>LD342659.1:445330-482753 GCA_001465055.1 Ptychodera flava
CAAAATTAGATATATGCATATTTAATGAGGTACAGCATATGGTACCGTAAGGTGTCCCATCATACCAAATATGAAGGGTGTAGCCCTCGTGGTTACTGAGTTATTGACAGATATGTATATCTGAGGTCAAAGGTCATGGAGGTCACGTGACATTTTGTGAAAAATATTGTTTTCAATAGTTATCCCTAGATACCAAAAATCAGACCTCCAGGTCTATTTGCTTGCCAAGAATTATATATGCGCATAATCAATGAGGTATGGGGTGTTTTGGTCATGTGACATTTTGTTAAAAAAGCTTAACACTGATACATGTCCTTGTGTACAAAAAATCAGAACTCCAGCTCTAGTTTGAAGGCTGGAATTAGATATGTGCATAATCAATGAGGTATAGAAACATTGTAGGGTCATAAGTCCAATCCATCGTCAAAACATTGATCTGCAGTTTGATCCCCTGTTGGTCATTGTTCATTAGTCACTAGCCCCCGGCCACTAGGACTCTCACATAGGCAATCATAAGCCACATATTAGTATAGCTTAGCTGCAGAGGTAGAGGGGAGGTCATAGGTTATTGAAAAATCAGAAAAATAATACTTTAAAAATCTTCTTCTCATAAACGGCAAGTTGAAAATTCTTGAAATTTGGTATGTAGCATCTAGGTAGTATGGTCTAAAAAGTTTCTATTCAGATTTTCGATTTTTCAATTTTTATGCAAATGAGGTGAAATTAAAATTTTTAATAATTAATAACAGCCAGTTCATGTATCCGATCAAAATATGAAGGGTCAGGTGCACCAGTACCAGGCCGCATGCAATATTATTGGCAAATTCTGAAGACATTAGGCCATGCTTGCTATACAAAAAATTTTAAATCGACTAGACCCCTGGGTCTTCTGAAGAAGCCATTTTTAGGTTTTTGGAAAATCCAATATGGCCGCCAGGTAACGTGACCAATCGAAATTTGTATACCCAGGTGCACGAGATCTCATAGGTACCTATTAGCTCTGCAAGTTTCAGAAGTTTGCGGTAAGCGATGATTGAGTTCTAGGTCGACAAAAAAGAGCGGAAGAAAGAGAAGAAGAAGAAGAATAGCTGCAAGCAGCAATGCCGGGGCCAAAGCAATCTTAAGTGGGAAAGAGAAGGCAAATGTAATTAGAGAGGGCAAAGGTCATTACCGTTACATGTCTTTTTTCCAACTAAACTTTCTTTCCTTATGTTACATCTGTCAACAAAAAATCTAATCACTAGGTTTATTGCTAGCTCAAAATTAGAAATGTGCACAATTATGAGGTACTGCATGTGGCATCATAAGGTCTAAGATCGTACCAAATATGAAGGGTATAGGACTCAGACTAGATCAGACTTAACATGCTACATGTAAAATTTCAGTCAAATTGGTATGTTGGTTCTAGAGAAATAGATTTTTAAAGATTAAATGACGATTTTCACAAAATCCAATATGGCGGCCAAACCATGTGACCGATCATAACGGGTTTCGCAAACTTGAAAGACATCACACTTAGGATGGTATATGCAAAATTTCAGTCGAATCGGTGTGTTTGTTCAGGAGAAGAAGATTTTTAAAGATTAAATCACGAGTTTTGCAAAATCCAATATTGCGGCCAAACAACGTGACCGATCAAAACGCCTTTTGCAAACTTTAAAGACATCACACTTAAGATGTTACATGTGAAATTTGAGTGGAATCGGTGTGTTTGTTGTGGAGAAGAAGATTTTTGAAGATTAAATTGGTAGTTTTCGAAAATCCAATATGGCGGCCAAATCACGTGACCGATCCAAATGTCTTTCGCAAACTTGAAAGAGATCACACTTAAGATGTTACATGTCCAATTTCAGTCGAATTGGTGTGTTGGTTCTGGAAAAGAAGATTTTTAAAGACTAAATCACAATTTTCTCAAAATCCAATATGGAGGCCAAACCACATGACCGATCAAAACGCCGTTCGCAAACTTGAAAATGATGACTCTAAGGATGACATGAGCAAACTTTTAGCTCAATCGGTGTGTTGGTTCTGGAGAAGAAGATTTTTAAAGATTAAAATGATATTTTTCAAAAATCTAATATGGCGGCCAAGGTCACGTGACTGCATGCAATTTTATTTGCCAATTCTTAAGACCTTAGGTCATGCTTGCTATATAAAAAATTTCAAACTGACTTGACCCCTAGGTCAGCAAGAAAAGCCATTTTTAGTTTTTCAGAAAATTTAATATGGCCGCCAGGTCACGTGACCAATCAAAATTTTAAGGATAATATGCATGAGAACTCATTAGTAGCTATTAGCACTGCAAGTGCGGTTTCTGAGATCAAGAGTGACAAAAAAAGGACAGTAGAAGAAGAAGATGAGGAAGAAGAAGAATATTGAACTCCAGTACAACCAATAGGGGCCCAGCCGGTAGGCTTGGGCCCCTTAATAGTAGAACTCGAGCAATACCAATAGGGGCCCAGTCGGTCGGCTTGGGCCCCTAAAGAAGAAGAATTGATCCAGAGTAAATACAATAGGGGACAAGCCCCATAGGGCTTTGTCCCCTAATAAAACAAAGTCCGTGAACAAAGTGAAAAATCTCAAACCACCAAAATTTTGTAAATCAATCAAAGGATCTCCGTGCAACTTTTTACCCTCATTTAGTCAGAATTGAAAAATTGGAACTAGCGAGATGTGTGCAACCTGTTCAGTACATTAGACGCCATTGTTTTCTATGGAAAATTGAGCTTATTCGCTACATCGTAAAATGAGAAACACATCTGAACAACCCGTTGGTTTAGCTTTTTCATGTCTCTGCTATTTCTGTGTATATTTGAGATTACATATGTCATCAAGGATAGCTAAAACTCTATCGTTTTACTTTTTGGGTTTCCCTCTTATTTCTATGAAATGACGAGTTAACGATCCTTGGCTCTTGGCTGTGTTTTCACCTATTTCTGCAAATGCTTATTATCGTTTGGGTATTTTTGGAATTTCTCCGTGAAATTATTTCCAAAATACCTCAAAGTAAAGGGCAACATATAAAGGAAATGGAATCTGCATCTCTTTTATAAGTATTGAATGCGTATTTCATGTATGTGTTGCGAAAAGTTAGGATGATTTTATTTTACACAATAAGTTGCCTCGATCATCAGCCGAAGTGATGGGCAAAAGCTACAATTGCAACATACTTCGCTTACATTTGAATACCTCATTGGATTATAATGCTTTAGTTTTCAAGTAACTTAGGTAAGAAGCTTATTTGTTTGTACTTAAAATATGTCAGCATCAGTCAAAGGCTCCATGTCTGGTGCAAGCATTAAACGGCACTGTCCTGCTTATCACTGTAAGTATGAAAATATTGAGATAGTATCCGCAAACCGATTTTGTATAGAAGTGTCTGTCAATTCACGACGATGATAAATGTGTATCTTTTCGGGTTTTTTTCAGGCGTTTGCGACCTTGAGTATGCATGCGAAAGTATTCGTGATTTCTTCACCAGTCTCTGTGTCAATCAACACAGATCAGGTATAGTTTTAGGCAAAGACATAGTTTAAGGCAATCGATAAGTGTAGTTAGATATCAAATCCCATAATTGCACTGACAAACAAAATGCACTTCTTCTGTGTCTGCTTGCTAGAGTATCTATCTTTCCATCTATCTCTCATTAATTGTAACAGACACGTAATGGCTGTCCAATTGTGGATAGGTCACAGTAGAAGGGGTTGCTTACAAAAACTTAAAATTAACAAAATGCTTGGCATTAAAATATTACCAAAATTTTACAAGGTGTGAAAGAAATTAGCATCAAGAGAAATTACAAAAATACTTGTCATCAAAAGACGAGCAAAAACACCGATAATGTAATCATCAATTCTTACGTATTGTCATGTAATAATATTGCCTCACATATTTTTGTAGCTTTCCCGCACATTTATGGATAATAGCACATTTTTCAAGTTTTGACGTAACATATGGATGATTTAAAATAATTTAGATACTTGACACTAAACAAGAGAACATTAGATTTCCACACGCAGGTTTTGCAACGACGTGAAAATATTATTTGAGTCAATTTAATTTAAGATCAATATCTAAAATTGTAAGTTTGCGTTTTATCTTTTATATGTGTATGCTTATTTAAAAGTCAATAGATTATGAATGATAGTTAATTCATAATTTTACTGAAGTCGACCAGCTACTGCATTAGTCTTCCTGTCAGATAAACTGCGTTTGTAAAAATGTCATTCTACTTCTCTTGTTTTCTCAGCGGCATTCAACGCCATTTATAGTAACATTTACCTTAGCAGGTCATAGGATAGATTGCTCTACATTTATTTCAATGCTTTCTGAAATGTAGGACACAAAATATTTCTGTTAAGTCTGTGTTGTCGGACAAAAGCCTTCTGATGAATGGTGTACCTTAGGGCTAAGTATTAGGTCTTGTGTTATTTGCTTTGTACATAACTCCGATAGAGGATACCATTACTCGTCAAGGCTTTTAGTATGTTATATATGCTGGTGATTTTGAATTGCATACAGCTTTTGACATTCTTGCCAACTTCGCTCTTGTTGCACACAATGAAACATCCGTGACGCTGAAAAAGAGGGATTTTAGAAGGGGGTATGCAAGCGGTGGTAGGAGTGTGTGCTTGGTGCATGATTAGGCCGAGTAGTTCTGTCTCTTGCTTCTCTGTTAGGTGTTAGAGTTGTGATGCCGTATGTTATGGGTTCGAACCCGATTGATTCATAGCGACGTAATAACCGATGGTAGGTAAGATGCAGAATGAGGCTTGGTGGAATTTTCGCAACTTCAAACTTCATTTAGTAGGGTGAGGGGATTTAGGCTATACGCAACTAGTTGCGTTTACCGTGCGCATGTTTTATTATCCACGCCAACTTAGGGCAACATCTCATTCACTTTGGCGAAGAAGTAAAATTCGAAAATTGTTAGAACAGTCAAGTGCAGAAAAAATAGCGAATGTTTTGGGTACTTCCATGTTTGATTACGGTATTAGCCTACTTTTTGTCTTACCTGTATATAAATTGAGAAAGATTCAGCATATTCAGAATTCTGCTACTCAAAGACAGAAGCTTCCGTCTTAAGACGGGCCATCACATTTACAAGATACACACACACACATATATATATATATATATATATATATATATATATATATATATATATATATATATATATATATATATATATATATATATATATATATATATATTCAATGACCTGAATTGGCTCCCGGTCGACGAAGGAATCTGTTTGAAAATTCTTCGTCTATTTTCTTTTTTTAATTGCCCGTACAGGTAAATAAGTGTCGACATATTTATCAGAGCTTGTTACAATTGGTCGTCCTGTACATAATACGGGACAAAGTGTTAGTACCAGGCTAGTCCTTTATCTTCTAAAAATCATCTAAAACAACTTTGTAGAACATATGGTGACATAGATTCCGGCGTGTACGAACCTTGTCTGTATAATAGTTAGATACACGACTTTCGGATGATTTAGAAATTTATTCTTTTCGCGAAGACTCTTAAAACCCACATTTTTCAACAATGCTACTGCCAGATTAGGCTTCATAATTCTTCCTGCAATATATTACTTACGCATTGTGTGAACGTTTGTTTTTTTTAATGTTTTCTCTGATGATTTTTGATTAACTTTGTTTTTACAGTAGAGCTGTGTATATGTTCACTATAGGTGTATAAAATTGTGCCATATTTAATAAATACTTTACTGTAAGCGAAAGTATTAGATGCTTCAAAAGAGATACGAATAGGAAAATATTGAAATTCAAACAGGTACTTAATATATGATCTGCTCAGAACAGGACATCAAGTTGATGAAATATATGAAAGAACCGAAACGGAAGAAATCAGACCTAACATCAATAATGATAACAAAAAGCAAAGAAGCATAGGAACAAAAGCGATCGGAGCCGACGTTTGATTGGCTTGTGTACCATAAACTCAATTGGAACAAATAGAGCCTACGCTTGTAAAGTTTTTAGTCTTTTATTGGTCTCCAAAAGCGAACTTGCATTGCACTTTAAAGTGCCTTATTTTTTCTGGAATGTAGTGTCAAGCGCCAAAATTACGTAGAGGTATGTGGTCTTTACCGATACTTTGTCCATTGAAAAATAAAGATGTAAGTTAATCAATTTCACCCTATATTTTAATTTCTTGGACATTTGAAAAAAAAAACCCGCGGGATATCGTGTTTTGCTGATATCAAAAAGTAACAATATGAAGGAAAAATGAAATTAGCTTACTAACTACTTACTAAAAACATTTAATGAGACAAGTCCCTCTCTTGATCCACCATTTGACAATATGAGTATTCTGCAATTGTATGACCCACTATCGGATAATATTGTGTCGTTGATTTGCAGAGATGCTTGGTTGTGAATACTATGTCTATCGTAGCATGGAAAATAATTGACTTCGCCATCTTCCATAACTTTAATGACGTCTTCTTCACCATTTTCAGTATACATTGACCAAGTCAATCTCACTGAAGTAAAATTCTCGTCATAAGAACATTGCAGAATCGCAGTTTCTCCAACTGATATACATTCATCGGGACCTGCGTGGAAGTCTTGAAATAAATGTAAAAAAAAACAAAACGAAAAAAAACATAATAAATAAATAGTTTTAGTAACGTTAGTTTATGTTACAATTTGGTATTTTTTACATTTTTTTCTGTTTATTGCATACAATAATAACAAATATCTGAATGATAAATTAGAAATACATCAATGACAACTTAACAATTACTTAATTATCAAAAAAGAAATATACCTTAACAAGCAAACATGATATTGTGAAATTAATTTCCAATGCATGGTTTAAACAGAGTAACATCCATGTTAATGTTAGGAATGGGTCACATGAAGGTGTCTGTGTCAATTGGCCTCGAAATGATGCAAATAGTGATCTTGTAGTTTGATTGCCAGTGGAAGTTATTTGAGCTTACCCGTTGTCCGTATCCCATGAAAGAAGAGAATAAACAGAAGTAAGTTGACAATCGCTTGTGTCTGAAAAATGTACATCTTTGCAGGTCTCCCTGTCACAAATGAAGGCTCTTCTCGATAATCCATCAGCAGTCCACTTTTTTGACACGTAAGCTGATGATAAAGACTAACCGTTGGTGGCGGTATGATGTTATTAAATCAAAACATCAGTCAACATCCTGGTCAGTTGAGGCACAGTGTACATATTAACATCGTTTTTTTCACAGCTTGAGTCTTCAACAAACCCAGCAGAAAAACCATGACGAGCGTCAAAATCGTTTTGATAGTATTGCTTGAGTATTTCAAGTTATGTGCTTTTCAAGACTGCAATGTGGACATCCCATTTCCAAATATAGAAGGTTATGTTGGCTCTACCTCTATTCTAAACTGTTCCTATACAAATTGCCCTAGTGGAGTACTTCTGTGGTACGATGGTACGGAATCCGGTGACAGAGAAGTAATTTTAACGAAGATTGGAGATAATGTGAATGTCGAACAACCGTACGAGGACCGTTTTTCATTAGTCGGCCAGGCTGACCTGCAAATAGAAGACGTTGTTATGGAAGACGAGAACGATTACTTGTGCCTAGTCGATGACTCAACTACGGTGTCTGGCGCTGTAGCTTTCTCCGTTGAAGGTATACTAATGTATCCCGTTTTCTAGTAAAGCTTATTTTAGTGCCAAGAGACATGTAGCATCTCAAAATTTGTTCAATTATGTAAGATTTAGTTGTTACTATAGTTGTTGCTCTTCTCAAGGAAGGAATAATTTCTATTAAACTGGCAAAAAAATAACACAAAATGTAACAGATCATACCTAAGAGAGAAAAAGTCGAGTTTGTAGGAATTACAAAGTGCGTTATTTTTTTTAATTACCTTCATATAGATAATACTAAAGAATAACAGGTACACAGAGCAATAAGTTATTTTCTTAAGAACAGCACAATTATTGAATAGAGTGCTTTTCGAAATTGCGATTTCCGTCGATAATTAACAGGCTGATAGTTTTCCCTGGTGTGACTGACAGATAGAATGTCCGGCATAAAGCTTAACATATATATATATATATATATATATATATATATATATATATATATATATATATATATATATATATATATATATATATATATATATATATATATATATATATAATGTTCATAAGGCTAATGTCGACGATTAGTCTACTACAGTAATGAAATGAACAACATAAGATGTTATTTTCCGTTTTGTTAAAACCAAATATATATCTGATTCTCATTTTGCCTAAAATTCATTTACAGCTGGGCTAGCTCCAAGTGATTCCGAAATAAACATCTCAGAAGAGCCTGTAGTTGAATTTTCGTCTCCAACCCTGACGTGTTCTTCGATTGCATATCCTGAACCGACCTACGCTTGGCAGCAAAATGGACTAACTTTGCCACAAGATGAACGATTTTTACTGAATAATGACAACTCTGTATTGACAATTTTGGACGTGCTGCGAGACGACACAGCAGAATATACTTGCACTGTAACAAACGACTTTGGAAGCGACATGTCATCGGTTTTCTTGGATGTACATTGTAAGTTATCTATACCTATATCTATACAATAATAATAATTTTAATAAATAATTTATTTTTAAAGCATCAGTATCCACAAAAATTGTGATCAAGAACGCTGAAAAATATAAATGTATTATAAAAATATAGTTAAAAAGCAAAGTTACATCACAAAAAGTTGTTAAAAATAGTTGAAAAGCAGTTTTAAAAAGTAAAGTTTTCACATTTGATTTAGAAACAGATAGGTGACTGGCGGATGCTAAACGGGAGATTATTCCGAAGAATAGGAGCTGCAACACTAAAAGCACGATCACCATAGCTCTTAGTACGTGATCGAACAGGACCGAGTTTAAATTGTTTAGCTGACCTCTAATTGCGATTTGGAACATATAATGTGGTCATATCTAAAAGATAAATTGGTCCAAGCCTATGAATGGATTTAAAAATAAGAACTAAAATCTTAGAAACAGTGCGTTCTGAAACAGGTAACCAATGCAACTGATACAAAATTGGAGTGATGTGAGAGGTGGTTTTGGAACAAGTTACAATTCTTATTTTGAATCAGTTGAATACGGCTGATTTGGTACTTAGGGAGCCCTAGTAAAAGTGAATTACACGAATCTATTTGAGATGTAATAAATGCATGAACTAATTGCTCTGTAGCGGGTTGAGATAAATATTTACGGACAAGTGCAATACGACGCAAATAAAAAGTGGCTGAACGGCAGATCTGTCCGATATGCGGTTTCATTGTCAGACAAGAGTCAAGGAGGACTCCCAGGCTCTTAGGCTGACAACGGACGGGAATCAGAGCATCGCCAACACGAATTTCTGTAATCCCTCTGGCAGACAGATCACCCGAAGTAGCAGAAAAAAATAACAAATTCAGTTTTATCATCATTTAAACACAAGAAATTTGCAGACATCCAAGACCTGACATCAGAAATACAAAGTTCAAGATTTGAAAGCATCCCAGCAGCATTATCTTTGGTAAAAGACAGATACAATAAAGAGTCATCTGCGAAAAAACTATACAGACATCCATGGCTAGAAACTAATTCGCCGAATGGAGAGGTGTACATATTAAAAAGTATAGGTCCAAGAACGGATACTGTGGTACCCCAGTGTCAAGCGGATAAAATGGTGACTGGGTGGAATTCACAAGTACACACTGGGCGCGATTGGAAAGATATGACTGAAACCACATGATGACAGTATCCGAAAGACCAAACCCGTCTCTTAAACGATTAAGTAGAATAGTATGATTCACAGTGTCAAATGCTGCAGAAAGATCAAGCAATACAAGGAAAAAATCCTTTTTCTCATCAAGAGCAAACAAAATATCATTTGTTACTTTTAGGAGAGCAGTCTCTGTGCTATGTCTTGGCTTGTATGCAGATTGCAATGGCTCATCCAGTGAATGGTTAACAGTGTGGGAAGTAAGCCTCTTGGCAACAATGCGTTCCAGGATCTTCGACAAAAATGGCAAGTTAGATACAGGACGGAATTTTTTAAGAACGTCATGATCAAGAGACAGATTTTTAATGAGAGGTTTAACGACGGCTTCCTTGAAAACTAGCCGTATTTTCTATCCTGGATTGATAGCTCTGCTGGTGGACAGAATTGTCCCCGAGGTTATCGTTCGCCCAGTTAAAGTGATGAAATTTGTTTCTTCGCTTCGATAAAGTGTGTATGTGCGATGTGTGACAGTGAGCATGCGTAGTGAATGCTTCACGAACTTTACAACGTGTGGAGCGGTCTCAGTCAGAAAAATGTAACAACTTAGCCGGCTATTGAACCACTCTTTATTTGAGAGTGGGGATTTAGTCGAGCGGTTCTCTCTGTGGCCTCTGCGCTAGGCGACTGATGCAGTATGTTGTGGGTACGAACCCGATTGAAAACTAGCCGTATTGAAATGAGCGGGTACAACACCATACCGTAGAGAACTATTGAATATTTTAGTGATGTGAGGTAACAATACTTGTGTAATATCACGGTGTTTGAAGATCTTGGTTGGAATCGGGTCAAGGCAGCAGGTTGATGAAGGTGATGAACGAATCACCTTGTCAATTTCATCAACAGCTTTAGGTTTAAAAGCGTCCAGGTGACATATTGGTTTCAATACAGTCACAGGCTGTGAATGGTGGTAATAAGAATTTCCAGACAGTACCAAGGTTCAAAGTTAGTGACTTAATGCGATTTAAGAAGAATTTAGCAAAGCGATTTGCTAATTCCGGAAAGTCATCATGTTTTGATAGAACAGCGGAAGTATTATTATGATCAAATAGGCCCTTAAAGACCTGAAATAACTGTTTTGGTTACCTGCGCAATCGTCAACAAGTCCCACGTAATGACCCTTTTTGGCAGCTTCAACAAGACGAACGACATCAGTCCGACACGCTCTGTAAATCTGGCGATGTACTTCCAATCTTGTTTGTCTCCATACTCTTTCTGCCTTCATTCTTCTCAACCGTGCATCAATTATTGACTGATTAATCCATGGAACTGGTCGCCTACTTGGGACCAGTCTCTCACGCGTTGGTGCATGGCGATCAAAAGTATCGCGGACTGTGTTACTGAGCAGCCCCCAATTAGCTGTTATGTCGGCGTCTGATTGGAGGTGGATGGATTCAGATAAATCTGCAGCGAACTCTTTTTCCGAGAATGATTTCATGTTTCTTGAAATAACGAATTTACGAGTGGTTCTGACATAAGAGAAATTGTTTGTGAAGAATAGAACTAGGAAATGGTCAGAGATTGCATGAATCGGTTTGACTCGAACATCAACGATGGTACTGTTAATGGCACGAGTGATGATATGGTCAATAGTATGACCAGCACGATATGTAGCACAAGTTACCAATTGACGCATAGAAAATGATTCCAGGATGTCATAATATTTCCGGACATTCGAGCACATCGGATTATCAGTATGAAGGTTGAAATCGCCAGCGATAACAAGCGGCGAGTTATCAGTAAGATGACCAGACACAAAATCGGTGAAGTCATTGACGAAGTCATCGATGGTGAAACCATTTGATTTAATTGGTGGAGGGCGATAAACCATAGCTAGAGTAATATGCGACGATAGAGTCTTTATACGCACTTCCATAAATTCAACAGATGTGATTGAAGTAGGACTGGATGTTGGGACACTGACAATGATGAGTTGTCGATTATGGCGATGCCTCCCCCACGGCGTTTACGCAGGACACTGATAATGCTATAACCTGGCAGAAGGATGGACTATATATATATATATATATATATATATATATATATATATATATATATATATATATATATATATATATATATATATATATATACATTTATTTGCCGTTATGATTACTGGCAGGTATTTTTATACAATAAAAAATTGAACGTTACTAGCCTGCATAAATATCCGTTCACTAGTATAAAATATATTGGTTCTGGCGCATAACCCCCTCCCCTTCTCAAGCCTGCATTTCACTAAGGAGGATTACAACATGCAAACATGCAGCTCTCACTTTCTAAAGTTGGGGGTTAATAAGCTCATTCACTTCGGAGGACTCATCTACTGCCGGGTAAGATCGAACAAAGAAAATCCTTTTAGACATCTGTAATAATGTGTGTAATATGTTACAGAGTAAGCACAGAAATTCCAAAGAACACATGACAGTGTCTCAAGGTGAATTCGACAGAGCTCTGCGGTCGCAAGTGCATCACAGAGGTCAAGAGGGGCTTGTACACGAAGCCATGATATAACTGTTGGAGGAGGGTAAGAGTATAAGGCTGGTTTTGCAATCGGGGTCGAACTCTTAAAGATACCCATATGCAGGAGGTTAGGGAACAAAAATGTGTTTATGATACCACTGCATCGAGAAAAATGGGACCTTGCTAGGACAAAGAGCAGGAAGGGCATACAAACGATTTGTAATCATGCGGCGGCAGTTTATATTAATTGAGAGGTTGGTGATAAAGGCATAAAGATAAGGGCATCGTGAAGACATAAATGTCCAAACAAGTGCTAGAGCGTAGGATCAGACATTTTTCCAAGGGAGCAGAGAGAAGGGCATAAAAAGGACATTTACTCATGTGGCGGACAGTTTATCTCCAAATAGAAGTTGGTGGCCAGGGCGTAAAGTTATGGAGGTGGTGCCTAGATATACCTATGGCAAACAAAGTGTCTAGGGTCAGGATCTAATTTTCCACTACACATACATATCATGCAGTCAAGAACTACCTGCAGAGCTGGCATATTGATGTTGCTGATAGGCAACGACTTGTAAACTAGCAAACTTATAAACGATTGAAAACTAGCCGTATTGGAGCTGACCCGGTAGCCGTCATGGACGGTGTACGATCCAGATCAGCCAGAGTCTAAACAAAAATGTTTATGATTTTTGGGGCCTGAAGTTCCAGTTGGGGCCCTCTCTCTCTCTCTCTCTCTCTCTCTCTCTCTCTTTTTTGGAGACATTGGACTCAGACTAGATGGTTGATAGAGTTACTACCTTCTGACTAGACATCATGCAATAGCAGCCCTTGAGAGGCAGCTCTTACATCCAACTACCAGAAGGTTTCATAAACATTAAGGCAATCATTTAATCACAGACATTACTGCATAAGCTGCCTCTTCGGGTACACCAGGCAGGACCTGCTGGACGTGTAGGAGCCTTAGTGCTAGGAGTCGGAAAGATGGCTATTAGGGTCGAGGTACCAGAAAATGACAAAAGCAAGCTCGCCTTTCAGAACCACCACAAGCAGCCCCCAACCTCTTTGTGATCTGCACTAACATTGAGACCCTGATCCCTAAGATGGAGGGCCCAGAGGTAAATCCTGTGGCCAGTAACAAGCTGGTGACCCAGCATCATGAACGCTGGAGATTTTGCTACGTCATCAACGAACCCTGGAGCTTTGCCACGTCATCGAGTGCTGCGACGACATGACAAACTCCTCCTGTGGAGTAAATAGAGTAAAACCTGGCAGAGGTTTTTCTCAGGGCTGTCCAAGAAGAGGAGCACCAAATCAAGACAATCTTGGCCAGCCCAAAAGATTTGCGGATGGCCCTAGACGACTGCAAGGTCCATCGCTCTGCCATGGGCTGCTACATATGTCAGAAGCCTCTCTTCGGAGACCTTATTGTGACCACTGCCCTAAAATGGGGCAGTACCACGGAGTTGCCCATAATGCTTGCAACCTCAAGCTGTGGCTGAGCCCCAAGCCTCTATTATACCAGTTGCCCTCCATAACCTTTTGGGCTATAACTCTATTTTATGTATGCAGGCTATCTCGAAAGTGCTTGGCAGGATCACCTGCATCCCAAATAATTCAAAAAATTATAACCCCTTCTGATTTAGGCGGCTTCAATTTATTGACATTGCCAAGTTCCTGTTGACCTCCTTAGACAACCTTCTAGTCGCCACCCAACCTGAGACGTTATGCATAACAGTAAAGAATGAGCCCTGCAAAGAGCTACGCACCCTCTTGCATCGCAACACTGTCTACCCCTTATCTTATAGAATTGTATTTATTTATTTATTTATTTATTTATTTATTTATTTATTTATTTATTTATTTATTTGTTTATCTATTTATTTGTTAATGGCAAACCTTTAAAGCAGGGGCTCACTGGAAACAACAGGGGCAGTAAATTACACCAGGCATACGAAATGCAAATAAAAACATAGAAAAAAATAAGCCATTGTTATCAATTCAACCATATTTTTAGGGATTAAAGCTGAAAAAGAAATGTTAGTTAAATTAAAAGTTTCTTCATGCTATCTATTATCTCTGTCAAGAAGCGTCTGAAAAAATTGACAATTTCTTTGTGCAGATCTTCCTTGTAATTCATTGTAGAATCGCCAAGTAAAAACAAATCAACTCTTTTCTCTCTCTGAAATCATTAAGTAAGTTTAATTCTCTGTTATTCAACAGTATTTCTTTAGTATCAGTCATTATTTTTTTTTCCTTCTTTTGAAAACTGATCTCATTTGAAAAGGAAATGTTCCAATATCTCGTCTTCTTTTTCACAGCAATGACATGTGCAATCACCTTATTTGTTTTCCCACCTTCTCTTTTCATATTTCAGACCAAGAGTATATGACTTTGCCTTAAACTTTAATTTAGCATCCTCGATGTCACTGATAGATTTTAGATAATCTTCAAATTGTAGCTTGTAGTGAGCTAGGATAGATTTTTTAGTTATTTTTTCTCCATTCATTTTCATCATAGTAAAGGACAGCTTTTACAGATTTTGATCAGTGAGCTATTCAATGTTCGTAATATTTAAATTTGTCATTATTCCATTGGCAGATTTGGTTATGTTCCAACACAGCTATTATAGGTTATGTTCGGCTCCACGGCTAATTAACTTAACGTGATTAAACACAAATTGGTCCACTTTCAATTATCCATATCACAGATTATTTTAAAATATTTAAGTTTCATTATATTAAAATTACCTCTTATAGTATTCAAACCAAGGTCACCATTGTATGCCTGCATGCTTTTAGGATGATTTTATCCGCTAAGCATTGAATTCTTTCAAGACTTTCTTTGTCCATTGTTAAAAGTATCAATATTTCACCTGCATATTATAATGCAGGATGTACAATATGGTTCCATAATGACAAATTATAATCAGTTCTATTAATTTTTGCATGCTTGAAAGGGATTGCTTTTATTAGAGGAAACAAGTCGTCCAAATTTGATGTTATTTTCCAGAAATGGGTATGGTCAGAGAGGTAACGTGACATCCAGTAGCCACGATACGGATATGATACGGATATGATGCCGTATGTTGTGGGTTCGAATCCGATTGAAAACTATCCGTATTTTCTATCCTGGGTTGGTAACACTGCTGGTGGACAGAATTGTCCCCGAGGTTATCGTTCGCCCAGTTAAAGCGATGAAATTCGTTTCTTCGCTTCGATGTAGTGTGTATGTGCGATGTATGATAGTGAGCATGCGTGCGTGAGTGCTTCACGAACTCTACAACGTGTTGAGCGGTCTCAGTCAGAAAAATGTAACAACTTAGCCGGCTATTGAACCACTCTTTTTTGGAGTGGAGATTTAGCCGACTGGTTCTGTCTCTGGCCTCTCAGCTAGGCGACTGATGCCGTATGTTGTGGGTTCGAATCCGATTGAAAACTATCCGTATACTCAGATGTTTTTTTAATCTTAAGGTTACCGATCGTCCATTCTTTCTTTTATCAAATTTCTTACTTTCTATCAAAATATTGGACCTCTCTTTATTAATTGACATTTTTCTTAGATTACAATACCTATTACCAATAAATAACATAAACTTCATTCATTTTTAAGTTGGTGCCATGGGGACTACATTATCATAAAAAAACAAGCCACTTATGAGTTCTGAATCAATGTATACTTCAAGCAGAGATTCATTAAACTGCTTTTTTAATTCATTGAATTACATTGTAAATATAATTGGTGCTAAAGCGCATCCTTGCCTTAGACCCTCATTTTGGTCAAAATAATTTGTTTCATTGACATCAAAAGACACTTTACTTCCAAAATGATTGTATCCATGTTTCATCACACGCAACAAATTTCCCTTTGGTTCCATTATTCCACAATGTGTACCATAACCCATTTCTCCATATGCCGTCAAAAGCTATCCTGAAGTCTAAAAAAGCAAGATAAGTGTGTATATTTTAGTGTTTTCGAATAGTTGAAAATCTTTTTAAAGTGAAAATTTGGTCATTTGTTTCCCTATTTTTCCGAAATTCGCATTGAATTCACCTAAAATATCAATTGTGTCTACTAAACTTGTAACCTTCTTTTCTATGATTCTATTGTACTATTTCCCGATAACTGAGCTCAATGAAATACCTCTATAATTTTAGAGATCTGGTGTCACCTTTTTATGTAACGGTATAATAATACCCCCCACCCCCATTCTTTTGGAACAGTTTATATTTTGGTACGATACGATACAGAGATCAAAAGGCGCTGTTAATGAGTCAATTAATACCTACCCACCTTCTTTAATGATTTTATGAGTTTTTTCATGTATTCAGCATGCCTTAATATTCTTAAGATTTCTATTCATACGACTGATGGTTTCATTGTAATGTGTATTTTATCTCTGTTATTAGCTGAGACTTTCTGAAAATTAGTTAGAGAGGAGGTTATTTTTTCCTGAACATTCTTTGATTCTTGCTACAAATTATCACTTGAAGTAAAATTTGATGGTCACTTGAAGTAAAATTTGATGGTTTCGTTAACCGAAACGTTGCCTATACGGTACAAAAACATTTCTAACTTTGTCTTTTTTCAGGTAAAATGTTTGTTTTTGATCAAGGATAACAGGATCTTTCTTTTGTCCCTTTCTATAATGACCTGTATTTCCCATTAGAATTACCTCCAGATTTTGCAACATTTACACATTGCTGAACTTTTAATTCTAACTGTTTCCTTTTAATTGTATCTTTTGCCTCATTTTGATCTCGTAAATATTGTTGCCATAGAGTTTGGCCTTCATTGACCCTGTTATTATTTTCTTTTACCCACTGTCTGTGTATCCTGTTGACTTCTTTCTTTCATAATTGCCATTTTAATTTCTCTACAAAACCACGGTTTTGATTACTTTTTATTTCCTATAACATTATGGCATGTATCTAATAACACTTTCCAACCACTCCAAACTTTATTACAGGCAAATTGTTTATCGTTTTCATTGGCTGCCAAGCTGATTTTATCATTGAATCGAAGGATTTTAGATTAGATGCTAGAATATTTTTGGAAATCCCTCGAATTGGTATCCATGTTGAGGCCCCATCTCTTTTTCATTGAGGTTCAGAATTACTATTATCAACTGCTATGCTTGTGTAAATTATATTATGATCACTACCTTTATCATACATTCTATCTTCATCAAAAAACAATTCGTCTCTCTTATATTTAAAAGTATCACTTGTCATTATGTAGTCAATGACATACTACTGTGTATGTCTTGACAATGTCGATTTCCTAATGCTAATGTCACTGTTAAGAAGGGTCAGATCAAATTCATCTATCGTTGACATTACTTTTGCACAATTGTTATTAAAGCACTATTACCACATTGTTCTCGAATTCTCCCATTGAAATCTCCCATTATGAGAAACTGCTCATTGGACTACACTCAGTTAATAATATTTCTGTTTAGTTCATGGTATTCTCTGGTGGAGCGTTAACCCATCCTAAATTTAACGACTGATTTTTATCAATTCGTACGTTAATCAAAATTCGTTCCAAATCATCGTTTTAGATTGAAACACAGTTGGATCAATGACTTGAATATTATTTTTGATAAAGAAACCTTTTTCTACGCCAAGTTTTCTAGATTTTATATGCGATTTCTCCCAAACCACCGAAGGGAATTTACATATGGTTTTTCATTGTTTTTAGGAATATTTCTGTTCCTCCAAACATTTGTAAGTTTGGTTCTTTAAAAAATTGACTCATATTGATTGGATTATAAATCTCTAAAGTTTACTTAACCAATGCTAAAACTATCAAAACTAGGCACACTCTGTTATTTATTTTATGTCTCGTCTTTTTGTTACCCGTTTTTGTCAATTTTATGACGGTGAACTTGGCTGTAACTAACAAAATTATCAATATCCTTGCCATTTATATTCTGCCGCAAATTAGATTTTTGTCAGAAACTGTCCTCCTATTTGTACTTTTCTGTAAAGATACACATAATTGGTCTGAAAAAGTACTCAGCATTGGTCACCATATTACTATTTAGTAGCCCAGTGTCTTCTAAAGCACTCTCTTCCTGGCCGAGAGCTGATTAGATTGGATTGTACAGGTAGTTTTAGTGATATGATTTAGCCTTGTGACATTTAGAACCGTAGTTGTAATACACAATCTTTCTTCCATGGCGACAGACATGTTGGATATGGCATGGAAGGCCATTACAATACAGTCGCAGTTACAGCATCCTTGATGCCCTTAGTTTCGGTGATTAAACCTACATCCATTTGACCTGTGACCACTTCTATTGCAAATTGTGCATGATGGCATTTGGCGTTTTTTTTCTGTTGTGGCAAGTTTTGTATCTGGTAACCTCTCTGTACGGGTGATTTCACTATTCTCTTGTACATCAGATTTGCACTACTTCTGCATATTGATAGTGAAAATCTTGAGAAGTTTCTTAGCAGCTGCACAGTACCTCTATTATTTCAATTTATGTTATAAAATAGAGAGTGCCATCAACTTCCTCTTGTCTTGACTGAAAACAAGCATTATTATCAATGAATACAGAGTCAGTGTCGTTTGCTACACGTTTTAGTTGCCTATTAATAAAACCAACATCATGTATCTTATAAGGCCAAAGTAATTAAATTCTTTGTTTTGCGTCCACTCAAAATGGGAATAGGTAGGCGTCTAAGCGGCTGAAAAACACACACAAGAAAATTAACACAATGTAATTTGATTGCAGCAAATAAAAAAATTAACAAAATTTTAGTTCACAAAAGCTAAGCGGTTATGTCCTAAAATTTCCTATTCAAATACACTTTGTGTGTTTTTCATGAAAACCTTAAAAACCTAGGCGGTTGGGGACGCAAAACAAAGAATTTAATTAATTGGCCTAATCGTTTCTTGGTCAGATGCTTGAGATCATTACTTTGCTTGTTGAGCAATTCACTTCACTTCTTGAACGTTATCAAAGCAGGCATCTTTAATATCATCGAAAACTATTATTCTGCACACCATTGGTACCTGCAGGGATAATTATGTTATCACAATCCTTCATGTAGTTTGCCATATTTCACATAAGGAAACATGGCTCCCCTTATCGTTATTACTTCTGTGTTGACACGTCGACTTGGTTTGATATCCAGTAGCACAGAATCGCAAATTGTAAAAGTTTTAGAGTTCTGTTTGCTTGATATACAGCTGAGTTGTAGACATATGTTACTTGGCTGCAAGGCTGTCGACTCCTGAAATACACTGAATGAATTCTTCGTTGGAATGGTAACGGTGAACAGATTAGGATCTGTGTCACAAGTGGTATTAGATTTACTGGTTACTTTAGAGTCCACTGGCAGGGGTTGAGTTTGGCAGCGTACGTGGAGTTTGACATTCACTTGTAATACTGCTTTGTAGTGTTTGGTTCGCTGACGCACTTGATAACACCTTGTTGATCTTTCTTGAGGTTAGCTAGGGTAGACAGTATAGTTTCAATCGTACATTCTAAGAGATCAAATATGTGATTATTTTTTGGACGCGATGATTGATTGACTCAATATTGTTACTGTGGTCTGATACAGTGCTCGTTATTTCATCACTGTGTTTATAAAGATATTCTTTAACATTTTTGTAGTTCCCTTTCAAGTCATCTACTACCGTTGACACAGAGTGTAGACTTCTTTAAAGACTTTCTAGCGATGAAGCAAACGTAATATCAATCTATCTTAACACACTTCTAGCTTTACTCAGAAACAAATGCTTTCAAACAGAGATTTCCATGTAGGTGAAAGTAACAGCATATCCTTCTGTTTGTATTTGAGCACTCATCAATGTGTCATTTCTTACCGAGGTCTCGTTCACATTTACACTTGATTCAAATATTGATCAATTAGTAAATTGCCTGTCTTGAGGCTTTGTGTTTGATTGATATTATTATTGTCTTGGTCCATAGAATTCATATTTCTTGAACTCTCACTCTGATTTACGTTGGAGTCATCATTGTATAACACATTTTGGATAGGATTATTGCAGGCTGGGCGATTGCACATGTAATTTTCATAGCGTTTTGGAGTCTGTATTAATCGTATTGATCGTTAATGTCAGCTGTAATAAATATTAAATCGTCTTCAAATGTAGATGAATGCACTACAGCGGATATTCCATGTCCTTGTAGGTAGATTGTGGCATCTTCAAGAGAGTTGAAACCTTTATGTAGGCAACAGCTAAATCCATTAACTTGAGGCCCGGCATTTAGCCAACTATTAAATATGCCTGGTTTCTTCCTTTGGCAACTGCATAGTATGCAAATGTAATATTTTAGCTTTACCTTGCTATGACTTCAAGACTCCAGTGTTCAGGGATGTTTTAAGAAGTCAGCATCTCTTTTACCTCATTTTGATTGGAAAACTCCTCTGATCCGAAAACTCCATCAGTAGAAAAGCAGTCATCTTATCGATGGTCTTGGCCTCCTTTTTTTGCCCCTTTGTTTGGTGCTGACTGCCATTCTTGGCCCGATGGTCTTTTTGTCCCTATCTTCACTGTAAAGATCAACAGTTTCCAAATTCAACCAGAACTCTGCTACGACTGGGTTGTACAACGATTCCAAGCTTCTGCATAAATAGGCCTTCCACAGCAAGCTCTCTTGCTAAGGCATCAAATAGAGTAACTACGCCCATACTAAAGAGGTCTGAGAGACCTCTGGCTACCACACTGGGGGACAATTAACTTTAGAATCGATCAGATATCTACTGTACAAAATTGCTTTATATAGGTTCAGTATATTTAAGCAATAATGACCCCTCCAGGCCCATAATAGACGAAAGTAAACTTTGCACGGCATAATGTACGAGGCGAAGCCGAGTACATTATAGAGGACAAAAGATTTTTTGATTCCATTATGGGCAAGGAGGGGTATATTATTGGTACATATTGTAGCTTCGGTAATACCAGAGACATTCTAGATTCTGAAAACGAAAAAAAAGGTAAATGTAAACCGTGAGCATCACCAGGCATGATCGGCCCTGAATTTGTATACTGAATACATTTACTCGCACTCCACATTCTCTGCACCGCACAAGCGCGTTCAACGCACACAAAATGAGCAGTACATTTACGCTTCGATTCGGAAATTAAAACTATGTCTTGAGCAGTACATTCATGTTTCGATTCGGAAATTAAAACTATGTCTTTTCTAAGGAAATGAAAAGTAGTTACATTTCTACTGTCTATATCCCGCTTTACACATCAACTTTCAATATCACATAAGTCAAAAAATTGAATACACGTGTAATGCAAGGCAAACATAAGAAAGGAATGGTTTTTTTATATTAATACGAACATCGACACCAAGGCCTGTTACAGCGAGCTTCATGTTACCAATTGATTGATAAGATCAGTATCATCGACAAAAGATAGTTTATTCGCTTTTAGCACGACATTCAGTTACAAACAATATCAACAGAGTTATGCATGTCGTTTAAATATTTAAATTTCATTAATAATTGCGTCAATAAATTTGATTTTCGATGGATGAAATCAGCGACCTGGAAAACTTGGCATAAAAGGGTGCTTCAAAGGTACAGTTTACAGCCATTCTAGAAACATACCAGAGAATCTTTGTCGGGAACTTGTTGAAACCGATGATGATATTTGTCTCTTATTTGAAACCAGTGCATCAGGAAAAGGTAGTCGAGATGTTAGGTCAACGGAGGGGCCAATATCATCATGATTGTTTGTCGTAGCTGACCTTGTACCTAGACTTTAAATGGCCCCGGAATAATTTTTGTAGACGATACAGGAGAAGGTTGATGAGGCAGTTGCCACTGTTTACCCGTTCATGGCTGGCTCGAGTAACTTTTAACACTTGCCTCGTTTACATGGCCACTGACCTGCATAATATGGCATGTGTGAAACTCAGCATTGTCTAGGAGTTTACAAGCTGTGGCTCGGGTTATTACATTTTTTGATAGTTCGGTCTCTTTGCTCAAGGTTTTCATCATGGGCCCAGAGTATTCTCACCCACGGCCGCGTTCACTTACAGACATGATTCTTCTGGGGTGAAAGGAGCCTTTGGTCGCTGGAATATGAATGTATTCGTAGGACGGAGTAAACTCAAATATTGTAAATGATGCCACTTGACAAAAGTGTGTTTTTGTGGCATACATCCATGTGACTTGTTGTTCTTGTTGCTGTTGTATTTTATTTATTTTAGTGTCCTAAGTGGACTTATTCGCCATTTAAATAAATTACAATGAAGTGTTTTCTATTGCCACATCCAGCCTGCTTGGCTTATAAGACACGTTAATAATAGTGAATACCACATTGAAGACAAAAAAGGATAATTATTTGTAAAGTGTGCTTTTCCTTCTAGCAAATGCCTTATAAATGCAGTATGCTACATCATTACAGAATTTTGTCATAAGTATAAATAACTTGTTATCCTTGCTTAAGTCATTAAAATCTGGCATTATAGTCAATATTTTGTCTAAAAGTGACTTACGGTAATCTTCATACAGAGCACATTGAAACAAAAACTGAAATTTAAACATAAAAAGGACAGAATTCGCATAACCTTTGTTCCACTGCAAGATTACTGAATCTCCCTGTTTCTATTTTAAGTGGGAGTATGCCCGTCCTAAACTGGGCCATAAGAGACCGCTTCGTTCGAGACACACAATCTGTCAAATGCATTTCTTTATTCATTTTTAAAAATACACTAAGTTCTTATTTTTGACTTTTGTTGCACATCGAGTCCCTACTTTCTAGCATGAACGTTTTTTTAACATTTCACGAGTTTCTTCTAATTTGATCGTTTTTCGATTCATAATTTATTTTGAAAGCCAATTCTGAGAAAACACATTTTATATCGCTAGACCAATTTTTTTTGTCTTCAAAGTATAATCCCACAGAAAAACTGATTTCATCATTCTGTTGTCAGGTGTTTTCAAAAGTCTATTTCAGAAACGTAACATATCAAGCTTTCTACGAAGATTTGAGTTATCCCACCCCATGTCTCCATTTCAAGCCAACTTATGTGCATATTTATGTACACCTACGAATTACCTCAGCGCTCGATCTTGTATTATATCACATTTTTTAAACTGAGCAAATCTCCGTATATCCGCAAAGTAGACTAAAATTGGTATAACACAGTATTGTACAAAGTAGAAAAAAGTATTTTAATGGAAATTCCTAAATCTATGGATTTGAGAAATAACACCTCCCAAAGCCCTTCCTGCCGTATTACGTACGATTTTGCCGTTACTTCGAAATCTTAAAACTCATTAAAAACCACACCTAGATATTTATACTGAGACATTGTTTCTAAATTCCGTCTTCCATATGTAAAAACAAAATTTGACAGCCTGACATTTTTATTTCTAAAATGAACAACTTGTGTTTTGTTTTCGTTTACTACCATGCGCCCTTTCTTCCACCAATTTTCTTGACACTCAACAGCCTTTTGGAGATTTTCTTCATTTTCAGCAAGAATGACTATATCATCTTCGTACAGCAGAATTGAAACCTCTCGGTCACCAACTGGAACTTCAATATGGAGATTGTTTACCTCTTTCGCAAATCATTCAAATAAATAGAAAAGAGTGTATAAGACAGTACATCTCCCAGTCTAACACCAAATAGAAAAGAGTGTGGGAGACAGTACATCTCACTGTCTAACACCATAATCTGTTGAAAATAGACATCAAATCAGGTCCAATAGTCATTATCATTCAAGGTAATTATAAAATCTACCAGGTTTAAGGAATATATCGAAAATGACAAAGGCAATGGGGTCATCTTGAACCACAAAATACTGGTGGTACCAGGTGTCCGGAATGGGTAAGCGTAAACTGCCAGCTAGCTGTACCCGTCAAGATTGACCCCAGCGACAAATACATTTTTATTTGGTGAATTCACCAAATTACGTTTGTGAGTCGAAAATTGGTATGCTGTCTCTCATCATTCGAGAAACAGATAGGTCATATTTTGATACAACATCTTCGTATCTACGGTAGAACTTCTTAAATGATTTCACTAATCTACTTTCTGAGAATCCTTGCCTCACTAGCTTTCATATGAATTGCATGCTCTACTGTATCTCAGGAGTTGTGAAATATATACACCATAAGTTGGAGATGATTGTATATAGCTTGAAAATAAGGAAAAGTTTATGATTTAAAATTTGAAATTGTCTCTTTTGTCATACCGCTTAGTATATAGTGTATTTTGTATAGTTTCAAAAAATACGTCTAGGTATGATGCTGAGTCAACACTTTCAGTTGTTCCTTTTATTTCTAAAACATCAGGGTAGATGTGGTGTAGATATTTTGATATACCAGTATTGTTAAAACTGATGAGATCATTAATATATCTGTGGGTGTTGTTAAATCGCTTTGCAATCCTTTTACACCCAGATTTCTGAAGTGATTGCATGAACTCTGCTTCATACGAATACAAAAATAAGTTTGCATGAAATGGGGCACAGTTTGTGCCAATGGGAATGCCTATGATTTGCCTAAATGTCATGCCAGCAAACTTGGTAAATGTGTTGTCAATTGGGAAATATAGCATTTGAATCACTTCAACATCACTGTATTTAGTTTGCAATTTTAAGTTGGCAAAATGCTTGATATGCGCTTAGCATATTTACGTATATTGACCTATATGGAACACAATATTAATTGCATACGCAACGTATATCTCTGTATATGAAACATTTCCAATATGTTAATATGCGTAGAGTATTTCTTTGCAGATCATGAGTATACATGATGCAGATCTTTGCACTCCAAGTGTACACTGTGGTTTTGCATTTTATTAGTATACGTACGTGTATACTTTACGTATTTGACACATGTGCAGAATCAGTATATGTGTATATATTGTTGTATATCAAGCATTTTGCCCAGTGATTGGCATTGCTATTGTTGGTGAATGTGATGGCAATATATTCATACCTAGAACTACCGTTCTTGTAAAAGAAGGCTTTTATTACGATAGATGATAGCCTGTCTTTAAGTTTGTTATGTTGGATGGTTGTGTGATTGAAACCAAGGGTAAAGCAAACCATTTACATTAATACAAGAAAGTTGGTTCTCATAGAAACTCTGGTACAATTTGCCTGAAACACCATTTACAAGTAACTTAAAGAGCATTATATCTCTCTGTACCCAATCAAATGCTTGTTTCATATCTATAAACGCTGCAAATGTGGACGAACCTGAAGCTTTTCTATTTCTGAAAATACAAGTGTAGTTGTCATACGCATTTTTGACGTGGCTCTTCACTTTCACGTCGAATGTATATTCCTTATATCGTTGCCCTATATCGTTCCTTTTGATTACGAATGATGATTTTGTCAGACTTCTAGACCTTCATAGCCTCATCCTCATTAAGTGTAGCATTAAGTCAAACCAGACCTTTCGTTGTAGACAAATACTGTGTGCAATTTAGAGCAACGGCAGCAACGATAGAGTTTTCAGGTCACCACAGCTGATAGGCGCTTTGTGTTGTCATGTCTTTGCAATCATATTTCGTTGCCTTGACCAGACAACGAAATATGTTGTTTGCCATTTGAAACAACAGGGTATCGTGAGCAATATTCGTCTAGAAGTTATGAATATGATCAATAAATGTCATGTATTCAAGTAAACGTTTTTCATTATACTACCCTTACCCGTGTCTAGTTTGTGCCTATTACTTTAACCTCGCTATCTCTGCAGGGTATTTCAAAACTCTAAGTTGCCCTCTCTAGTCCCCTTCATTAATTTGTTTTGCCAATCACCAATGGAACGACTTATCGCCCTGACCATAACTCATGATGAAGGTAATGAGGTTTCACACATCACCCGTCTTGTCTCGTATCTGCTTTAATATGTTTTTAGTCTAAATTGTGCTGTGGCTGTTATTGTGAAAATTGACAAACTGATTGTTGGTTTTAAAATAGGCCATGGCGAGACGTTGGCATGGTCGAATGCATCTTAGGTCTGCGTGACCTCTTACCGCATGTTCTGAAACCAGCTCAGTCTCTTCCTCAGTCGTCTATAGATATAGGTAAATCTCTTTCTTGTTTTATTATAAATTGTGTCTATGATGTTGATCTCTTGTTCATCTACAGAAAAAAAAACTAGAAAATTATTGTGGGATCGGTTTCTGTAATTTTGTTTCTTGTCTTGTTCCAAATGACGTCGACTTTCGCCTGTTTATCGCTAATGTTTGGATTTCTTTTCTATGCGTTGATCGGTTGTTTTGGAAATAATTTCCTTCAGGCTTAGTGTTTTGCCCCTTATCTATGTGTTCCCAGTTTTCGCCCATTCTTTTTTTTGCTTGTGTTCTTTGAATATATATTTCGACCATATTTTTTGTTGTGAAGACTAGTGTTAACACGGAGAACCCATTAAACGTAAATGGTTGGTCAATTTTATTTAGTTTAAGTAAAAATACAAGTTCCTTTCCCAAGGTTGATTTGTAGGCATTTTCTGTTCTCACCAAACGAAGCATGATATAATTTTAAATTTTCGATGGGAAAATGGCCTCCTACCTCTACCCAAATCAGTTCTTCTGTAGTGTATGTTTTTTTGGTGATCTCTCTTTCAAATGATTTGGTAGATGTTAAGAAAATATGTTGTACATTTATTTATTTCATATTCAAGGAAATGAGACATGGTGAATTTGATTAAACTACCCTTTTCTTGTGAGTGTGCTAATTAATGCTGGAAAATTTTATAAAATCACAAAATTATTTCAGCCCTTCTATTAAAAATGAACTATTTTTGGTATATGCAAAGAAATGTAATGAATATCATCTGTCTGTTGAAACCTTAAAATGTTATTGGCAGGAACCAACAGTTTTTGCCTGGAATTTTTTGGGACTGTGCAAGGATGTCTTTGCAGCTTTCAGGGACAATTCCGAGGAGACTCTAAATCTTTAAGAGACCACACTGACTTGACCTTGAAACTTTCAGGGACCACCCAGAGGAGTCCTTGAAACTTTTACGGACCACCCAGATGTGACCCTAAATCTTTAGAGGACTATCCTGGCGTGTGACTGGTCAGCCGGCGCCGAAACACGTCTTTGCGTATTAATCACGCGACGAGATCTACAAGGCATTTTCTTCCTGGCATAAATGTGATGAACTTGGCAATGGCTGAACCTCAGTCAATTTAAACGAGCGTCCTGACAATTAATGGCAATTTACTCGCTTGTTGAAGTGTGCTGTGGCGAGCCAACGCGACACTGGTCTGAACAGTAAAAAATATAATTTGGATGATGGCATATTCCATTCCAGGGACACCTAGGGCGCATTGCGCGATTTTGTAAGGTCCCGGGTAAGGTACATGTTGCTCTTTTATGCTGTAAAGTTTTCCCACCATTTAAAATACTGTGGTTGTATGTTACAGTCTTAATGATTAATTTGGAGATGTAGTCAATGATGCTTTTCTCAGTTAAGCGAGACACTGAATCATACACCAAATAATATGGTCCTTGCTTATTAACATAATAAAGGTCACGGGTCACATTGTTGTGAGACTCTGCATTGTTTTAAGTCGATTGTATAAACGTTTGAATGAATTTTGTCCACTGCACTAATTCCTTCGTCAGGAAAGGTTACCGATTCTGAATGTAGGACGTCCATTACCCCAATTATTTAATGACAGGACTACATGGAAAGCAACGGAATAATCAATATCGTCGATGAATTTGATGTCTTTTACCAAGGTCCTTTGTGGAGTGACAGTGCTGTTCCTGATCTCGACAATGATGTCAGCAACTGTGATCGTAGCGTAAACATGACTTAGTCTATGAGTCCTTGAATCTTTCAGGTGTATATCTTTGAGGTGGTCCTGAACCTTTCGTCGTTTTGAGGACTATCCGAAAGTGACCGTGAAACTTTCAAAGACTGCCAGGACGAGTCCTTGAAGCATTGGACCACCCTGATATGTCCCTGGATCTTTTAGAGACCACTCTGATGTGACCTTGAAATTTTCAAGGACCTTCCGGGTGAGTCCTTGAAACATTCAGGGACCACCTGGATGAGTCCTTGAAACTTTCAGGGACCAACCTGAGATGTCCCTGAATCTTTCAAGGACTATCCTAATGTGACCTTGAAACTTGGAGGGACCGCCCACACCAGTCCTTGAAACTTTCGGGGACCACCCTTGACCTTTTTAAGGGACCACTTAGAAATGACCCCTAAACATTGTTTGAAATAGTAAATAACCAATTAGATATGATCCCGAAACCTTCAAATGCATCCAGGTCCTCTAAACAATACAGCAATCATCAAGTTTTGACCTTTAATCTTGACATTTTCAAGAATGTGTATCAATGAGATGAAACATCCTTTAAAAATTGTCAAAAAGGATAAATTTACAATTTTTGAATAGCAGATGGATTTAAATACTACAACTTTTTTTATACAACTTTAACATTTAGTTCGATAGTTACAGTTTTGATATTTTCACTAGAAAAGTTGATAATTACTAAATGCTTCGAGTAAACACTCTCTCTGAGAGCATATTCTGTGACTTTTACTGTTCATCTTATAATCACAAAGTAGTTCCAATTGTGTTTGTTTTCTGTGTTTCTCCGTTTGTTCGCTGGTGTTGTAATTGCGTAAGTCTTGTCGCGAACTGTGCTTGCGATGTGACTGGAGATTTCATGTTGTTTTTAGCCAGGTTCGACTAATCTTGCATTAAGTGTATTGGCTGCGACACAAAAAGTCAATTTTAGTGTTGCAAGTTCTGAAGTGTCTTATTGTGTCTACTTTGATCAGGCTTCTAAAGTGTACATTTCAGGTGGCCTGGTGTTCTATGTAGGGATTGAAATCTGTCGATCGGTGTTTTTTAGTTTGTGGAGTCCATCGAGACTTGTGTTTGAATTTTTCTTTTGTGGTCATCTTGTGTCGCATAATGTATTTCTTCTTATGTTTGCATTTTGTGAGAGATGTACTCTGAGAGGGCGATTTGGTGTTGAGATGAATTTCAACACTTTGCCAAGTGCATTGATTTTTGCTGTTGTTAACTTTTTAAATTTTGGTGAATTCAAGATTTGTGTTGTGATTTATGTTTATTCTATGTTCGGTATTTACACTATGTTTCATTGTGCTTGAGATGTTATGGTTTCTCCTCTTGTCGCGCGTTTTTCTGGCTTCTTTTTGTTGTTTTTCTTGTTTCTGAGTTAGTTGACAGAGTTTTGTGTGGATTTGAATTTTGCCATTGTGTTACATTAATTCCTTTTTTTTTGTTTTGTTTTTTTTTTTTTTGGGGGGGGGATTTGCAGTCCTTGAAAAAGGCCATATAATATGGGTTTCAAAGTCAGAACTGATTCTGTTCGTCCCTCTTGACATTTGATTTTCGGGTTGTGTATAGCGCTTCGTTCAGTAAATAGAATGTATCGGCTCTTGAGGCTTTTAGCTGGCTTTCACGTTGTGGGATCTTGACAATTGTCAATCTCTGTTTTTTGTTCAGCGATGATCATCTCCATTGTTTGATTGTACTGTGATTGATGCAGCAGGATATAGTCAAAGCACAAAGTGACAAAACATTGCTACTGTGGTTCTCAGATGTTGGCATGACAGCTATTGATGAGATCAGCACTAGGTAGTGGCCTGGTAAGCATGCTTTAACTAAGGTGTACTTGTAGGCTCCGCGGTGTAGTTAATGTGTAGCAGAAAGCGTTTTAATGCTTCTCCTTGTCTAGTTATCGCCTCCTGTAGCGAGTAGAATGAATGGACCTGGTATTGCAAGACTTCCTGATCATATCTTTTATGTCGAGTTTTGCTATGCTGGCGTCGGACTGACAGCACTTGACTTAAATGTCAGGTCAATGTCGGTCTAGTCTGATTATCCAGATTGAATGCCAATGTTCATCAAGAAGGCCTCGACCAGCACTTCTGTGTGACGTATGGTGATGTATTGATGTTGCTTGTGTTTTAAGACTATTTATCTTGTGTTGAGTCGATTTTGTTTGACGTCGTGTCTTTTCATTGGTCGACTTATCAGTTTACTTGCCTTCTGATTGACTAGTGTTTTAGCGTTTTTTATTTGCTTTTTTGTTGTTGATTTTAGCTCGTTGTGTTTCGTACGATCCTCGTGTAAAGTATAAAAGTTCTAAGGAAATTATGTTTCCATATTTGACATTATGGACATTCTGGTTCTGTAGTGCCGTGGCCGAGTGTGCACAATTCGGAGTTGTATGTTGCACTTTTATCTAGATGGTTAAAGGATACCCATGCAGGTATTCTCGTGCATGATCTCTTCCGTCTTTAACTTGCTAGGGAAGATAAGTTTGGAAATCGTATTGTAATCAACAGAAAGTGGCTTCACACATCACAAATCTCCTCTTTTATCTGCTTTAATATGTTTTATGTCTTAATTGTGTTTGGCTGTTAGTTTGAAAATTAACAAACAGATTGTTAATTTTAAAACAAGCCATGGCAAGACTTCAGTCGCAACCGTGACCCTTTGACCCAATGTTTCGAAACCAGCTCGGTTTCTTCTCCAGTCGGCGGTAGATGTAGGTATATCTCTTTCTTATTTTTATATGGAGTGTCTATGATGTTGAAACAATAGAATACAATGTTTGGACTGTTTGTGTATTTTTGTCAGTATATCGCTTATATTTGGATTAGTGTTGTGTGTGATGACCGAATGTTGTGGAAATAATTTCCTTCAGACTTAGTATAACCAAGGTTATGATGTTATTGTCAGTTACGTAGTAGCGTGTCGGGGCCGGCAAGGCTGGTAATCCTATGAAAGTTAAAAGAATGTAAGGACAACTTACCATTTTCACGACATCTCTGTCATAAGATAGTTCGTCATTGGTCAGTACGTAGTCTGTACGCGGTTCCGCCGGTGGGACCGTGGTCTGTACATGGAGGTAGAATGAAAGAGGGACCTCCATGATCTGTATTATGACCGGCGTAAAGAAAGCAGATAGCTACACTTGCCTAGGTCTGATGTCTGTGGCATTAAGACATCGAAAAAGAGTAGTAGAATTACATAAATAAACTTCGGCAGACTGTCGTGTTAGTAGTGACGTTGTCGCGAGATAGAAGCAACACTTATATGTCCCATAGATCTTTGAGTGGAGCTTGGAAAGCCATGCTACAGCGTACGCATTGGAAACACTAAAAGACCAGGGCCAGTCTAGTTAAGGAGGGAACATAGCAGTCTGCACGCTTCATAATCATTGATTTTCTCTTACGAAGATAAGGAAAGTATTTGTGTTTTGGTCTCAATTTTATAAGACATCAGGGACAAAATCTTTCTTCTTGACTCCCATATGTTCGTACCCATTTCTTTACACGAAAATTCAAAGCGGACATCGTCATTCCTGACTGCTTAGAAGATAACGTAATGGCATTTGAGCACACATGCATACCTTATACTGTACTTTGTTTATTCCTGTTTATCTATACATCGAGCACAAATTAAATGTCTATATGTACTTTAATCCTATCCTCTTGCCACGGACCCTGGGAGTTTTAGCCCTTTCCGTCTACTAACTCATGAGGAGCTGTAAAGTTTGTCAGGGCAATAAGCCGCTACGTTGGTGATCGGCAGAACAAATTAATGAAGGGGATTAGGGAGGGCAATTAACAAATAAATACTATAAAGAGATAGCTAGGGTAAAGTAATAAGCACATCTAAGACAAGAGTTAAGTTTGTATAAAAATGTTACTTGAATACATGACATTTATAGATCATATTCATAACTTTTAGACGAATATTGCTAACGATACCCTGTGTTGAAAATCCTTGTTGTGCATGATATTAATCTTTCTTTGGTATGAGAGACTTGTGACATGGTGATGAGTTGGTGCTTACAAACAAAAGGAGGATTTGCCGTACAGTTTTGTTTTCCAACTGACGCATAGAATTCACGAAGAAGCTAAGCGAGTTAATCAATTGGGAGTTCCTCAAGAGTCAACGAGTAGCGCTTGTAATCAAGCCATTCTAATGTAAAAGAAACAATACAAAGGCAAATAAAATCACCTTAAATTGAAAATTTTTGTTTCGTTTTGGTTTTATTTTCTTCCCTGGTGAATATGGTATGCAATTAAACTAGTAGTGAACAACTGATTAATTTTATTATGAATGTAAACATCGGCAGTCAGAATTCACTGTCGCCTTGCAGTGACTAGTTGTATTTCTATTCGTTCTCTCAAGCGATGAATCAAAAAAATATAAAGAAATTTAACTCTCAATACTCGTATTCCACGTTTGGTTTCTTTCAATGTATTTTTTTCATTGCTTTCATTTTCCAGCGTATTGAGCTCTGCTTCACATACATTAATGAAGCGAGCCATGTTGTAAACAACGTAGTACTGAATATTACATCATATTGAAGGGGAGCTGAGAGTGTGCTAGACGGAGCTTATGACAAGTGCATCCGAAAGGACCCAAAAGTTTTGATAAATCGCACAGAAAGTCATTATTATTGAAATTGTACACATTATCAAAATTTGTCGTTAAAATGTATTCCATGTTTACCACGTTATTTCCCTTCTTTGTAAATACCTATACCTTTATTCGTTTACATTGTATTGTATGCTCGCTGTGGGGCCACAATGTTGGATAATGTCGGGCGATACGCTGCGCCAATGTCCTCGTGTTTCCTTTGCAGTATTGTCGTAATAACCTTATTATTATACATCTTACATTCCTGATCAGGGCATCAAAATGTCGGAGTAGTGACCGTTTTTGTGCAATGTCAACAATTTTTCTGCAGATTTTATCGTGCCAGTGTGGAATGCTACCTCGGACGCGCTTCTGCAAGTTTTGGAGTGTGTGCACTACACACATACATACATACAGAACACGCGCGAGACTTGTTCTTGCACTCATCCAAGGGGTCCCTTGAAACCGTTCTACAGTGAATGTGCAGACGGCCGCAGGGAATGGGGTGCCTTGAAACCATACGTGTTACGGAACGGGCGTTCCGTACGACTTTTTTAGCGCACACTAAACTCTATTGTTCTCGATGGTAGATGTTTAATAATGGACTACATTATAACTAGTAATCAGGGGCATGTCGTTAAAAAATCACTGCTATTGATAAAGCTTTAATATAATATAAACGTATGTTAACGTATATGGAACACAAAATAGTTGCATATGTTACCTATATCTTTGTATATAGAACATTTCAATACGTTGATATACATGGCCTTATCTATGCACAACAAGATTATTAATTATTGCATTTGTGCATTTTATTATCATAAGTACATGTATAATTAACATATTTGACACATGTATAAGCCAGTATACATATGAATATTGTTGTATATCAAGCATTTTGCCTAGTAGTCCTTCTGAGTTCCAGAAAGACAACCCTGCGCCAATATGGCCTAGACCTGGCTCACTGTTTCACCAGCCCCTGTCTCTTCTTGGAAACACTTCTGAAAAAACACTGGGATCATGTCAGATCTACTAACCAGCTACAATCAGCACCTCTTTGTCAAGAAAAGTTGTAAGCAGGGATCTGGATGGTAAAGTAAACATACGTAAAGGCAAACAACCCTACAGTGAAGGTATATGACCCAGCCAATCACAACAGCTGCATCCTCTAACTGTACCACAACAAACTCCATGGCTTGAGGCAGTTGCTGCCANGGGGGCTGACAATGGCTAGTTGACTGTGGAATGTTCTTTGTAGCAATCACTACCCACCTGGAGGGAGCTCCTGAAGACTGCATGCTCGAGGCAGACCTCGAATACCATGTCCAGCTGCACTAGGCTCACTATCATTATCCTTTGGTTCCAGAGCGCATGATTGTTAAGGAAGAGCAGCTGTCAGCACACAAGCAAGGTCTCCTCGGAGGAAAGCCAGCGCCCACTTAAATTCTAAACCTGGTGCCCTACCTGTGTGGCTAGGAATGCTACATACTCAACTGCCACAGCATGCAGCTGTACATCTCCAGGGGGCCAGGACTGAAGAAAATCCAATGTGCCCTGAAGTTCATGCAGAGCCCCTCGATAATGCCCTACATCCGGCTTACCGCAGAGCTCTTGAAGTGGATGGCCACTCCCTTTGAAAATGACCTCTATGAACGGATGAACAACCCCGTCTTTGGGAAAACCATGGACAACCTCCGCAAGAAAAATCGCCGTGCAGCTTGTACTGCTGGCTAACTTCTTTGATGATATCATCGCAGCAGTGTAGTTCCACATGAGTTGGCTTGTCCTCAACTATGATTGCGTATGATTGCGATTATTTTACTACGACCAGGTCGATGCTCCTGCTGGTGGACATATTGTCCCCGAGGGCATCATCCACCTGGTACTTGTACATGATAATGAAGGACTGTATAAGAGATATATTCATACCGGCTGGGACGTCGCCCGGGTTAACAAGGTCCCGACCAGCTACACAGGGCACAGTAGCTCAAAATCCGTGTGTCCCTCGGATTATCCTTCGGGATGTTACTAAGACATCATACGTGCAATCAGAGGGCAATTTTTATCACAGAAATGGAGAAAGCTACCAGACAATTAAACCATGCAAATTGCTACTGACGGACTGTTTAAAGTCATCTCCAGCTTGTGATTATACAGGTTCTATCACAAAGTGTGGTATTAAAAACTGCAAAACTTGTAGTATGCTCATCACTACAGAACAGTTCAGTAGTAGTTTGACAGGGTAGACCTATTCTACCAAATGTCTGGAACCTCTGAATTGCACAACAAAAAACGTAATCTATGGAATTGAGTGTTCATTGTGTGGGCTCATTTATGTTGGTGAAACAGGAAACAGCTTACGATCTAGAATGAACGGACATCACAGTGGAGTGAATCGATCTTTGGATGTGCAACTTTATAAGCATTTTAACCAGGACGATCACTCCACTTTGTCTATGCGTGTCCGTATTCTTGAAAAAATATACCATCCAACCAACAGCCCCACACTTAGTTCACCATTCCGTAGACAGAGAGAATACCACTGGATTAGACAGTTAGGCACCGCAATGCCTTATGGTTGTAATGACAACATCAAAGATATAGGCAATCTCTCAAGTCCTGGTTGTTCAGAAGTGAATGTGCTGGGCCTATTTGAGTCTTCTGTCCGTAGAAGACGTAGTCATGGGCATAGGCGTTACCATCGGCCTAAATTGGATACATCAGCTACCTCCAATTGCCATGACAAATTTCATGAACTGCTTCTTTTATTGCAGAAGCCTTTAGGTCTCCATCACATTCGTACTTCATTATTTGCTCTTTCCATCAAGGACTTGAGAAGGTTGCATGTCTATGCATTGGGATTGTCTTTGACAAATCCGAACAAACAACCGTACAGACTAGTCAGTATTATTGCTGACATTGCACTATACAGACTATACAAGCCTGTTCGTGCGCAACCTTTGACTGATGATCATCGTCATTTCATACATCTTCCATTTACTAACAAAGGAATTGATGCCATTGATATCAGCAATACACTACACAACAAAAAGGTTACATCAACTATACCTGTATACTTTAAGAACCAGATTGTACCTATTCTGTCATATCAATACACCAAGACAATCTCCAATAAAATATTCAATTACAATAAGGCATTGCGGCACTTAAAAATTGATGAATTCCTTCAAACACCAGCATCCTGAGACTGCTCTACATCTCCCTTCAAACATACTCCAGTTGGACATGTCATTACTGGTGATCTGAACTTGGTTGAACATCACCACCTGCGTAGGATATTATCTTGTGGACCCAAGTTCAGAGAACCTCGCAGGATCAACTGGAACCATAATTTTAAGATCATTATGGACTCAGTTGAAGAATATGCCAGGAAGTGGGCTAAAAGGGAGGATGTAGAGCTGGACATACTGTCAGAATGGGTCAAATCTGTGAGGAAATTAGTGCGTGGCCGTATTGGTCGACTAAGATCACATGTTTGCAGAAGACCCTATTCTGTATTTAAAGATCCTGATGCTGTCAAGTGTTTGAATGATATCCATGACAAATATGTTGACGTCCCTGCTGATAAAGCTGCCAATAACATTGTATTTGTCTGTAAGAATTATTATTTTGAATGCCTTATAGACGAACTTGGTGTAACTAAGACCTCCACCAACTCCACTTACAGACAATCAATGTTCAACAAATCTGAAATTTTGGCAAACCATAAGTCATTCATAGCTTGTACTGGATACCAAAGCTCCACAAAACACCTTACAAAGCTTGGTTTATCGCAGGATCTTCAAAATGTTCAACAACAGAGTTATCAAAGATACTGACATCTGTTCTTTGTACTGTTAAACGGGGACTTCAATCATACTGTGATGTTGTCTTTTATCGGAGTGGTATAAATCAAATGTGGATATTAAAAAATTCGAAGGAACTCTTGGAAAATTTGAAATCAACATCTGTTTCAAAAATAACATCTATTAAGACTTTCGATTTTTCCACATTGTATACCACAATACCACATGATAAATTGAAAGAACACTTGAAAAACATCATCAACCAAGCATTTTTCTACAAAAACGGTTCACGCCGTTACAAATATGTGGTATTAGGGTAAAATTCTACATATTTTGTTAAAAATATTACTAACGCTAAAGTGTTTTATACTGGGAAAGACATCAGTATGCTTGATTTCCCCATTGACAACATATTTGTTGAATTTGGAGGACACATTTTCCAACAGTGTATAGGAATTCCCATGGGCACTAACTGTGCCCCCTTACTTGCCGACTTATTTCTGTTCTCATACGAAGCAGAATTTATCAAGAACCTTATCAAGCAGAAAAAGGTCTTTGTAGCTCGTACTTTCAACCTTACATTTAGATACATAGACGGTGTTATTTAATTGAATAACTCTGAATTTAGTAAATATCTCGCTATGATTTATCCTCCAGAATAGGAGATTAAAGAGACTACAGAAACGGCCTCTTCTGCTTCATATCTGGACATTTTACTTGAATTTGACTCTAATGGTCACATTTCTACTTGGCTATATGACAAGAGAGATGATTTCAACTTTAGTATAATTAATTTTCCACACCTCATCAGTAATATTCCACTCTCACCTGCTTATGGGGTATACATTTCCAAGCTTATTCTATATGCAAGAGCATGCAGTTCATATGGTGATTTTGTAGAGAGACATGGCCATCTCTCTTTCAAACTGTTAAATCAAGGTTACACCAGAGCAAGACTTGTCTCTAC
>LD342659.1:482933-493966 GCA_001465055.1 Ptychodera flava
TTTACTGTCTGTTCTGTGCTGTTTTGTGTCTATGTTTACAACTATTGTCTTACAAATTTTGACCTTGTGTTATTGGATTATGGATTGGTATGATTGCGATTATTCAACGGAAGAGCGTGAAAAACGTAATGCTGTTGCTTCTTATCTACCACGAGAAGTTCAAAGATGATGTCTTCAGTGGGAGGAGCTCCCCCTATGCCAAGGATGTGCTGCATTCTATGGGGCACCATATATATATATATATAAATTCTCTGTCCCCTTCGACAGCAGGTGCTGGGTCACCGAAAATGGGGTTGACATTCTCGCCCACAGTAACGTGAGAGCTGACAAAGCAGCTACCCCCAAAAGGAGGCCGGGATCAATCAAACCTTGAAAAGTGAGGGTTGCGCCTGCACTGCACATACTACGGCTACTATTTTTTGCCTAATAGGGGGGTGGTAGGGCTATAGCTACCTCCCAGGGACAGACTTGTGTAACACGCCTATCCAGCCATAAACAACACTCTATATGCGATAGTCAGGTGACAAAAGTGCCAAATTTGCAACAGAGATTCACATATGTGTGTAGATCAAAATTAGCTATTACTCCTAAATTTTAGCCACTGGAAAGACTCGATGACGTCATGAATTCAAAATGGCTGCCATTATATTGCTTAAAAATGGTAAAATACGGTTAATTCAGCCAGTTTTCAATATTCTTTTGAATTAACTGACACAAATATTCTCAATTATAAATAAAACATTGAATTGACGCAAATAAATTATGATGATTTCGTAAGCCAAAATGGCCGACCAAATTCAAAATTCCTCTACAACATTGTCTAAAAATGTTAAAACACTGTTATTTAAGATACTGTGTATGTTCATCATAGAAACATTGACATTGAAGTACAGAAAAGTTCTTTTTTCGACTGTGAATTAGCAAAACAGATATGTTTCGAACAAATTGCTTGTCCTTCATCAGTGCCCACACTTGATCTACAGCTAGATATCGGTAAGATCAGTATCTGCATCAGATTTTATCACATTTGGTGAAGTTATATCGGAGTTATATGACTAATTACAAAACTTCATAAAATATGCAAATGAGCTATTTGTTAACTTGGCACTGCCAAATGATGCTAAATATAATTAGATATATATCGGATCAATATTTGTTGCAAGTATCATCAAGTTTGGTGCAGGAATTTTAGAGTTATCTCACTAATAACAAAAGTTTATTAAATATGGATTTGAGAAGATAATTGACATGACACTCACAGTATCATCATAATTTCCTGAGACTGTCATCTGTGAAAAGTTTAATAAAATTTGGTGCAGTATTTCTTGATATATGTCTACACTGTCATTACCGTAGGGAGACCATTGTATGGAAAACAAAAAATAATCTTGTATAAATTCATTAATATGCAAATCACACTAACCAAAATCAAATCACTTCTTGCAGGTAGCATATAGTACCTGTGTATCAAATCTGATATGAATCCGTACAGGCGTTTTTGAGTTATCGTGTAAGCAGACAGACAGACACACACATACAAACACACACACACAACAGCGTACACACACTCTCACACAGACGGACAGACAGACAGACATCGCTATGACATTAGCCCACATGTTTACACACGTGAGCTAAAAATGAGTAACAATCCTTGGGTCACAGTGAAGGAAAAGAGCATTGAATATTATTTGAGGACCATTAGGTAAAGATGGAAATTGTGATTAAATAATCAGAGGAAGTACCTTTCAGTATATGTTTTTGTTTTGGCTTCATGAAGAAAAAACACCAACTTTAAGACGAAACAATGTCAACTTGCGAAGTATCTGGTATCTTACCATGCACGTGGATAACATAATTTCCAGGAGTTTTTATTCTTAACATTGAAATCCAAAAACAAAATTTTTCAAATGTCTAAAAATAAAACACTACAAATAATAACAAACTATTTTCGATCAATTGTTTTCTTCCAGTTATATGATTTGGTTTAATGTCAACTTTTTAAGAAAAGGTTTGCAAGTGCAGTTTCTGGTACTTATAAGCTAAAGACATAACTAGCTCTTGTCCTGTTGTTACTGAATTATACTTTTTACTGTAAGAAATTGTCGGTTACATGCAAACAATTAATGAGTTAATATTTCTTCAAGTTTATTATTATGGATATGCTAAACGAGTTTTGTTTCGTTCCTCCTTGAAATTCGGACTAGTAAAATCTGACGGAAATGAACTGCTTTAGACTTTATTTGCTGGTGTATTTCTTAAAATTAAACCCTGCTAACACCGTACCACACCTTGTGATTCATAAGTCATTTTCATTGTTGAAATTTGAAAATACAAAATAAAACGGACTTTTTCATTTATTTGAAAACTCTCTTAAAAGTGTCAAAACATGAAATGAACATTGGACAGCTTTGTTCTTCCTCTTTTAATGTGATTGGTCATTTCAAGCATCTTTCACTGGGCGAAATGCTTGATATACAACAATATACACACATATACTGATTCTGTACATGTGTCAAATACATTAAGTATACAGTGTGTATGCTAATAAAATGCAAAATTACAGTGTACAATTAGTGTGCAAAGATCTGCATGACGTATACTCATGATCTACATAGAAATACGCTACGCATATCAACGTATTGGAATGTTCCGTATACAAAGATATACACTGCATATGCAATTCGTATTTTGTTCCATATACGTCAATATACATAAATATGCTAAGCGAATATCAAGCATTTTGTCCAATGTTTATTAATGTTTTTTTCTCTTGCGATTGCTTCTTTAAAAAAAAACATTTTCCATCTCAGAGATAATTTCAGGTAAAATTTATAATTATCAGGTGAAAAAGAGATTAGCGTTATTCCTAATCACTAGCCACTGATTACAACAATTGATTGATTGACTGATTGATTGATGGATTGATTTACTTATTTATTTATTTGTGGCAAGCCTATGGGATCTAGTCCCACTTACAGGCTCCAAAAACAAATTCAAAACACAACACATCACATTAGAGACAAATACAATAACAGAACAAGTCGCATACTTAGAAAATTGCGGTCCATACAAAAAGTGAACCTCAAGAAAAACACATGTAATAAATTTCGTAGGTAAACTACTTAAAGTGGATGTCTGATGTGGTGTTGGTAGAATGAGACCTATTCTGTCAATTAAATGAGTGTCTGTTAGAAACCTTTGCAAAATATTTGTTGACGCAAATAGTTCTACAAAATGAACTTTTTGTCTTGGCTGAGGGGGACATAAGGGAAAAGAGGCCTTCCTAAAGTCCTGCAGGTCCAATACCAAACACAAAGTATGAACATTTAATGGCCAGTAGAACTCGTTCAATTAGGCCGTCTGGGCAGGGAGCCTTCTTTTTGGCCTTCGGGTTAAAAGTGCGAGCAGGTACACATACACGGAAACAAATATATACAAAGCAGACCAAAGATTCATTTCGACTTTAAATGATCGGGGGTTGTAACTTTTGATGTTTTTGTCCTCCTTCAGTTTTTGTTTTGTTAATGCCAACTGCATTATCTTTTTTAATTGTTACGTGCAAGAAAGCGAACAAAAGTTTAACTCAGCAATTTCCGTATAAAATGAATTTTTTTACAAAAACTAAAACTAATTGCTAAATCAAGGATAGAATACAAATTGTAAAAGTGTACAGGCTACTTATCTCAGCTTGAACGGCAAAGTTCCGTTCTCAGAGTTGTAACAGCCAGTCGAATAAATGAACAGTCCTATTGGCTTGCAGGCTTGAAGTTGCACAAAATCTACAGTATAAGTCCAGTGTTACTGTTAAGGTCTTGAAAAATCTTGAAATTTATGCTGCTGGAGTTTTCAAAGACTTGAAGTAACACGCAAGAGACACGATCCCAAATGTCTGCCTGCAAGCCTGCTGTCCCAGTACTTATACTCGTGTGGTTATATAAGAGCATAAAAGAAAAATATAGAACTTGAACTAATTGAATTAAATTTCCAGAACGTTCCGAACACGATTAATTAAATTCAAGATTGTGAGATCGTTAAAGGCAGTGACCTTGAGAAATTTCTAGACTAACCAAACTCAGGTCATGATGAGTGTGGGGGAAAACGACATACATAACACACCCTTCTTCAAAAAAGAAAATTTTCCTAAGAAAATCTTGGTTTTATAAATGTGATATTCTAAGAAGATATTCATGGGATAGATCATCCTGTTTGCTACTTTTCACGCAAATTTAACAAATCCCAGAAAAACTACTCTACTATGGAAAAATAGTGATTTTCTTTTATATTTGCTTAACATTATTTTGAAGTTTATGCCATTTCTTTAAAACAGTTAATAGTGATCACAACGCTCTTGTTTTCCTGCAGAAATTGTAAGGCAACAATCTGAGGTTGCTAAGATGGGGTTTAATGTTACAGGAGTTTAACCTTCACATTAGACATATCAAGGGCAGAGACAATTTAATTGCACACTCTCTCTCGTATTTAGCGTTAGAGAACGAGCACAATTAACGGCAGGGGGCGGAAGAAAAAAATATGTGATGCAAATCTTTTTTACAGGCCCCCCTAACACCAGCAAAAATTTTAATCCATACCTCCGACACCGGCAACAAACTTTTTGTGCCCCCTTTCAAAAAAAAGAATGATTACATAGGTACAAAGTTGTACACATATATATAATCCTTATAACTTTTAATATATGCTTTAGTGAACACAACATTCTTGCATTCTAGAAATAAATCATAAACAAATAAATATATAAACAATAAACAAACAAAATGAAATATGTTCAAGCTATACTACTTGTAACACCTACAGCAAGCTTATAGAACAGGAATGCCTGTCGGCACCATGTGAAATGAGCATTCACATGGCTAGTTGGCATGGCTAAATGCATGTGCATAGTAAATAGCCAGCTTGGCTGACCACATTCAGTTCAGAGGCACGTTGGTAACATGTGTATATTCCGAAATATTTAAATGAGCTAGCCATTCTCATACATGTGAACCAATGGTTATTTTGAATAATGAACGGTTATTTTGAATCATTCACATGTATGCGAACGAATGGTTATTTTGAATGCACATATGAATGACAGGGTCATCCTGGCAGAAAAAGAGAACCAGGGAAAGTACTGATTTGACACCGGATTTTACCTTTTTTGATGTTGCTGTTATAAATTTGGTAAACATTGTTACATTAGCATATTTGCAAGGTGGAAGCAAATATCAAATAAGAGAAATCAAATTCTAGTGAAATGAAGTACTTTTACACAGACTCTTTTAGTGTATTATAAGATACAATTGGTTGGGGATGTAATTTAACCATATTTGGCCTAAAACTAAGACAGGCCAAACAGAGTTTAAAGCAACTCAGACTCACCTGAACACAGCAAACAGAGGCAGACTCACCTTTCCGAACGTTCAAAATAAAAAGCACAAAATATAACTGTAAGTCTGATGACCAATTTAATAATTTTTGGCACAAATTCCATAGAGACAGTGAAAAGTAATTTAGTCAAAGCATAGTTTTTAAAAGAGTTCATTTAGCTCTTGCCAAGTCTCGTCTTTCATGTCCTATTTTGTTATGAAATTTGACATTGAAGACTTCTTTAGGTAGGTCATGGTTACTGTTGCCGAATTTCTCTTGGGCCTTGGCTGACATGCACACTGAAATAAAACAGAAAGAAGAGAATGAACTCAACAATATTTATTAAGACAACAAATTTACAATATAGTTTCAGAACATGTGTGTGATTTGTCACATACACATAAAGGAATTTTTACATGCATCTTTGCGAGTGCAAAATTAACACATTGAAAGTGTAACATATCTAGAATTGTATTTGACTGGTGTACGTTGTATTGACTTGACTAGTTGCCACAGCCGCTAGTCCGATTAATTTTTGTACATATTTACAAAGTGAGGGCGTCACAATTCATAATTTGAATCAATACAAGAAAGTATGTTAATACATGAGGCAACAGGTTATTGAACTCATTAAAAATTACAGCTGCTGTCCTTTGAAAATTAGGACGTATCACATTTCTAAATATTTTTTGTCTTTCAATACAAGGCTTCTTACCTGGCAATATCATATCAAAAATGGATTTTAAAAGTAACCATGTATAAAAGAAGTAAAAATATGCAAGTCAGACCAGGAGGTACAAACACTCATAAGTTTACATAGCCATGTTCATCCTACGATCTAGTTTTGTTTCTTGTTTTTAAATATTTTCCTTTCGCCTATTTTTTTTGCATAGCCCAGAAAATTGAAAGCGAGCGAGAAATTCAACTGAAAATGATTATTGAGCCAATTTTGCAATGTGAATAAAAACAGGTACAACTCATTATCTGATTGACTTCGAGTATGAGTGAGGCTCACATCTGCACGATTGCAAGCAGTTTACAGTGAAGTAAATGCACTGGCCAACATTTTGTCTATGGTGTGAAGTCACACATACATACCTTTAGCAACGTGTTGATCTTTCCTTGAGGTAACACGTATTCGGAAACAAAATTTCTACCTCATGAGCTTTATAAGAGTATTTGTCACGGTAACATTTAATTTTGAGGGGTGTACCGTCATTTTGAAGTTCTTAACTAACTTTTCGTTGATAAATGTTAGACAAGGGGACAATATACCAATCAGCAGCTATTAATTAAGAGAACGCTAATGGCAGTGTTTTTGCACTGAGTGAGACCATGAACGTAAGTATTTTTGGTCCATGAGTGAGACCATTGGTTCAAGACGAAGCCCAAACTAAGCTTAGGAGTTGTTCAAGCCCGGCTTTGTTTTGCCAGACTATACACCTCCCTCCGCCCCGTCCAGGAATAGTTACAGATACGTACTTTCTTTTCACCCTCCAAGCTCAGATTAAAAATGTCGGGCCATATACAAAACCAAGCTTCCAAGGGAAACATCAATGTGCAGAGAAAAGCCTCTCTATAAGGCATACTAATTTTGTAATTGCCTTTTATAAATATTCATTTCAAATACTTACCGGATGAATGAAAAATTATCGTCCACGGCGACTTTCTATCTTTGTCACTGCATCCAACACTGTCGCGGGGAAATACACTTTACCTTCATGCCCACTGAAACGAACATAGACCTAACTCACTTGCTGTTTTGACTAAAAATGTGTCGTCATTGGGGGAAGAAATGAATGAGAAATCAGCCATAATTCGTAAGATGCAGCTGAAGATCTGAACAGCCGTTACTTCAAAAAACTCTGCGCAATCTCATTTAAGAGATACAATGTGATATCCGATAACTCTCGCTTGGGAACACAAAGCATTGGTCAAATTCGAAAGGTCAAGGGTCGTAATCGTCGCAAATTTTGATATTTCAAGTACGCGTAAACTGTTCTTTTAGATTTTTTAAATAAGCAAAAATGGCTTTATTTGAAGAGATCAGTTGAAATACGGAAGTTCAACACACTAAGTGAACCCCGTTGCAATACTGATCGGCCTTGTTAAATTCCAGAGTACTCATTCAAGGGACCCTTACGTTCATACCCTGTTGCGTCCCGTCCACTTTTCCAAGTGGAAACACAACTCTTTCCAAAGTGACGACATCATGGGGATGAACAGTACCTGTATTGCGTTTCCATTAAGTTTTATGTAAGTTGTAATCGCGAAAGTTTTACAATGGCAGATGCAGAACTGTCGCAAGTGTGTTCGTCGTTGTGTTATGATCTGACGTACATGTACATGACTGCATTGGCAGTTGCTGATGGACGTACGCGAAAACGTGGACCGTACGAGGAAAATTTATTGACAGATCCAACCATATTACGTCTGAAAATGTGAGTACCTTTCAATAGAATGCAGGTTCCGATCATATGGAATATTTAGCGGTGAAAATGTGTTAATTATTTCACATTTTGAAACTAAAAATAATGCTGATTTAATTTAGAGGCTGCTCACAGACGTTTGCAGCCATCTGCATTACTTCCCTCTTGTCATATTCATTGGTTTATCCTGAAAATCCCTTGTCTCTCTTTTTGAATGGAGATGAGTTAAACCAAATCTTACTATATTTAAGGGATAGTCTCTAACTTCACAATTTTGGTAGAAATTTTGTTCTTCGTACATCGACTACAGGCTTTTCTCTCTTTTCAAAGTCATGTTAGCCAGTATTGTTAATGTTATTCTCTTTTCTAAAACACGTTCAAATTTCCAGTCTTCACAACCATTATTATGTACAGTCAGCATTGTTATTGTTGGTAAACACATTTTGGTCTGGACTAAACTTCAATTGGACACAATAACAGTGAACTTTTATAATATACATGCACACAAAGTGTATGTTAATTCAATTTAATAGTGCAAAACTATGTAGTGCAAACATGAGTAATTTCACCTGAAAAATTTAATCCAAGAGAAAACAACTCTACACATGAGTGCCGCCTAATTTATTTAAATAAAATAGACAATATGGATATGAAAATATGAGAATTGACAACAAGTCAGTCCTTGGAGTTTATTAATGCATGTCTCAATGTTTACTGCCACATGTGTAAGCTACCATTCAATCCATTGACAATCTTCCCTTCTATCATGAATTCAATAGGACTGCTAATGAATGGTTACTTAACATGGCTGAGCCTGATTTCACATGCAGGCTTATGATGAATGTTCAAATTTTAACATGTCATATTTCCAATATTGACATGTAGCAGGTTAGACTTCTATGGACTGCCTTTTTTCCTAAAATAGCCATGCTACCTGTTCCACACAGTTATGTGGGCTGGCTAATAGGCTGTTCAGTTTTGTAAGGGTACTTTCCAGTATTTTGTTGTGCTATTTTAATCTGAAAGGATGATGAAATTACCAAATACCTTATAAACAATCTACAAGTTCATTCAGTGCAGTTTCAATAATAACCAGTTTCAACCTAGCATCTGTATCATTACCAACCATTATTAATGTTGACAAACTAAGTCAATTTTCAATAATAATATTCCTCATTTTTCACATAGCTACTGTATTGTTAGGTTTAAGACTTCTTATTTCATAATGCTACAATAAGTTTAACAAGGAACTCCAGCTTCAACAAGGAACAAAAATGCTGAAAAGTATTCTCTGTCTGTCATGGTGTAAAAAATTTTGGTGGCCCACCCCTTACCTTCCCTGGAATTTTCATGGCCCACCTCAAGAACACTCTTTTTTTTCGTGCCCCCCCCCCCTCCCAATTTACTCTTCCCGCCCACCCCCTGACGTTAATTGTGCTCGGTCCCTTAATTGGGAAAGTGCCTGTCTTTGTTAGAGTGTTCACTTTCCTGTGTTCCATACACATACGATAACTACAATCTTATTTTGGCACAAGTATGCTCGTCGAATACCAGTTTCTTTAACTAGGTTCAACAAAGTCATTATCAAGTATTGGACTTCTTCCTGGAGATATTTCGCTTTCGTTGCATTCAGTCTGTATGGATGTTGTTTCACAGGCTTACTGTCCCCAACATCAACATCGTGATAGATGACGTTTGTCCTCGTTGGAACATCTTGAAACAGGTTTTTACATTCGTGGAGCAGTTCTTTCACCTGTCGTTTATGTGATGGCTGGAGGTGTGCGAGCTCAAGATGCTCCAGGCTTTCAGAATTCTTGAATTTAAACGAGCTCAGCTTTGAATTTAGAGTATTTTCACTCAAGTCAGTTTCGGTATCCACTGGGCAAAATGCTTGATATGCGCTTAGCACATTTATGTATATTGACGTATATGAAACACAATTTTAATTGCAAAGGCAACATATATCTTTATATATGGAACATTCCAATACGATGATATGCGTAGCGTATTTCTTTGCATATCATGAGTATACGTAATGCAGATGTTTGCACACTAAGTGTACACTGTATTTTTGCGTTTCATTAGTATACGTACGTGTATACTCAACGTATTTGACACATGTACAGAATCTATATATGGGTATATATTGTAGTATATCAAGCATTTTGCCCAGTGATCGCTTTCTTAATAATGTTTTAAACTGATTACTGACAGGCTTTGTTAAAATGGAATTATCCCTATCTATACATGGCTTGAGCATAATTATACGGCATAACTGTTTTTGTTTTTGCCTGTCAGGTGTTATTATGATGTAATTTATATCGCTCAGTTTCATATTAATTAGATAAGGCCCAAAGCAAAGAGCATGGAGTGGCTTGCCAGGAACTGGAAGAAGGAACAAGAACATTTTGACCTGATTCAAAATTCTGTTTTGATGTGTTTTTATCGTATTTTATTTTCATGGACGGGTGAGATGACTCAAGGTTTTTTCTCTTGCTAATTTACATGCCTTAGAGAGTTTTGTACGAAAATCTGACTCATATTATAAAATATTCAGAATATTCACTATCGTATGATAGAAATATTTTTTTTAAAAAGCTTGAGTGGGCCACAGACTGTATGTCCAAATACAAGCTCAAACGGCTTAAAACCAAGACACTCTTGAATCAAATTTCTAACAGAAAATAGCAGAAAATAATTTCCTTCATCCAAATGCTTCTCTGTGTCAAAAAAACAGTAGGTCCTAATAATACATTTCAAAGTTTGATGAAATCGCTCAAGAGCACCCTGACTATCTGGGTGACAGGCGGGTGACGTACACTGTTTAAAAGACGGGGGGAACCTACAAATTCCCCCTATCTCCCTGGCCATTCATAATCCAACATGAGTGGCACATGGTAACATGGTGACCTAATGCTCCCAAAATCTTGATCTGGAGCTTTCAACAACCATGGTGTAAATTAACGTACTGTTCCAGCATATTACATTTTGTGAATACTTGTGGCAACACCTTGTTGGCGAAATTCTCTCATTTTTTTTCCATTTTTCGTTACTTTTTGATGCCGAAACTGCTTCGATGCTGTGTTCGAACCGTCCAACAAACAATATATGAAAGCATTCAAACAGCTGTTGTAAGGACGCCTCAACCAAATTTACCCGCGTTTGAGTTTGCGCCCCCATCGGCCATATGGGGCTAGTTTTCATTGACATTGAGGCTAGAAGCATGGCGTCGACCAC
>LD342659.1:496962-534502 GCA_001465055.1 Ptychodera flava
TAGAAAGACCATATGACAAACTTTGCGTGTTATTGGAAGCAGATTAGAACTATCACAGTGTTAACACTTATTTATATGCTACCAGTGCCTGGATGAGTGAACTTACCTGTTGAGTTTTCCTGGGTGATATGAAGATCTCAGTTAGTGGACAGTATATGTGATTGCCTGAAGCCAGTCCATGATGATGGATGGAGTTTTCAGAGTGATGTGTGCCATGCTTGGCAGCATGGTTTGACCAAGACGAGGTCTGGGCATGGTCGATATGAAGTGAGATCAAGATTTTCAAAGATCGTGTTTGAAATTTTTGAATTTTTGTGTTTTTTGAACTTGTTATGTAATTTCAGCGTTTAATTTATGTGAGGCATCAAAGGACTGTCGTTAGGAGAAAATTGCCATTTGTTTTATTGACAATTTTGAGGGCTGGTGTAAGGACGCCTCAACCAAATTTACCCGCGTTTGAGTTTGCGCCCCCATCGGCCATATGGGGCTAGTTTTCATTGACATTGAGGCTAGAAGCATGGCGTCGACCACTGCAGACTTTTTGGTCGCAGCCTTGTGAGTTTATCAGTTTTTACGGAGTTTATAGAAGTCTACAGAGTTTTGATGGAGTTACCGACTTCACGAAATTTAGGAGATAAGAGCTTACAGTGTTGATGTTACATCCAGTTTTAAAGTGTTTGGGATCAGCATTCCGGAATAAACGGGTGCAGTTCGCTAAAGGTATTTGACTTCTGTACATTTCTACTGGTCGGAGCGTGTGATGTTGGCTGGTGTGCGTCGACTCATGTGAGTTAACGGAACTCTTGTTATCAACGATAAATTCGAATCTATAGTCATGGAGGAAATAGTCAACGCCATGTTAAAAGGGTCTCCTACGTCTATAGCTGTCAATCACGAGGGGACGAGGAAAGGTTTAAACGATCAATCATTTGTTGTGTACATCGGATCGATTACGATGTCAACAGTGAATAAACGATTATTACTACCGAGCAAAATACTTGACCTACAATTACTGAACACGAGTCTCAGATGAGCTCGCACTACTTCATGGTTTAAAGCAGATTGCCTCTCCCTGTTGTTTGTTTTTCTGTGTACATGTAGGTCTATGAATGGGTGACGTGTATGTTAACCTTCAGTACGATATTTTACGATAGATCTCTTTTGGAAGTATGTTGTGGCCTAGCCCTGCGTGCGGTGCTGTGTGTTCCCGGCGTTATACGGCCTCCCACCACAGCTCTGCTGATTGCCATGGACAAAACCGGCAACATGTGGATTCAATTTGGACGGAGCACGAAAAACTACTTTTCTAACTGTTTTCGGCCGAAATCCACTCGATTCCGATCTATACAGCCTACCGAAATCACTCAACCGCTCACAGACTGCGAAAAAATGCTCTCGTGACGTCCGAAACCATTGTTTGCTGGTGATGTACGGTGTATAGCCTATTAAGTGGACGGCCATTGAACACGTTCATGCAACGATTAAACAGGTGCCCATGAGTTGCATTATTTCCCGTCGAGTCGGGGCAGTGAAACTAAATCACGATTGATTCATCTCTGTCGGATTTGACCAAAACGAGACACTTGATATAGATTATAGCATCAAATGTTGACCGTTCAGACTGAAACATGATGAAAGGTTTGAAGATCGCCCTGATGCCGTTCTTCTTTATGCGTTTTCTGAGCTTGTTTTTTTTTTACTAAATTGTTCTGATATGACGTTTTATTTTAATCTTAATCAACTTTTCTTTCCCAGCCAGGGCACACATTACCTTTTTTACTTTTATTGTAACATAGCGTTCATCTAATTCGCAGATTAAATAATAGACTATTGTCTTCTTCCTCGATTGTCTGAGACTGATTTTTCTATCCTCATATCAATATCGAGTTCGCACTCGGGGTCTTGAAACTTAGGTCAATCACTGAAATAGTTGTCAGACAAACTCAAAAAATTCGACAACTACTTACGAATAGTCGGCAAAATATACAGAGACTAGCCATAGTAATTATGCATGGTCATTTTACCGTCTTTCGTTAATAGGAATCCCTTGGCGGAAGCAGTATATAACGATCTGGGTTCCCATTTTTTCCCTACCGTTTGAGTGTTTTATTAAAGCGAGTGAGATCATAATCTTACGCTGTTCCGAATGGCCCGGAGATATTAAATATTATACAATAAACTGACCCTATAAAAAATAGTGTTTTACATTGCTTTGGTATTGATATTTTTTCTTTACTTTTTCTTACTTTTGATTTGAAATCGTTTGATTCTCCATTGGTGGCAGCACACGTACAGTTACAACCGTCATGTGATGACAAGAGTGTGCTTGTAAAGTTATAGGGAAGTTGTTCAGAAGAAAAATCATTTTGTATTTTGACGCTGCAGTTCGGGATTTTTCAAGATGAACAACCCTTTATACATTTCCGACATCTTTGCAAGGGGATTACGGTACTCTTTCATGTGATGAAAATTTTGGGAACGTCTTTGCAATATAATTCCACGATATGAGTATGAACTGATTCTTTGTTTGTAAAAATCGTCAGAAATGATCCAGCGACCGTAATAAAATAGATACGGATGTAAAATCATTGCAAGAACGATAGTAATGAATTCGCATTGCAATATTTGCTGTCGTATTTCTCAGCAGGAATAATAATTTTTACACGTTGTGTATGAGAACAGCAAGCAGGTGTTTGGCGGTCAATTGCTTCTATCATAATGATCTTGATCGCAGCTATTTGGCGAGACGACAGCGAGTGAGCTTATAATCACGCAAAATTATTGACATCATGTCTTTGTATTGAAATTTTTTGATCGGAGGTAGCTCAAATCAACAGCCGTTGTGTATTGGGAATCGTGTTCTCCCTGGACATCGAACTAGCTGCTATCAACAGTGCGTTATGTACCATCGGCGGTAACACATTGATCATAATCTGGTCTAATTCTGCCCCGCCTTTTGTACCGTCCAGAAATTTCAAAGCTAGAATTTTTTACCCTGGCATAAAAATACAGCGACCTTGTACACTAATGATCATAACTACTTTTTCTGTTGCTGTTTTTGTTTTTTGAATTTGCTCCGTAGTCCCGGTAAGATTGTTTTAATACGCTACTCAGTTTGATTTTTTTCAAGGTAAATTTAGTATATTCCCAGTTTGTGGGGGTAAAGTCGTCTGGAGCGAAAGTTTGAGTTGACGCCTATAGAGTAGACATTGAGCCCGGCACAGTTGACTGAGATCCGGTCGGTTTGGGGTCGTTTAGTCCAGGAACCTTTAAAGTTGTCTAAGAGCATCGTTCGGCATTTGAGTGAATTTTGTTTTGTTAAAGTTATTCAGTAATAATAATAATGTATGTCAGATTCCTTGTGTTGTTTTTGTCACCGTCATCCGCATATACAGACGGTTTTTGTTAAAAAATGGTAAAAATATCCAGTGCTCGTATTTGCGTGCATAGTGTTTTCAGTGACTATTTACGCAGTAGTCGTAAATACGACTAGCGTTAACCACCATGTAACAACTGTAAATACCGCATCAACAGTCTATACGAAAATTTTGTGCTGAATCGACGGAGATCACAATTGCGGTTGGAAAGGTCAGTCCACCACCGTCAAAGTTGTTGATCGGAAAAATCTTCACTGTGCACTAACTACATGAGTGGCTGTTATAGTGTACACGTAGTTCATGGGCTTTCCATTGTCTCTTTTTACGAGCTATGTTCAAAGTGCGTCAACCTACGAATATTTTTATGTATGGACATCGGTGAAGTACCGGGTACATTAATTTTGTTCAAAACCACTGACTGTTTGTTCCTCATGTTGTTTTTTTGACCCTAACGTTGATTTGCTCTACATTGTACGCGTGTACACACATAGTAGTCGAGATTAACATTTCCTGGATAAATAGATACACTCATAGTTTATTCCGCCTCTGACGCAAAGATACACACTGTATTTACATGTGCCACACATAGACCCTGGGATCGATTTCCATACCTTTAACTTTAATGCCTATCTGATCCATGACTTGTTGATAGATTCCAGGCATAAAGTTTGAGCCTTGATCTGACTGGACACATTTAAGAACACTGGACAAAATGCTTGATATGCGCTTAGCATATTTGCGTATATTGACGTATATGGAACACAAAATTAAGAGCATACGCAACGTATATCTTTGCATATTGAACATTCCAATACATCGATATGCGTAGCGTATTTCTATGCAAATCACGGGTATATGTATTTTATTATTTATTTATTTAAATACCTTTGAAACAGTTTAAAAATCAAAAACTGCAGAAAAAGCAGTGTCATTAAGTACAAAACGAACACACACAAACATGAACACGCAAAGGAAAAAGAGTCCATCTTTAAACACGAATCAATGTTGAGTCTTTGAGAGCTGTATTCCTCATATTCCAGAGAGTTTTATGTATATCTTGGTCAATTTTGAGACATTTTCTCCCAAGTGGTTGTTTATTTCCCACAAGGTATTGCTAAATATAATATTGAACCTAAAATTCAAGCTCCCAGAGTGGAACATATTTATATCAGTGCTGCTACCAAATTCAGAAAAAACCTCATTTAAATGCAGGTAAAAAGAATATCTCTTATCAGTGAAGTAATTGCATGTAACAAGAAATTGGTAAGTGTCTTCTATTTCATCACAACAAAGTTTACATTTTCCTTTACCTTATAATTTGCCCAGTTGAGTTTATATCCTTCAAGGTCGATAGAGTTTGTTCGAATTTTAAACAAGTCATTGACAATGACATAGTCCCCACTTGTAATAGGAGAATTAGTCTTGATGGGGCAGGGAAATGAGGTCATTAAGAAGTATCACTGGAGTGTATATGTTGAGATCTATGGGCACATAGGTCTATGTCGTTGTTCCCAATTTGAAAAACATTAGGCATGTCTAAGTTGTGGTTCTTAATCGGGGAAAAAAAATCAGACCTCTAGCTGTATTGGCCAGCCAAGAAATACATATTCACATAATAAATGAGGTACAAGATATGACATCTTAAGGTCTAATACTCTATCAAAATTCGAGGGTAAAGAACTTGTGGTTACTGAGTTATGCATATATATATATATATATATTTATACATATGTATAATCAAGGTCAAAGGTCATCAGGTCACGTGACATTTTGAAAACAAAATTGTATTGCTAATTAATCCCTATATGCCAAAACTCAGACCTCTAGCTCTATTCGATTGCCAATAATTAGATAGGTACATAATTAATGAGGTAAAGCGTGTGTTGTCATAAGGTCTCCCATCCTACTAAATATAAAGGACATAGCACTTGTGGTTACTTATTTATTGACATAAACTTACAATTCAGTTAAAAGTTCATTGAGGTCACATGACATTTGGTCAAAAAATGTCTATCCTATAGTTATCCCTATATACCAAACATCAGACATCCAGCGCTATCAGCTTGCTCAGAAGTAGATATAATGAATGAGGTACAAATATGTAGAAATATGTATATTTAAGGTCAAAGGTCACCGAGTTCACGTGACATTTTTTTCAAAAAAATTGTATTGCTAAGTCATCCCTATATACCAAACATCAGACATCCAGCTCTATCAGCTTGCTCAGAATTAGATATGCGCATAATGAATGAGGTACAAATATGTATAAATATGTATGTTTGTGGTCAAAGGTCACCGAGTTCACGTGACATTTGGTCAAAAAAATTGTATTGCTAAGTCATCCCTATATACCAAAAATAAGACCTCTAGCTCTATTGGCTCGCTCAAAATTAGATATGGACATAATTACTGAGGTACATTATATGGCGTCGTAAGGCGTCACATCATACCCTATATGAAGGGTGTAGCACTTGATGTTACTGGGTTATGGACAAATATGTATATTTGAGGTCAAGGGTCACCGAGGTCACGTTACATTTTGTGAAAAAAATAGTATTGCTAAGTTATATATACCAAAAATCAGACCTCTAGCTCTATTTGCTCGCTCAAAATTATATGTGCGCATAATTAATGAGGTACAATATGTGCTGTCATAACGTGTCCCATCATACCATATATGAAGGGTGTAGCACTTGTGGTAATTGAGTTATGGACAAATATCACTGGGCAAAATGCTTGATATACAACAATATACTACACATATACTAATTCTGTACCTGTGTAAAATACATTCAGTATACAGTACGTATGCTAATAAAATGCAAAACTACAGTGTACACTTAGTGTGCAAACATCTGCATTACGTATACTCATGATCGGCATTGAAATACGCTACGCATATCAACCTATTGGAATGTTCCATATACAAAGATAGACACTACATATGCAATTAGTATTCTGTTCCATATATATATATATATATCAATATACGTAAATATGCTAAGCGCATATCAAGCATTTTGTCTAGTGTATGTATATTTCAGGTCAAAGGTCACCGAGGTCACGTGACACTTTGTCATAATATCTGAGATATCTCCCTGGACTTCAGCCATTGGACTAAAAAATGTGTCACTGCATCCTTTTTGCTTCATGAAAACGATGAGAAACTATTTTTTTTATTTTACTTGGCCTTATACATGGGATTCTATGCAGAACTGAAATAATCGCAATCATACCAATCCATAATCGAATAACACTAGGTCAGAATTTCTAAGACAATAGTTGTAAGACACAAAACAGCACAGAACAGAGAGTAAATAGACGGTACACAAACAAAGTCAAATTCATGAATGAAAGAGATATGGACCTCTGGCCAAAAGACCAAGAAGTGATGTCAGGTGTTTCGAAAATAGTAAGGGACTGGACACAAATTAAAGGGGGTGGGCTTGTGTTTTTTAGGGGTGGGTCGCCATTTTTCGCGCAAACATTTTTGAAGGGTCATAAAATTTTGTGCAAGCCTATGGGGGAGGGTCGCCTTTTTTATGCATCAAATCTGAAATTGCATGTGCACGTATTAAAGAATATGGAATACTGAAAAGAGAAAATATACCTCAAGGCACTTTCATTTTCTGTCATTTCAATTTTCGGAGCGCCCTTCGGGCGCAGGTTTAAGGGTATAATAAGTAATGTATTGATGGTACAAGCAGCCACATTGATTTCAGTTGTCGTGATTTCTACTTATCCAACTCCTCTATTGTACATATAACCGGTCCCCTATAATGACGCTTTAAATAACAATTTGGGAGATCACTTATTTGATATCATTCTCCCATTGACAATTCATTGGATATAGGTAGGTGTCAAATGTTCATGAAGCTGTATGTACATTTTTCATTTTTTGAGGACATTGACAGAATACAAACTATTCAGAATAGTGCAAAATGTCATCAATAACAACTGGAAGCTTCAGGTCGAACAACTTTCGAATAACAATTTAGGATCAGATAACCTATGAGTTATTTGTAGTTTTCTCTTAGCCTACAATGTATAGGGATCAACATTTCGGTGAAATTCCAAAATCACATTTTTTGCACAACCATGGACTTGAAACCACTCTAGTCTAGTCATGAATATTTATACTAATAATTAGGTGTAAATAAATTCACAGATTTACCTAGTTTTGTATTGGGAAAAAAATATTCATAGTTTCATCATAGGCTGCCATGTATAGCGAATGGACATTTCAGTGAAATTCCAAAAAAAAATTTCTTGCACAACCATTGACTTGAAACCACTGTAGTCTAGCCATGAACATTAATGCTAATAATTAGGTGTACATAAATGCACAGATTTACCTAGTTTTGTGATGGGAAAAATATTCATAGTTTCATCATAGGCTGCCATGCATAGTGAATCGACATTATCGATGAAATCTAAAAATCACATTTTTAGTAAATGCATGCACTTTTTATCTGCCACTTCAAGCAAAGTACATTTACATGAATTATCACACACATATGGTTTGATATTTTTGGACAAAGCGTTTTATCGGCCGCATTTTGCCTTCCTTTTGGGAGGGGACTTCAAAAGTATAGCAAGTCAGAAGGAGGTCTTGTGCGGGTTTGTTTGGGGGGTATTGAGTAACAGGGGAGGGTCACTTATTTTCATGTACGGATAAGGGGGAGGGTCACTAATTTTTGTACATGAACTTTTGAAGGGTCATTATTATTTATTTACACAGTGGTGTTTTGAAAAACACCGCCCCCCTGTAATTTATGTCCAGTCCCTAAGCGCATCCTGCCCAATATGTGGCAACCGCCATATATCAATCTGTAAGTCAGATAGGTAGTGGTCACTAACTAAGGCCCCATGTCACCGATGTCATAAGTGATCATTTGTCGAAGAGAGATATTGTATTTATCTACCAGTTTGCGATACCTGCCAAACAGTGTTTGAATGTAGAGACATGTCCTTCTGTGGTGTAACCTTGATTTAATATTTTGTAAGAGAGATGGCCATGTCTCTCTTCAAAATCACCATATGAAATGCATGCTCTTGCATATCGAATAAGCTGGGAAATGTATACCCCATAAGCAGGTGAGAGTAGAATATTACTGATGAGGTGATGAAAATTGATTATACTAAAGTTGAAATCATCTCTCTTGTCATATAGCCTAGTAGAAAGGTGACCATTAGAGTCAAATTCAAGTACAATGTCCAGATATGAAGCATAATCGGCCGTTTCTGTAGTTTTTTTTAATCTCCAATTCTTGAGGATAAATCATTATATATTATAGCCCAAACATGGGACTATGTGCCCGAGGGTAGGTGACCATTTGCCCGACGTAAGGAGGGCAAATGGTCTCCTGCCCGAGGGTACATAGTCCCTTGTTTGGGCCATAATATTTTTATTACATGCCTCTCTTACTCAGTTTGCACCAAAAATATTTACGTTTATTGGCAAATCATAGTCAAATGCTTTATTTTCATTTTAGATGAAAAACGGCTAAAAATTGAACGATTTTCATCATCGAATGGTGCATTGATATATTTAAACTACTGTTATGCGGTTTATCAATATTTTTATGCGAAATTTTCCAAAAACCGGATTTTCTGTGCAAAACATGCAATTTCAAGACTTTTACGTCAAAAAGTTTTCAAGTTGAAAATAGTTCCGGTTCACTTTCAGTCCAGTGATGACTATGCGGCCCGCGACGTCATCGGCGAGTTAGCATTGAATCCTATGGAGCGCGCGACGTTCGATATACGAGGCATGTAATAAAGCGAGATATTTACTGAATTCAGAGTTATTCAATGAAATAACATCGTCTATGTATCTAAATGTAAGGTTAAAAGTTCGAGCTACAAAGACCTTTTTCTGCTTGATAAGGTTCTGGATAAATTCTGCCACGTATGAGAACAGAAATAATTCGGCAAGTAAGGGAGCACAGTTAGTGCCCTTAGGAATTCCTATACACTGTTGGAAAATGTGTCCTCCAAATTCAACAAATATATTGTCAATGAGGAAATCAACCATACTGATAATGTCTTTCTCGGTATAAAGCACTTTAGCTTTAGTAACATTTTTAACAAAATATGTAGAATTATACCCTAATACCACATATTTGTAACAGTGTGAACCGTTTTTGTAGAAAATTGCTTGGTTGATGATGTTTTTTTCAATCGTTCTTTCAATTTATCACGTGGTATTGTGGTATACAAAGTGGAAAAATCGACAGTTTTAATAGATGCTATTTTTGAAGCAGATCTTGATTTCAAATTTTCCAAGAGTTCCTTCGAATTTTGTAATATCCACGTTTGATTTATACCATTCTGAGAGAAGACAACATCGCAGTATGCTTGAAGTCCCCGTTTAACAGTACAAAGAACAGAAGTCAGTATCTTCGATAACTCTGTTGTTGAACATTTGAAGATCCTGCGATAAACCTAGCTTTGTAAGGCTTTTGCGGAGCTTTGGTATCCAGTATAAGCTTGGCAACTTATTATGGTCATCCTTTGTTGTAGTATTAAAATTATCCATGAATGACTTATGGTTTGTCAAAATTTCAGATTTGCTGAACATTGATTGTCTGTAAGTGAAGTTGGTGGAGGTCTTAGTTACACCAAGTTCGTCTATAAGACATTCAAAATAACACTTCTTACAGATAAATACAATGTTATTGGCAGCTTATCAGCAGGAACGACAACACATTTGTCATGGATATCATTCAAACATTTAACAGCATCAGGATCTTTAAATACACAATAGGGTCTTCTGCAAACATGTGATTTTAGTCGACCAATACGGTCAGAAGTGGATTAGTAATGATCTTGTCCCCGGCAAGGTTGTTTCCAAGAAGAAGGTGAATCCCTTCAAAAGGCAAAAAAGGCCTAATACCTAAAGTAATAGGTCCAAAAATGAAGTCCGAAGACAAATATACATTATGGAGAGGAACAGGAATGTAGTCATTACAATCTACCCTTGATAAGAACTTTAGAACCTGAAAATGGCTTTTCAGAAAACGGCAGGGTATCTGCCAACAAAAGAGACTGGGAAGCCGCGATATCTCGTAAAATTTTGACAGGGGTAGCGGAATAAAAATCACTAGAAAGTGATTTAAAACCATTGTGACTAAATGGTTGAAAAATTCTCATATTGCTATCTTGAGAAAAATTGACCTTGACCTCATTAATTTGAGATAAGAGGGGTTTAACCTCGGAAAATGTGTTGCACACATTACTGGACTTTAATTGAGATGATGAAGAAATAAAGCCCGTCAGATTAGATCCACTTTGACCACTTTGACCTTCAAGTATTCTTTTCAATTTGAAACAACCTGACATTAAATGGCCGTCTTTCTTACAATAATATAAGAACGTGTACCCAACTGTTTGCCATCCGGATATTGAGACTTCGGATCTGATGATCGAGGAGTGTTACTAATTCTGTGAACTGTTGTCATTTGATTTTCTACTCTCCTTTGAGAAATTCTTGAATGGAAAGAAGGAGTTAAATTTCCCTGCATTGTTTCTGTATGAAAAGGACTGGGGTGGTTTGCTGAGAAATGAAAATTTATGGGTCAATGAATAATCATCGGCAAAACGTGCAGCGACCTCAATGCTAACTGCCTTTTTGTTCATTGATAAATGTCCTCATGTCACTTCGAATGCACCGTTTAAATTCCTCAATGGAATGAAGTTGTCGTAATTTTTCGTAATTCTGACAGACCTTTTCAGAAGAACGCCAACAATCAAACAGTTGTTCTTTTGTTCCAGCAAATTCAACACAAGTTCATTCGCCTTCTCACAATCCCTAAACTTTTGACGGTAAGCTTTAGGCTATAACTCATAGCCCTTGAGTATTAATTCCTTCCAGAATCAGAATCTGAAGCCTGCTCTACTGACAACCGAAAGTAAATTTCCCTGGCTTTACCCATCAAAGCGCTTTGCAAAAACTGGACCAGGACTCCCTAGGCCAATTCAGACTCTGAACAATTTTCTGAAAATGAAGGAGATATTTATCAGCATAGTTTTCTTGGCAACGGGGAGCTAACCTGAAGTGGTCTGAAGGGAAGAATTTTGCTGACTGTCCGAGCTCTACACGTTTCATTTGTAACTGTAATCGACATTCTGGTAATTCTCTTTCCTTTTCATTTTCCTCTATTTCTTTCACTTATAATCTTTCCTGCCTATCTTTCTTTTTTGTCTTTCTTCCATTTCTGATTCTTTTTCTTTCATTTGTAATTCTTTCTTTTTTGTCTTTCTTCCATTTGTAATTTCTCTTGTTCTTTCTTTCATTTGTAATTCTTTTTCTTTCATTTGTAATTCTATTTTCTTAAGCTCCAAATTTGCCTGTATTTGTAATTCTAATTTTCTGAGTTCAAAGGAAGACAGGTTTATAATCATGTAAGGTGGATTCCTCAAATATGCCTACACTGACTAAGTATTCGACAATTTTGTACTTAATTTGCTTTTTTTCGTGTAGATCTTTTTACTTCTACTCTAAGGAAATCGGCCAGTGCAATAAGGTTGTCTTTTCTGAAGGAGTCAAATGCATCCTGATCAAGATCATCCATAAATTCGTCTGGTTTGAATTCCGCCATGATTACATTTCGCTTAGTTCACAATATACAGTAGTTTTGGAAAGGTTGGCAAAATGTTGTCAAACGGCTCAAAATATTCGTTTACAGGATAAGACGTCAAGACAACGTGTAAGACAACGAAATAAAGCTTAACTCAGCAGTTTCCGTATAAAACGAAATTTATTACGAAAAACAAAACTAAGTCAGGGATAGAATACAAACTGTGAAAGTGTACAGGCTACGTATCTAAGCTGGGACGGCAAAGCTCCAATCTCAGATTTGTAACAGCCAGTCTAATGAATGAACAGTGCTTTGGCTTGCAGGCTTGAAGTTGCACAAAGTCCACAGTATAAATTCAGCGTGGCAGTGAAGGTCTTGAAAGGCTTGGAATTAATAATACTGGAGTTTCCAAAGACATGAAGTAACACGCAAGAGGAACGATCCCAAAATGTCTGCCTGTAAGCCTGCTGTTCCGGTATTAATACCCATGTGGTTATACAACAGCATATAAGAACAATGTAGAACTTTTATTGACATGCTAATAACTGTTCTAAAATTTTCCCTCTTACACAACAAGTTCAATTTTCAGAACATCGCAAACACCGCTAATTGAGTTTAAGGTTGTGATGTCGTTAAGGGCAGTGACCTTCACCTAGACTAATTAAACTCAGATGATGATGAGTGTGGGGGAAAATGACATACATAATATAATCCTTAACGCAATGTTGATGAGATACTAATGAACAAACATAAATAAGCTAACCGATCAAGTTCAAAAACAAAGACACAGCTGTGAAAATGAATCTTCGCGTTTTAAGCCTTTTCGTCGAGTTGTCAAATAAATAGATATCCTTGTTTTTGCATTTGAAAGTTTTCAAATTGAAAAGAGTTTATGAACAAAGCTGCTACAAATATTTGATGCGGTGAATTAGCAGAGCATTCCATTGGTTTAATTTGAAAAGGCACACACAGAGAAAGTCTAAAACGATTCATTTCTGTTTCACAAGGCAGAATATCAGGGAGGCATACAACAAAAACTCGATTGGCATATTAATAGCAAGATGGGTAAACATTTACTCATTTTAAATTTGTTTTCCTGGTTACGGAAATTTAGATACAATTTTTATTTTTATTTTCCTTGTGTAACATTTGTCCAAAAGAAGATTTTAATGATCTTGATATTTAGTGACAGACCTATTAAGTACGTCAAGATACAGTATTCTTGAGGAGGACGGGGTCGACTGGAGCGGATGGTCACCTTAAGTCCCTGGAGAAACTACCATTACTGGCATCACTCAGAATGACAATCACTTGAAGAAACTGGAATGCAAAATGAATTGCCCGGTCAACTTCCGGTTCGTCAAGTTTGGAGACAAAGACGATCTCGCTTGTGTGAAACACTGCCATTCTGAAGATTCACAACGTTTTATTAAGATCAGAAGGCATTCATGACCCGCAGGGTTTAATCACCGCTCCTGCTAAACAACAGCATCCCGTTGGCGTGTACGCATGGTAAAATAATCGATCTTTATTTCTTAGTTTCTCGAAAGAGGTTCAGCATTGTAGTAAAGTGAAACTTTTATCATGACACGCAACAATAATATCAAGAGATAGTTCGCAAAACGGGTGGTGATTGGATGAGATGATCATAGCCTGTTAGTTCAAGAAAATTATCTGATTACATCCACTTTCTCGTAATTCCATTGAAATTTGAAAAGTGATATAATCTACCTTGTAGTCGTTTTCGGGGCAAGGAAATGGTGAACAGTAGGACGTTCGTTCGCTTCATTGCTTGTCAACACTCCACGCGTTTTGCAAATAATTTGTCATTACGTAACCATTGCTGGAGTCAAAACGTTGAAAAAACAGTGCCCGTTGACCATTGATACAGGACAGATGTTTTAGTTTTTCAAAACAGGGGGTATTGAGGATTAAAATGTCAGAAACTAAAATCTTCCGGGGATGTTACTTTACTAGATTGCAAGTTATTGATGCTATGCTCAGACAATGACCCTCGAGGGTCTTTGGCTCGGAGAAGTGTTTTAGCATTCACAGCGGAACAAGGTCAATCGACACTCTTTAGCAACAGTAAAATTGCGCATATGCACACGTCACTGATGAACACCTAGCTTTAAACTAATGTTTTACGGCTGGGAAGTGTGCCTTCACGATTAGTGCAGGTATAATGTGATTTAAAAAAATTGAAAAAATCCTTGAAAATTTGTTGTGTAAATTTTCTCCTGTAATACTGTTTGATGCGGATCATCGCTGGTGTAGTCAGTCAAAAATAAAGTCGTAGCCTTACAACGTGGAGCTAGAGACGGATCTGGCTCCATGCTTACACCGATACGTTGTACCGCTTTATAAGCCGCTGATGATCTTTACACGTCTATGTACACATGGTCAAGTGCCAATGTACTCTTGCATTGAACGGCCAATACCGGTATCGATTTATCACTGTTTTGTCCCTTCTCCAAGCAAGAGGCGTCCTTTTCTAGCTCCATTGGTCAACCCATGGATGTAAGGGTCAGCCATAGTCCGTATCGTGTTGAGGAATTGAGGGTGAGTATATCATGGTCCGCATTGCCGTAATGCTGGCCAGAAAATTCATCGTAATAATCCCCTCGTTACCTAATACCGTGAGCAAACTAACTTCATTTAAACATAAGTTCGGTGTACAAGTTAGCATCGGCGAAGTTGCAATGGGTTTCCTGTGGCGACGCCGGCCTTCTAGTTCATTGTATAAACACTCGGCATCCTATTGCAGAACAATGCCAGCTTTGTCGATTTTGAATGAAAGTATTGAAACACTGTAACAATTTAAGGTAACTAGAACACGATTGTAACTAATTTGGGATAATTGGATTTCATATTTTGCAAATTTCTTAAAAGTGTTAGGTGCCATATAGATAAATGTTGCAATGTCGCAAAATACTTATAAAAACAAGTTTATCATATAAAAAGAAAAGCAGACGAGATAACAGTAGATTAAATCGACATTACTTCGACCATTCCATTATCCCAAATTAGTTTCATTCGTGTTCTAAATACCTTCTAAACACTTTCAGATTTTTATTTTTTGTAGTTATAGAAGTCCGAAAACCCAAATAAAGTAATTTTCTGAAAGCCCTGATATTCAGTTTGATTTCCCTTTAGTGGATTTATTTTCATTACTTAATGTCATCTCTGTCAGACAACGAATATTTTACTTTATCGCAATTGAAGCATTTAAATGTTTGAATTGGTATCGTCCACAGTATTTATCATATTTTTTACCGTTCAGAGTGATGCACATAGTCATCATACACGGTCTACTTTTCGCCAGGATAGTATTTACGTAGATGTTTCTAAGAATACGATCAACCAAGCTTTGAATACCGTGCTGCCAAACTGTGGAATACTTTACCTATTGACATCAAACAAACTACTGTTCTGTACTCCTTTAAATGTGACTTGAAATATTATGTGAAAATGAACGTTCCTTTGTAGATGCAATAACCATACAATACCTCTACCATACTTGCGATATACTTGTCGGGTAACCTATCAAAAGAAGTGATTTCTCCTTGAAATGTATAGGCTACAAAATCTGGAGCTATTATTAAATTTTCGCGCTTAAATCAACTTACCATCAGTGTTTGTGGGCTAAAATATTTTTGCATGATTGTTTCGAGAGATTCCATGATACAATGGTCAGCTGAGACGGAGATGCCCTATAAAAGATTTGATAAACAGCCTTTCATTTTCATTGATACTTTTTGCAAACAATCCAACGTTTGATGACCTAAAGTATTAGCCATCTGATTGATAGCTTCGAAACATTTAACAAAGACTTGACTCCTGCTGACAGGTAGAAAGCTACATGAAGATGAAAATGGACGATTGACACACTTGACCGAGGTACCTCCATGCTTTGACGCATTATCGCATTATCACTTTATCGAGTGTCTAGCTTATTTTACAGTGAATGATGTGTGATCAGTAGAGTCATTTAGAAAACTACGTCAATAATCATCCTGTGTTATTTTATTCCTGTATCCACCATAGATTGTGCGATCAAGCGAGTTTTAATAAAAGTAAGACAGGTTTTTTTTCAAACAAAGAAACAAAAGTAATGGATACGGGACCAGACTTTAATATGTACTAACCCTTGTCAACAAACACCTTCTCGGAGTTCTCCAATCGATAGAGGCCCTGACCTAAAAATCTGGTCTCACAAGCTAGTTCGTCGATATTATGGTATTTTGAATAACTAACTAGTAGATATGCTTATCGATGAAATACATAATCAGCTACCTTGGTCGGACATTTTTCAACAGCAGTTTCTCTCGTAAGTGCCATGGTCCAAATTGAAGGGTTGCGTCACATTTATGATTTTTTTCGATTAACTAGGGTACTGTGTCACGGTTTTGTAAAAAAATCAGTAGAATAGGTGGCTTTGATACACGTCAAAGACCAAAATAAGAGTGATACAGCTTCAATATATACTACATGCGATTTACAATGCTTCTGCTCTGAAATTATAACGGTAAAACCAAGTGTGTTACTACTTTGAAGATGTATCTGTACGACTTAATTATCGTGATATTTATTAATCAATTTAACATTTAGATCCCCCATCAGACATCAAAATTATGGATGACTGTGATGAAAGAACCTGGACATTTGTATGCATATGTGATGCAAATCCCGACTGTGATTACGTCTGGTACTTTGAAGGTGAAGAAAAGTGTAGTGAACAGAATGTAACAGTGGATATCGACACTTGGGATGGTGGACATATAACATGTGAAGGGTGTAACACCCATGATTGTATTACGGCCACAGAAAACTATGAGAAGTGCGAACAAGGTAAAAGAAGTTTCGACAGTACCACGTAATCCGGATAACTCTCAGTTTTTGATCCATATCTTGAAGCTGGTTATGATTTTTTGTTCCAAAAATATACATGGTATGAAAAAGAATGGCAAGATCTCGAAAACTTGATAACTGGATACAATTCTCAAAGTGTAATAGGAAGTAATATTTTAGCATCACGATTGGCTTTTGATCGATAGTTTAGGCATTTTATGACAAATTCAAATTATATACACCATTATTTTTGTCACAATGATATTTTGAACATTAAGACTTGTTAACTAAGGATGTCTTGAAAAAAATACGTTTGTTAGTGATTTAAATAATTGTATTATTGTCAAAAGTACTTTCCGATGATTTCCTTATACCTATGCACTGGGTTTTCACTATTTCGCGATCTCATTTTTCAAAAGCAGCCATGTTGTTTGGTAGCAGATGTCAATTTAAGCAGTTGTATTCTTAACATTTTCTCTAATATGTGATCAGCACTCTTTTAATATATTCCGAATCTATGCATCATAGGGAGCATTGCAAATTTTCGAACACGGATATGTTTATAAATGGTAATTTGTTTACAATGTGTATGATCGATGATGGAAAGAGATAAAGACGCATTGTTCATTACGGACTGATTTGCTCCAGGCAAAGTCAGGAACTGCTCGGGATGAAACCTGTCCATGTCTTACAAACTTTCGATGCAATCATCTGGTGACTAAGATTGGTTCCAAAATGTGTTTGCTTCAATAGCTCACTTCTCACAGCCATTAATTTCATCTAAATCTTTCTAATAATGAACTTTAATTACTGCCAGGTTTTCTTAATTTTTAAATAGTTCTTGGACATTTTAATTGGGTTAACCGACGTGTATTGTGAAACATGAAGAACGTATTGGCACCCCTCATTGAAAGTTGCAGAGCTTTGAATATAGAGTTATGTTGTTTTAAACAACACAGTAGAAATTCTTTACCACCATATTCATTTATGGATGAATGTGCTGATTTTTGAATTTGCTCTCTTTCCTGTTTAATATTCAAGGTGTTCTTGGCTGGGCGATCGCACTAACAGTTGTGTGTGGATGTGCAGTAATTGCGGGGGTTTCAGTTCTCATCATTTACCTTATTAAATCCAAAACGGGTAAGCATTATATGTTGTTAAAAATAAATGGTGGAGAAATATACGAGAGTCTTTTTATGATACAAAGACTTCGATTTCAATATGTTACTTAGAACATAACAAGGAGCAAAATATCAACCTAATTGACAATATGTACTCTGTAGCTTCTTATTGTAAAATAACCTCTCAACTTTCGTAAATAATGAATTCGAAGAAGACTAAGACCGATTAATGGCTCGCACTGCGCTTCACCCAACACAAAGTCAATATAATAAAGACTTATACATATTGTGAGTTACTGTCATCCTACTCATTCCGAGTTTATATCACTTCCTCGACGTTTCAATCATCTAATATGACGTCATTAACAAAATGATTCCCAAACCAGTGGCGATATCCATCCCTTTCCAATACTGCCTGTGCCAAAGATGGCAGAATATTACTTAAGAGAATTCGGTGTACAATAATTTGAAATCAAAGCTGCAAGCAGCCTTGGCGGGGCCCAATTGGTCAGATGTAGATATGCAGACAAGTCATGGTGTTTTGATGTTGCAAGGTCTAAAATATGCTGAATCGGGTCAAAGATGAATGAAATTATAGTCAAATGTTGTGTGTTGGTTCCGGAGAAGAAGATTTTTAAAGATTAAATCACGATTTTCACAAATCCAATATGGCGGCCAAACCATGGGACCGATCAAAATGCCTTTCGCAAAGTTATGAGAGATCACACTTAGGATGTTACATGTTAAATTTCAGTCGAATCAGTGCGTTGGTTCTGGAGAAGGAGATTTTTAAAGATTAAATCACGAATTTTGCAAAATCCAATACGGCGGCCAAACCACATGACCGATCAAAACGCCTTTCGCAAACTTGAAAGAGATCACACTTAACATGTTACATGTAAAATTTAAGTCGAAAAGGTGTGTTGGTTCGGGAGAAGATCACGGGCGGTGTCATATTCACAATTATTGTGAAATTGTATTCTACTTGATCGTAGTTTATTTCCACTCTGGGAATCAAAAGCCATTTATTCGGTAACACGAAACTTTTTCCGCGTTCAGGGGATAAGCCTTAATACATGATTTGTGCCGGCCAAACCCTTCATGCGTAGATTTTGTGCGGATTCCCGATTGATGATTGGTATCAGACCAGGTGACACTCTTTTGCTTAATATTTTAGTTCGCCTGGTAGTGGTTATTTACCTACTTACCTACTGACAAATGTAATTACTTACGTACTTACTTAGCTAGCTACCAGTACCTATATTCCTACCTATTATTTTCGGTTGAGTCTCTCAAAAACTTATTGGAAATATGTAGAAGTGATTACTGACAAGAGACTTCAGAGTTACTGTTGTTAGTTTGATAGTAGAAAAAAAAATGAAGTTTTTTTAAAATAATGTTGCGTGCCTATTGTTTAAATATGACTTGGAAGACAATACCGAATTAAATACCATCTGATCAATCGTGTGCATTCAGATTCAAAATTAAAATGTCGAATAAAAGTAATGCCTAAGGGCACAATCCACAAAGTTGCTTTTTAATTTTTTGTAAGTCAACAAATGATCTACACTTTACTTTTTGTGTCAAACGCTAGGATGTATGCTTTGTGTAAGGACTTGTGCTCTGCAATATAATTGTAACGCTAAAATAGGAATTACATAAAGGTATACTCATATGTGGCTGTAAAAATTGTCATTGCCTCTTTTGTATATTTCAGGTTTTCGGTGCTGGAAGACTAATAAAAACGAATCATGGTATGTTTTGTTGGTTAACTTCCCAATTTATGTTGTTTCATGTACAATATGTTGTCCTGTCAAACACTAATTGAGAGATATGGAGCGACTTTAGGATAGGGCAACATACTTCCCTTGACTTTACTAGAATCGAAACCAACGCCATATTCAGTTAACAAAGTATAGTGACCTTGTTTTTTTTGTATATTTTTCAAACAGAGAACGGACTTGTACATCTCTTCGGTGACCGGGCTGTATAATGTCATCAAGACTTTAATTTTGGGAGTTCCAAGCTTACAATGTTGAATAAGTATTTAACTGTACAGTTGTATATTTTTTGTACGTATAATATGATAACATGATTTTAATCGATTTGATGAGTAATAGACAAGGCAGAAGCTTTGTACAAAAAGTCCAAGTAAAAATATTTGTGAAAGAGTTATTCACACTGCTTTTTCTACATGATTTTGAGAATTTCTCCTCCTCTCAATACAACAAAAAATGAGCAGTTTTAGCTTATAAATATGCCTGTGTTAACCTGGCTTTGGTAATTGAGTTTATAAACTCACAATCACGACATCCCAAGGGGAAAATTATCGTGTGCACTTGTTTCAAGTACGATCATCATTAATTGTTTGTGTAATCCAAATAAGTTGTATTCATGAAAGATAACCCTTTTAGACCTTATTACTTTTCCGTTGATTTCAGAATGGCAGTATGTATGACAAATATATTAGTAAATATCTGTCCATACCCATTACCTCCATGCGCCTCCCGATCAAATACTGTGTTAAAGAGCCTCATTATCCTAATTAGGGTCCAGAATTGTATGTATATTATCAATATTTAATGTTTCCTTTTTCGGTAACCAAAAGACCGTACAGTATCGTAAAATATGCCAGAATATAGTAGTGATTGATTTGACGTTTTTTGAAATCTTGGTAGTTTTGCTTATCTTGATCGATGTTTAAACTAAAGCAGACAACGCCGGGGAAAAAAAACAAATAATGATAAAATGCTTGCGTTTTACATACTGGAAATCTTGGTCAAAGTTAACCTGAAAGTCTATTTTACTATAATTCTCTCTTGTATACGTATCGTAAATTTTCGAATATTCGGTAACCTGTTCTTCTGAATCATATTGTTCTTTAGGAATTTATATAAAATGTACAATAAATAAATCCTCCGTCTTTAGAAGTTTCTAGTTAGTATTGTCTTAAGTTTAAGTGATTTGATTTTCAGCACGAGGGATTTAACGTCGCTCCAATATTGAAGATATAATTCATTTTCAAAAGAAGAGAGGAAACGTCTTCCACCATTGCAGAATGTATATCTTCCATTCGTGATAAAATTTCTTATTCTTAACTATTCATTGGTAGCTATGTTTATAATCAGAATCTTGTATTGAAAGCTCTGCAAGACTATGTCATCTGTAGTTAGGAAGGAAATGGGAATATATTCATTAGAACATTAAGATTAAACCTCTTTTTCAACATTTTCATAAAATATTATATTGTATTAGAGACTTTAAACTCGATAAATGAGACAAATGTCTGGTAAATCTTCAATATAAAATATGTCGTGGAAAAGACCACCGTTTTGATCATCACACCAAAACCATAATCAGTTATTTTTGCTTTTGGCTTTTTTTTCATAAAAAGTTGAATAAAATGCTACTCAAAATATCAGTACAGTGTTGGCATGTGTGATAAAACTGACATTATATTTACTACCGTTAACGTTGTTACTGCCAAGGTTTTGATCACACATTAATTAATGTACAAAGTCAAAGGTGTTGTTTCTTAAATATTTAACAGGTGTTAAGTGAATTGATAACTGGTAGGTGGTTTATTCTTCCTTTTTAGCCATGCATCAAAATTGATTCCAAGGAGAGTTAAAGGTTGGTCAGGTTTTTTCAAATCTTTTATTTAAAAATGTTCTCCACGGCAGTTTTAAGATCTAAACGATATCGCTTTAGTTTCAATTTTTTGGAGGAGTTCAGAAAGGTAATAAATCTTTTTAAATATATTTCAGAACTCCAACAGCAACTACTGTTAGCCATGGAAGAGTAAAAACAATATTGACATGTTGACCGAGCAGGAATTTTTGAAACATTTGGAAACCTGTTTGAGTTCTTCGAAATCTCACCAGTTATAAAAAATAAGGCAACAGTGTGTCAGCCTGTTGAAAACTTCATGAGATAATTGAAAATTCTGAAAAGTGTCCATTATATATTAATATAGTCAACTTCTACCGTTTACAAAAGCTTACAACTAATCTGAAATAGAAATACCTTTATCTTATCATCCAATTCTACTGAGTCAACATCTTTTTGCAGTCGAGCAACATCATTAAGCTTGATTATGGATTTACCTTTCCTTTGCAGTACACAAAACTATAACCATCATTAAATTGACTAGTTCGGTATTTTCTGCAATGAATCGTCCTTTAAAAGAACCCCGTACGTTTGTGATTTTTATAGATGAAATTTATTCACTATTCATTCCAATGGCTAACACCATTGATACTGTCTTAAAATCTATTTTCAATAAAGTTTTCCATTGCCAGTGCTTTAGAAGTTGAATTTTCATTGGTTTTTTTTTGTCTTTGGCAAACATGTAATCTCCCCATGTTTGTGTTATCGAGAATTCTCCCGGATATAGAGCTCTGTTTAACGGCTTTTCGACAAATATCCTCTCTCATCAAAACATTAAACATGGTGGAAAGTCGCCTCAACCTTGATTTCTATTATTTTGAATTTCTTCAGAGCATTTTTTTTTGTTAATGCACCTTCTTATATTCGACTCTGCTGTGCATTATACTTACGAATATCTTCATGTATATATACGCTGTCGGACATATTCTCGCGTCCTCGTTTATTAAGGTATTGTTCTCTATGTTATTGCTTGAATACAGTTGTTTATGTTCCCAAGAGAAGGTGACAAGGTGACACAAATCCATGTATTCTGTCAATAATATTTCTATTACACGCCTCCTCACATACAGTTAACGCTATATGATATTAAGTTCCATGCACGGTATTCTCAAACAATTTTAACATTATCAATCAGCATCAAACATATTTTAGCTAAAGTCAAAATATCCATGCGCGCATTGCTATTTTACACCGAGCGTGAAGCGCCTATCGTGAATTTAAAGGTATTTTCATCATGGCTTACAAGACTGTGGCAGACGATCACAACGGTAATATGATGCAGGGGGCCAGAATGATAAAGTAGGCGGCTTGCAGCTGCTATGATCACAAAGCAGTCGTCGTTGGGGATGGGAGAGTCTGGGAGGGGGTGTTCCCCTTCCGGCCGAAGGCCGTAAACCCCAATGAGCTAAAATTCACTTTTTTACAGATCACAGTCACTTGAATTTCTTATCTTTTAAAGAGAATTGTTAGCAGTGTTCCAGGACAATTTGTGTTCCTATCATAAAAGCCATTTCCTGGGAGATTAGGCCTAAATACGATAACTCATAAGGAAAAGAAAAAGAAATGTTTCTGGTCAGCGCGCGCGTCACTTGAACAACAGTGCATCACCCTTTTTTCCTGGTTTTTGGCCCGCGGCTGTGGCAAACTACATACTGATTACTATGACACCAAACCAAAACGGCTAAAGGGAAAGAGAAAATTTTTTGAGGACATGATCAGTGACTGCATGAACAGTTTAGATGTTACTATATTGATAAAACTGTAAAACTCAGTGTTCTCCCCAGGCCATAGAGGTCCCGCTACACTTTCACCTCTCCCTGTTACGCTTTGATTCTCCCTGCTAGGCTTTAAAATATTCCCGCCATCCTTTAGTTCACACGTTCTGCGTAGCTACCAGCTGATGCATGCATTATCTACACATTAGCGCTCACTGCAACTTTCAACCTGGTGAAAGAGTTGAAGGTGTGAATTATGGTATGCATCAGATAAGTTGTCCGGAAGTGTTGAGCGGAACGTTTAAACAGTAGAAGAATCGGCTGGGTTGTTCACAAATTTTCATTCCAGAACGATTATTACGACCAACAAAGACCTTTAATACTCAGTATACATCGCGGACAAGTGTTTACAGCGGTAGGCGGTGTAGCACTAGCGGAGCCTTTGATCATATTCCCTAGCACTGCGTACAGGTCTGTATGTTCCTGGCATTATACGGCCTCCACCACAGTCCTGCAACTGTCTGTGGAGATAACTGGCGACCGTTTTTTTCGTTGTGGTCCGGATCCGTACCGCAAAAAACTGTCTTTTTGGTCGAAATTCTGCTCTATAGGGGCAAAATCCTTTCCATGCCTACCTTTACCTCCTAACCGACCCCAGAAATGATGCGATTAACTTCTCCTAATGTCCAAAACCGCTTGTTTTCTGAAACATAACTTACTCGAAAAGTTGTTTACCCATAGAGGTCGCCATTTTGAATCTCGCCAGTTACCTCTATGGACCGTTGCAGGGCTGTGTTGGAGGCTGTATAACGCTGGAAACACACTGACCTGTATGCAGGGCTACACATTCCCATGCTTTGATCAACGAAATGGACCAAAAATAAACAAGAGTTGACTGGTAAGGTTGATTATGATTTTACAACGATGGGTTTTGTCCAAGTACAATCACGATCGCGATCGAGTTCACATTGCATAAATTTCAATATGGCGGCGGCCATGTTGGCCTACGAGTTTATAACGTGTTGACATTGATCCTGGCGTCGCGTGTGGTTCCACTCTGACACGTTCTCTGAAATATTTTACACCTGATTTTACGAGTGATTCTAGTCGTACTTAGTTCATGTCTTGTGATCATCTTGGTGGTATTTTTAAAATCAAGAATCGAACGACGATGGTCAGTGGCAGTAGGATGTTATGCGGGGGGGGGGCTGCATTGGTTGAAATCTATCCCCGTGATGAAAAATTATTCGCTGTGTTTGTCGTTCAAAAATGATATAAAACTTAATTACATTTGAATTGTGTAAAGCTTAAACTTTTGAATTTTCCTCTTTATTGTATGTGGACGCATGTGCAAGATGACATCCATATGCAAATATAAATCCATGATATGCAAATGATTATGCAAATTAGCCTCGACGCTTTGGCGCTTTAACTGACCCTCTTCCCTCCCTTGAGGAGGAGGGAAAAAACGCGTCGCTGCACCATTTTTTAAAGAAAGGCCTGACCAGAAACATTTCTTTTTTTGGCATAATTAACCAGATATGAACTGAAAATGCTCACGTGTTCCATTATATATTGCAATTATGTGCTAGTTTGAACCTTTGCTACATGTTTGCAACTTCATTAAAAGTGTTATGATCAATATAATGACTTTCACCAAAGATCAATTCTAAAGATCATTAAGTATTCAAATATGTAATAAGCTGAAATAAAAAAATCGTTAATTTCTTTGAGTACTGTCATTGTATCACAATGTAGCATGTGTAATTGAATTTGGTCAAGTCCTTCAAGCTCTATATGCCAAACCGTGAAAGTTTATTAGCTATGCAAATTATTAATTAGCTGACCTGAAAATGCAAAATGACTTTAAATACTGTTATAACCTGGTATAATAATCAATGTACACAGCATGTTTCGCCAACTTTTATCACGTTAATACCAGTATATATTGTTATGTAGGTCATTTCCCCCGACACTCATCATGACCTGAGTTCAATTAATCTAGAACATTCTCAAGGTCACTGCCCTTAATGACCTCACAACCTTGATTTCAATTAGTCATGTTTGGAATGTTCTGAAAATATAGTTAGCTGTGTAAGAGAGACAATTTTAGAACAGTAATTAGCATGTCAATAAAAGTTCTAGATAGTTCTTATATGCCCTTATGTAAGCACATGTGTATAAAAGGGACGTGCACAGCTTCCAGTCAGACTTTTGGGATAGTGTCTCTTTTGTGTTACTAAACTCCAGCAGTAGTCATTCTCAAGACTTTTCAAGACCTTCACTGCCAACGCTGGATTTATACTGTGGACTTTGTGCAGCTTCAAGCCTGCAAGCCAAAGGACTGTTTATTCATCCGACTGACTGTTACAACTCTGAGACTGGAGCTTTGCCGTCCCAGCTGACATAAGTAGTCTGTACACTTTTAAAGCTTGTACTCTATCCCTGACTTAGCAATTAGATTTATTTTCGTAATGAATTTTGTTTAAACGTTAACTGCTGAGTTCACCCTTTTGTTCGTTTTCTCTGCACGTAACAAAAAAGGGGGCTCGTCTGGGATACGAATATTTTGAGCCGTTTGACAACATTTTGTCAACCTTTTTAAATCTACTGTATACTGTGAACTCAGCGAAAGTCAATCATGGCGGAATTCAAGCCAAAGGAATGTATGGATGACCTTGATCAGGACACATTTAATTCTCTCAGAAAAGACAACCTCATTGCACTGGCCGATTTCCTTAAAGTAGAAGTCAAGAGATCTATGTGCAAGAAGGAAATTCAGTTCAATATTGTCAAATATTAAGTCAGTGTAGTCAAATTTGAGAGATCCGTCTTGCATGATTATGAGCCTGAGTCTTCCTTTGAACTTAAAAAAATTGGAATGGGAAATACATGCAGATTTCGAGCTTTAAAAATTGGCATTAGAAAAAGAAAAAGAATTACAAATGAAAGAAAAAGAATTACAAATGGAAAAAGAGAGACAGGCATTAGAAAAAGAAAAAATACAAATGCAGTCAGAAACGGAAGAAAGACAGAGAGAGAAAGAAAGGCAGAAAAGATTAGCAATGGAAGAAAGACAGAAAGAGAGGGAATTGGAAAAGAAAGAAAAAGAATTGCAAATGGAAGAAAGGCAAAGTAAGAAAGAAAGAGAGGAAAAAGAAAAGGAAAGAGAATTAGCAGAACACCGACTGCAGTTAGAAATGAGACGTTTAGAGCTTGGAAAGTCAGGAAAATTCTTCCCTTCAGACAATTTTTACATCACTAAGCATTTCAGGTTAGTTCCCCTTTCCAAGAAAAGGATGTTGATAAATATTTCTTCATTTTGAGAAAATTGCTCAGAGTCTGAATTGGCCTAAGGAGTCCTGGTCTATGCTTTTGCAGAGTGCTTTGGTGAGCAAAGCCAGAGAAATTTACATTCAGTTGTCAGTAGAGCAGGCTTCAAATTATGATTCTGTGAAGGAATTAATTCTCAAGGGTTATGAGTTGGTGCCTGAACCTTACCGTCAGAAATTTAGGGATTGTGAGAAGGTGAAAGATCAAACTTATGTTGAATTTGCTCGAACAAAAGAACAACTGTTTGATCGTTGGTGTTCTTCTGTAAAGGTCAGTCAGAATTATGAAAATTTACGACAGCTTGTTTTGATTGAGGAATTTAAAAGGTGCATCCGGTGTGACATCAAGACGTTTATCAATGAACAAAAGGCAGATACATTGGAGGTTGTTGCACGTTTGGCCGATGATTATTCATTGACTCACAAATCTTCCTTTCTCAGCAAACCATCCCAGTCCTTTTCATACAGAAACAATGCAGGTAAATTTAACTCCTCCTTTTCATCCAAGAATTTCTCAAAGGAGAGTAAGAAATCAAATGAAAACAGTTCACAGAGTTCAAGTAACACTCCCACATCATCAGATCCCAAGTCTCAACCTCCTTCTGTCAAACAGTTCGGTACACTTTCTTGTAATTATTGTAAAAAAGACGGCAATTTAATGTCAGAGTGTTTCAAATTGAAAAGAAAACGTGAAGGTCAAAGTGGTCAAAGTGGATCTAGGCCCACCGGCTTTATTTCTTCATCAACTCAATTAGAGTCTAATAATGTGTGTAACACATTTTCTGAGGTTAAACCCCTCTTATCGCCAATTAATGAGGTCAAGGTCAATTCTTCTCAAGAGAGCATTATGAGTATTTTCGAACCATTTATTCATTATGGTTTTATATCACTTTCTAGTGATTCTTCTTCCGCTACCCGTGTCAAAATTTTAAGAGATACCAGGGCTTCCCAGTTTCTTTTGCTGGCAGATACCCTGTTGTTTTCTGAAGTCATTTTCAGGTTCTAAAATTCTTATTAAGAGGGTAGATTGCAATGACTTTATTCCTGTTCCTCTCAATAATGTCTACTTGTCTTCGGACTTTGTTTCTGGGCCTGTGGCTTTAGGTATTAGGCCTTTTTTTGCCTTTTGAAGGGATTCACCTTCTTCTTGGAAACGACCTTGCTGGGGACAAGGTCATTACTAATCCAATGGTGACTGATAATCTTAGTTTAGATCAGAATCCAGAGCCAATAGAGGATGAAATTCCCGGTCTTTTCCCTTCATTTGCTATTACTCGAGTGATGTCAAAGAAAACTTCCGACAATCAAAATACTCTCAAAAATAATGTCACAGATGTTGACGTAAATGACACCTTTTTCAGTCAGGTGTTTGACACGGATCATTCCGTTATCCCTCGTGGATTTTGAAACTTCCAGTAAAACTTCTGCTGACCAAAGTCAGATATTTTCTAGACCAACTCTCATTGCCGAACAAGACAAAGACCCAGATATTTTGTGTTTGTTTGACAGGGTAGATGATGAAGGTAAAACTTCAGATAGCTCTGTTTCCTATCATACAAAATATGGTATTCTCATGCGTAAATGGAGACCTCCAGATGTTTTGGTTGATGACGATTGGGCTATAAAACATCAAATTGTGGTTACAAAGCCCTACCGTGCTGAAATATTGCGCCCGGCCCATGAAACCCCCTGGGCTGGTAACTTAGGAGTCAGGATAACTTATCATAAAATTTTCAGTCACTTTTATTGGCCTAATCTCAGGCAGGATGTAGCACATTCCTGTAAAATTTGTCACACATGTCAAATGGTAGGAAAGCCAAACCAGACCATTCCAAAGGCCCCTTTACAGCTAATTCCTGCATTTCAAGAACCATTTAGTAGGATTCTAATAGACTGTGTTGGGCCCCTACCAAAAACAAGATCAGGAAATGAGTATACCTTGACAATAATGTGTACATCAACTCGCTTCCCCGAAGCCATACCACTGAGAAATCTAAAGACAAAGACTATAGTGAAAGCTTTAGTCAAATTTTTCACTTTATTCGGCCTCCCTAAAAATGTCCAGTCCGATCAAGGCTCCAACTTTATGTCTGGAATTGTTCAACAAGTATTGGATCAGCTAGGCATTAAACAGTATAGGTCATCCGCCTATCATCCAGAAAGTCAGGGTGCTCTTGAGCGATTTCATCAAACTTTGAAAAACATGATTAGGACCTACTGTTTTGACACAGAGAAGTAGTGGGATGAAGGAATTCATTTTCTGCTCTTTGTTGTTAGAGAGTGAATTCAAGAGTCTCTTGGTTTTAGCCCATTTGAACTTGTATTTGGACATACAGTCCGTGGCCCACTTAAGCTCGTTAAAGAGAAGTTCCTATCAGACAATGATGATCGTCTGAATATTTTGCAATATGTGTCAGATTTTCGTACAAATTCTCTAAAGCATGTGAATTAGCCAGAAAAAAAATCTTGAGTCATCTCAGCAGTCAACGAAAATAAAATAAAATATGATAAAAGCATCTCAAAACGGAAGTTTGAACCAGGTCAAAACAGTTCTCGTTCTACTTCCGGTTTCTGTGAAACCACTCCATGCTCATTACTGTGGGCCATATCTAATTGATAAGAAATTGAGTGATTTAAATCACATCATAATAACACCTGACAGGCGAAAACAAAAACAGCTATGTCACATAAATATGCTTAAGCCATATTTTGGTAGGGATAATCCTACTAAAACAAAGCCTGTCAGTGCAGTCAGTTCAAACCATTATGAAGATAGTGATACTGAAACTGACTTGAGTGAAAATACTCTAAATTCAAAGCTGGGCTCGGTCAAGCTTCAGAACTTAGAAATCCTGGAGAAGCTGGAGTGTACAAAGTTGGCACACCTCCAGCCAGAACAACAACAACAGCTCATAGAACCAATCCATGAACATTTGTTCCAAGATATTCCAACGAGGACAAACATCACCTATCACAACAAAGATGTCTGCGACAGTAATCCAGTGGAGCAACATCCAGACAGACTGAATCCTGCTAAAGCGGAATATCTCCAAGTGGAAGCCAAGTATTTGCCGAACAATGACTTTATTGAACTGAATAAAAATAACCGGACTTTGCCATGCATACTTTATGCCAAATTCAGTGCCATTTCAAGTTTTCCAATACCAAATTGCAAGAGGATAGTCATGGGATAGATCATCCTGTTTGCTATTTTTCACGCAAATTTAACAAATCCCAGAGAAACTACTCTACAATTGAAAAAGAGTGTTTATCTTTGATATTAGCTTTACAGCATTTTGAAGTTTATGTTACTTCTTCAAATCAGCCAATAGTGGTTTATATTGATCACAACCCTCTTATATTTCTGCAGAAATTTAAAGGCAAAAATCAGAGATTGCTAAGATGGAGTTTAATGTTACAGGAGTTTAATCTTGACATTACACATATCAAAGGCAGAGACAATTTAATTGCAGATTGTCTCTCTCATATTTAGAGTTTATTGTCGTTCACACTTTTAAGATTACATTTGTAAAAGAAAGATATTTCTTTCAAAAATGTTCTGTTTTTTGAAGAGGGGGTGTGTTATGTAGGTCATTTCCCCCAACACTCATCATGACCTGAGTTCAATTAGTCTAGAACATTCTCAAGGTCACTGCCCTTAATGACCTCACAACCTTGATTTCAATTAGTCATGTTTGGAATGTTCTGAAAATTTAGCTAGCTGTGTAAGAGAGATAATTTTAGAACAGTAGTTAGTATGTCAATAAAAGATCTAGATTGTTCTTATATGCCCTTATGTAAGCACATGTGTATAAAAGGGACGTGCACAGCTTCCAGTCAGACTTTTGGGATCGTGTCTCTTGTGTGTTACTAAACTCCAGCAGTAGTCATTCTCAAGACTTTTCAAGACCTTCACTGCCAACGCTGGATTTATACTGTGGACTTTGTGCAGCTTCAAGCCTGCAAGCCAAAGGACTGTTCATTCATCCGACTGACTGTTACAACTCTGACACTGGAGCTTTGCCGTCCCAGCTGAGATAAGTAGTCTGTACACTTTTAAAGCTTGTACTCTATCCCTGACTTAGCAATTAGATTTATTTTCGTAATAAATTTTGTTTAAACGTTAACTGCTGAGTTCACCCTTTTGTTCGTTTTCTCTGCACGTAACAATATCCCTAATTAGGAAGGTTCATTAAATATGCAAATTGGAAATTGGTTGAAATAATAATGTCCAATGACTTTCAATAATATTGTTCCATGGTATCTTTAATGAGCATAGCAAGTTTTGTCGACTTTTGTCAAGTCAATACAGATAAATATCCCTAATTAAGAAAGTTCATCAAATATGTAAATTAGAAATTGGCTGGAGCAAAAATTCTTAACGAATTTCAATAATATGTATTATAGTATCTAAAGTATATAGAGCAAGATTCATCAACTTTCGTTGAGTCAATTCAGATATATATCCCTAATTAGAAATGTTCATTACAAATGCAAAAAGGAATTGGCTGAAATAAAAATAGTTGATGACCTTCGATAACGTTATATCATTGTATCTTCAATCTACACTATGCCATCGTTTGGGCCAATCATGTGGCCCACGTTTAGGTCATTGGCAAACAAAAAGGCTTCCAGCGACACACATTTTGCATACTCAACTATAACGCTGTGAGACGAAAAATTTCCTAGGTAGCCAAATATTCCCGCATCCGGAAAATGATCTTTGAACTCTTTGCTTGCAAATGGACCGCATGGTTTTGATTTCTACCGTTGCTTTCAGGAGTTAGAGGCGATCTATGAGAGCGCAGTACAGAGAAAGATATAGATTTACATTCCCATGGCTTCCAATTCTGGAAAAACCTTTCCGATAAGCAGTGAATGCAAAAAAAAATGACAACAGAGTTGAAATACGGGTTTTTGCAATCTTTCTAGTGGTCTTATGCCTAATAATAATAATAATTAATAAAGTATTATATAGAAATAATAACACGAATAATAATAGGTTTAATTTCCGTGAAAATTTCACCAGAAGGGTATTTTGGGTCGAAAAGACCAAATATGATATCGATTTCACTGCCCCATGTTTCCATGGTAACCATTTTAGGTGTTGAAAATTTCCGTTTTTCTAATATCCCTTGAAAAGTTACTTCGATTGATATGAAAATTATCTAGTGGGGAAGTTCGGGTCTGAGAACACAAATGTCAGACTTATTTTAATGTTTAGAGTTGCCATAGTAACTATTTTGGGATTGAAAATGTTACTTTTTCCCTAATTCCTATTAAAAACTATTAATTGATGTAAAAAATTGATAATAAGGGGTTTTCTGGTTAGCACACCAAAAAAAATCACACTCATTTTAATGTGAGATGTTTCCATGGCAACCATTCAGGAGTAACAACATTTTATTTTCAGAAGTCCCACAGCTTCAATGAATTGTTTTTTAGATTTCTATATAATACTTATAGCCCCTAAACTTGTAATAATAATAATAATAATAATAATAATATAACTTTATTTCAGGATGAAAAGCGAAACACGAAATTGTATACGCTTTCCCATACATCAAAAACAGAAAGAACATAAAATAAAAAAACAGAGACAGGAAATGATTAAAACTACAGAAGATTTCTATACGTTAAAATATGCTTTCAATGCAAAAGAGCATAAGAATTAAGTAGCGCTAAAATGAGCAAATTTTCGATATTATTTAAACGTTCATGAAAATAATACATTGCTGTGCGTCTCAAGGCCTCAAAAGTAGAAATTGTATGTGAAACAAACATAACACTTGCGCTGCAGTCGCCAGCATACCCCATCAATATTCTGAAGGAATCGTTATACGCCACTCTAAGATTGCTTAGACTCTTTTTTGTGTGAGAAGCCCACAGCTGAGAACAATACACCTTAGTGCAAAAACATTTAAAGAGTGAAATCTTCACATGAGTAAACAGTGTGAAAATTTACGAAGCAGAGCATTTGCACGATTAGAGAAGCATCTAGTTTACTGCCAGATAGCACAATCATCTAGTGAATTATTTGTCATGATATAACCTAAGTACGTGCGTTCATTGACGATATTTAAACAGGGATTTCGGACCGCAGGCCGGCGAAGATTGCATTAAAAGCGCGCCAACCCAAACTCACTGCATGGACATCACATTTACGAAATCGAAGTCCAAAGTCAACTACGTTATTGTTAGAATAAGAGAGGTTTTCCATCACACGGGAGCATATCACCACAAATTTTGCACAAATAGCGTTGCACTGGCATTGAAAAAAGGTGCATGGGAACGTGGGCAGTTTCCCTCGCTATGGGTAGGAAATGCATTTAGCAAGACACATTTCCGGGTTCGCAAAAAAAACCGAGGACCCCATTTACGGTGCGCTCAAATATAACTATTTGCTGCTATAATACCAGAGGCGTATATTATATATGTTTGTGATGCTGAGAATAACGGGTTTTAGAAGTTGACGTTTTTTGCGACGAAACAGACTTCTGAAGGTAGCTCGCTTGGGGAACACGTCATTCCGACTGCTGTCCGCTTCGACCCCAGTAATTCACACTGGTTTTGGTCGACCACGGTACCCAAGTCACTTCGACCCCGTCACACTTTTAACGTTATGTGACATTTTACTGAATATCTAATGCAACTTTGCTAGAGAGAATCGGTGGTGTTTCTGTGATAGAACTGTTTACTTCGAAACGATTATTTGGCCGCTGAATGTTTGCACCACGGCTTAGTGCCTACATGTCCGCGCGGAGACGATTCAACATGTTTCACAACAAAGCCAAGACAAAAATTTAAAAATCAATAAAATGGCTTCACAAAGGCTGAAATACGTGATACTCGATGAAGTATGAAGTTTGTGAAATGAAATCAAAATTGACAATTAACACAAGTGTTTGTCTACTTGAACTATTGTACAGACTTTTTTTTTCCGTACAGTGCAGTATTTGTCAGTGACAAATTAATCTTTGCAATCCGTTTTTTTGCGATGAGCTGTAAATTTGATTAATATCGAGTTAATGTACACAAATATTCCGTTATTTACTGGGACACGTTTGTTTTCTAAATCAGCAATCTGCGGACTACGAGTTGAAGTACATTGACTGTTCATGTCAACGATCGTTTCTCCCTCTGCAGAGTTTCTGTATCCCGTTCAACAACGCTGTACCTCGATCACGCGATAGTGACGCTATGTAGCTTTGCAGTATTGGAAACTTATCATAAAATGGCCACCACGTCTAACAGTAACATGAATTGTCGTGATTATAATACGGAAAAAAAGACTGTAAAAGTAAGACTTATGAATTTTCATCGGAATTGAACACATCATGATTGTACATGAGTACCAACCGTGAATGCAGGCTGAGCTCGGCAGTTACACAAGCATAGTATGCTACATGCGCTGCCGCGATGCCGATCGTATGCATACGAAAGCCTATCCGGGAATTTGTTTCGGGATCAACCTCGCCTTTTTAATCTGACTCAGTTAGAATTTAAAAATGCTTACAAAGGCGAGCAAACATACTTTTATGGACAATGGCGAGCACGTTTCTTGGCGAAGCAAAATCAAACATGGCAGAAGTACATGAAGTAGGTCACGGCCTTGGACTCTGTGCACAAACCTGATTGGACACTTCAATACCTTTGACCCAAAGTTATTATTCGTCAGCACTTCCATATTTAGGGACAGGGACGAGTGATAATGCCATGCCATGAGGCTAGGTGGATAACGTATGTTGTCATTTCTGGCGATCGAGCAACGAGAGAAACAATCAATCACCAAGGGTAAAGCAAATTTGCTAAACGATATTTTATCTTGAATAGTGCGGTGAATGAGTCATAATATATCATACTTTTAACGTTCAATACGAGGTTAAAACACGGAGGGACCGTAGCCAACCTGGACCAGCTCTTTTCACGGCGCCCTCAAACAGTCGATCGTTTTCATTTGTCATACGCGAGTTAGCGAAAGCTCTCTCATAGACAACCATTTAAAATTAAAACTTTCATAACTTCATAAATATCCAAGACAAGCCAACCAAAACCTTTATAGTTCTTGCGAGTTAGATCCTGAAGCTGTGTACCAAATTTGGTTGACATCACTTCCGCAGTTCTTGAGATATCGGGTATACAAACAGACACATATACACACAGACACACAAACACACACAGACATCGCTAAACCATATGCTCACGTGTATGAACACGTGAGCAAAAAATCAGGCAATACTCCATATTTAGGTCTCAGTCAGAAAAATGTAACAACTTATCCGGCTATTGAACCACTCTTTTTTGGGAGTGGAGATTTAGCCGACTGGTTCTGTCTCAGGCCTCTCAGGTAGGCGACTGATGCCGTATGTTGTGGGTTCGAATCCGATTGAAAGTTATCCGTATTTGAAATGAGATATGGACATGGAATTTTTACAGCCTATTAACAATGTCACAGATAAGATTTGTACGGCACAATTGTCCTGTATTTGAAGTACTTTTTGAAAAATCACATTTTGAAATTTGAAAGAATTTTAAATAATTTTTTGATATATAAACCCATGTAAAATCATAAAAACAACTTTTATTTACAAATCCTGCCGTACAAATCTTACAATTAATAGTGTCAACATATTTATAACTAATTTGGTAATATTAATACTATCCAATTACTATCAAATTCAAATATGTAAAAATATGAAAAATTAAATTTTAATATTTACTGGTGTCATATTTCAAAATCATGGCTGCAAATATACAATTTTTGTATTCTTTGGAGATAATATTAACTAAGGGAGTTATTCTGAAAATTTGAACTAAATATCTTGATTCTAACACTCGAAACTTGACATTAACTCTGAGAAAAGAATTGGTGGAAAAATAGCCTTTCCAACCACCTTAATATAACGTGGACAAGTTTGTTATTCTTCATAGTTCGTTGATCTATGCGTAATTATTAATAGTTTCGGAGCATTTCTTTTATTATAATGTTAAATTGCCTTGGCAAACTTTCTTTGAAACTCTGATTTGGTTATGACAAAGCCATCGCACAAAGCGCGATCTTAAAGAAATTATAGGAAAATGCACTATATAATGTTTTGTCTGGAAAATTTTATTTAATGAAGATATACAGGCAATATTTAAAGTGTATTATCTAGAAACAACGGACGACGCGCTGACCATTAACGTTCATTTATGGGCAAGGGCGACGGGAAACCAAAAACCACAGTCCATCTATCCACCGGTCTGGAAACGTGGCTGGTTTCTTTGTGACACTCCGTGATATGAACCAACACACGATTCACACCTTAAACAAAGGACACTGACAATGTTCAACTGGCCGCTATATCGATGTGGCTACCCCACGATCCTATGACAGCCGCAATGTGATCGTTCAAAAACATGACGTTTGTGGGTTGTTATTTTCAGACTATCACAAAACATTACAACTTTGTTCACTTTAGAAACACTGAACAATTTATTTTTTCATTAAATGGGTAACGTTGCCCCTCTAGATAAAGCTTGAAAGGGACCACACATTATGGTTTCATTATGATCACGATCGCGATGCGCCCGTCCATCCGTCCATGTGTCCGTCCGTCCCTCTGTCCGGAGCCGTTTCTCAGACACTGCTGAACCAATTTTGTTCAAACTATGAGCTACAGATGCACATCGATTTATTTTGCGATACGATTCAATATGGCCGAAAGGTGGCCATATTTTTGCGATTTTTCATGTCTTTGAACCATAACTCAAACATCCTTGAACCGATTCTGTTCAAACTTGGCACAATAGCATAGCACTATGACCTACAGATTCACATTGATTTAGTTTGCAATACGATCCAATATGGCCGCAAGGTGGCCATATTTTTGCGAATTTTCATGTCTTTGAACCATAACTCAAACATCCTTGAACCGATTCTGTTCAAACTTGGCACAAAGGCATAACACTATGGCCTACATATGCATGTAGAATTATATTGCGATACAATCCAATATGGGCATGAGGCGGCCATTTTGTTTGCGATTTTTCGTGTCTTTGAACCATAACTCAAACATCCTTGAACCGATTATGTTCAAACCTGGCAGAAAGGCATAACAATATTATTATTATTATTATTATTATTATTATTATTATTATTAAAAATTCTTGAAAAACGCACTACACATACGTCACAGTGCGCTGTACAGAACACACAAAAGAAAAAGCGATTTTACAAAATACAAGTGACAGGGATAAAACGCACCACACGAGCAGTCCTGTGGTGAAGAAATGTACCGCAAAGCATAAACAAATCACTGATAATACAAATTAAAAAGATAGGTTTTCAAACCGCATTTAAAAGACTCAACATTTCTTGCAGTACGAATCTCTACAGGCAAAATATTCCACAACGATGGCGCACACACTGAAAAGGCTCTCTGGCCGTATGCTTTACTAAATTTCCGCGAGGTGGAATCAGACGTAACTTGTCTGCAGAACGGAGATCTCTGGTAGGAACATATTGCTCTATCAGCTCTGTCAAATACATAGGTGTAAAGCCTCTGATCAATTTAAAAGTAATTAACATAATCTTGAACTTAATATGTGCTTCAACAGGCAGCCAATGTAAATCAACTAGTACAGGTGTAATATGATCAAATTTGTGAGAACGGCTGACTAAACGTGCTGCGGCATTTTGAAGAGATTGCAAACGGTGAAGCTGATCTTTGTTAATTCCATACAAGAGACTATTACAGTAATCTAACTGAGATGTTACAAATGCGTGGATCAATGTCTCGGTAGAGTCCTGATCGAGAAGGTTACGGATCTTGCCAATTCTATATAATGAGTAGTAGCCATTTCTACAAACGTGGTTTATATGATCAGACATAGCACCATTCCTGTTTAAAA
>LD342659.1:534858-552061 GCA_001465055.1 Ptychodera flava
CTATGTAGTTGCTGTACAACAATTCTTTCAAGAACTTTTGAAAGAAATGTAAGATTTGACACCGGTCTATAGCTCTTCAACATGTTTTTGTCTAGGTCCGGTTTTTTTCAGGAGTGGCCGAATAATGGCGGATTTGAAGTGAGTTGGAACAATGCCTGTCCGGAGCGAGCAATTAAAAAAGTCGACTAAGAAAGGTGTGAGGGTGTTGACAGATTTCTTGATAATGTCCGATGGTAAGACATCAAGGTCACACGACTTCGTAGAGGATCGTTTTGTGACTGTCTGTACCTGATTGGCTGTAACCGGATGGAAGTCAGTGAATACATGGGGTGGTAGGATATCATGGGAGTCGACCTGTTGAACTAAAAGTCCTTTTCGGAGCTTCGCTACCTTGGATTCGAAGTAGTTGAGAAATTCGGATGGCAAGTCGGTGAGAGGTATGTTGTTTGGCAATGCATTGGTGTTACTTGCATTCACGTTGGAAAGTTCGCCAACTATGCTAAATAGTTTCCTAGAGTCCGCCTCTTGGATACGACGTCTATGCTACCTGGATTTCATGTCATCACAGCGACGAAAGTATTCAGATCGCACAGAGATGAAAATTTGTCGATCTATCTCAAGCTGTGTATTTCGCCATTTCTTTTCTAGACGCCGTAGATTTTTCCTGTGTAGTAGGAGTTCCTCGGTGTACCAAGGTGCACGGACTTTATTGATTATAACTTAAGTAGTAACAGGAACAACATCATCTAACACATCTGTAGCAGTCACGTGGAAAAATTTTGATAATATTTCAGGATTGGAGTTGTACGGGTAATCAGAGAGTTTGGCTGCCAGCTTGACTTGAAAATCGTTGATATTCATCTTCCGATAGTTTCGGCGAGAAGTAGTGACTTTGGAGTTCGGTGGACGCTGTTCTTTCATGCTGAAATGGACAAGGCTGTGATCGGAGATGAGAGAATTGTCGATTCTGATAGAATGTAAAAACTGGTCAGCTGATCTTGTGATAAGTAAGTCGAGAGTGTGTCCTTTGATGTGTGTTGAACCATGCATATGCTGCTGCAATCCCATCGATTGAAGTAGATTGAAGAGTTTGATAGTGTCCGGTGAAGTGATGTCGTCAAAGTGAAAGTTAAAATCGCCGGCGATAACAAGATGACCTGGTAGAGTTACGGCGATTTCAAGAAGAGTTGAAAATTCTGAGATAAATTGATTTATAGTTGCGGTATTCTTCGATGATTTTGGTGGACGATAGATTGTAATAATGTTCCGGAGTTGACTGGATGAACGGAGAGTAAGGATTAAAGATTCAAATGACTGGTATGCGCAGGACTGCTTTTCAACAACTTGAAGATTAGATCTTGTTACGACAGCCACACCACCACCTTTCCGTTTAGCCCTGGGTTGCTGGTTGACGTTGTAACCGCTGATCGAAGAATGAAACTCCGCCAAGATTGGATCGCACTGACTTTTGATCCAGGTTTCTGTGATTATTAGAATGTCAAGATGTTCCTCGACCAAGGTTGTCGCCATGGCAGCGATTTTCCCGTTCATCGAGCGTGCGTTCCATAGTGCTGCACTCAGCTGTAATTTCTTGAAACAAGTAGAGATCCTTGGATTTTCACCAGAACGGAGCCCCTTTCATTTTTGGTCGGCGGAACAGTCCCAGGTGTTACAACTGTTTGAGTAACACATTGTTTATTTGCACCCATCTGTTCAGAGATCGGAATCTGCCATAGTGTCCGTGTCCGAATATGTTCACAAGGCCTCTTTCGATTTCAATGGTCAGTAACAATAGTTGGAATTCGGAACTTGGGTTTTGGATGTTTCCATCCAGCTTTTCGCCCACGTTGCCTAAGCGGTTGCCAGCGATTGGTCATGGACCGCCAAGAAGAACTCAAGGTGCGACGAACACAGGAGTACGAAGATTGTACTGCCATGTTGCCAGCGTTGAGCCAAGATCACACAAAACGTCAATGATAAAATACAGCTCCCAGGATAGGTAAAAACACTAGTAAAATCGACGGTAGATGCACTGAGTCTTTAAAAAGTCACAGGATAAAAACGCACGGTAAAAAACGCCGGACAATTCGGTAAACCATAAAACTTGAAGAGCGCACTAAAAAGGCAGCCGATCAACAGCGCCACCATACATATGGCCTACATACGCATGTCGCATTATATTGCGATACGATCGAATATGAGCGTGAAGCGGCCAATTTTTTGCGATTTTTTCACGTCTTTGAACAATAACTCAAACAGCCTTGTTCTGATTTTGTTCAAACATGGCGCAAAGGCAAAGCACTATGGCATACATATGCATGTATCAATTAAAGGGACATTAGCTGCATCTTTTGACCTTGCATTGTTGCAAACGAGTGGTTCATGATGTTGTTCTACTCATCGACTGATGTCTGTAAACGGTCGCGCATTGACAACTTCCATACCGTTTGCGTATACTGTATAGACAAAGCTTGGGTCAGAGGTTAATGGTGGGCTACTTTTAACCTCAGAGTTAGCAAGGGTTGACCCGCGACCAGGCCATAGTACGCATGCGCCGTGAATGTACAAAAAACTGAGACGTCATCGTCTGACGTCATACACACGGATAATGCATGTACTGCAATGCAATGGCAACTGCCGAGAGTCCTGCGGATAGCACTCGTCAAAGAAAGCGTTCTGGTCGCCCGTTTCTCAGTGACTCGGCTCGAAAGCGTTCAAAAGCTCAATGTTCTGCAAGTCGGATAAATATCTTTTCAGAATTTCAGCGTTGGAACGAAATTAAACGTTCATTGTCGTTGGAAACGCACCGTCAAGTTGCAACATTTCTGATAGACTGGTAAGTACATGCAACACGTGTAATACTAATACTAGCTTTGTGTACTGTAATATTTCGAACATGTGAATCCTAACAAAAAGGCAGAGGTACTAAGTACTCCACATATTCAGGTAGGTCATCGCAACCCGAACAAACATAATGAATATGTGTATTCTACGATGTATATAATATATATATATATCTTGTGAACGTATGCCAGCAGACATCCATGGTTAGCTCAGCTGCCAATGTAGTAGCGTGGTTTGTCGCTCGGTACATTTTGACATTGTAGCGAGACTCCGTGAATTTTGATGATGCTACATAAATACGATGTCTCCGACCCTATGTCGCGGGCATTTTCAAAATTTACAGACCATCATGGGCGTTCATTTTCGGCCTCAGATGGTCTCCGCATTAGGGTCTTTACATCACGTACTGCATGGAGCTAGAAACTGAGTGACGTACTGCATGGAGCTAGAAACGGAGTGACTACATAGATAATTATACGAGCGGAACTTCAGAGGCTATAACTCGACAATGTATTCCATGATTTTCTGTGCATTTATGTTGTGTGTTTGATTTTACTAGTGGCTAGTTTTTATGTGTGTGAGTGTGTGTGTATTGAATTCGGAATGCTTTTGTCAATCCTCCATTCCTTATAAAGAAATGCAAATGCATTGATCAAAAATTTTCTGTGCAGGTAATATAAACATCCAGATGTTGAAACAGAAAACTCTAAGACTTTACATGAGAGCCAAGACAACGAAGAACAAGAAATTGCAGTGTCAAGAGGAAAAGGGTAATTCTTTTTTTTATTTTTGAATATTTTTGAAGTATTTGTAGATAATATTCATGCAAGTATGCATGGAGCTAGAAACATTCAAAAAGCTGGCATTTTTGATTGTAGATTATGCATATTACACTATGCATAAATTAACAAATGCGTTGATCACAAATTTTCAGTGCGGGAACTGCTCTTTTTAGCTCCATGGTACTATTAACATGCAAATTTTGAAACAGTAAAATCTAAGACTGTACATGACAGCCAACACAACAGAGGACAAGAAATTGCAGTTTCAAGATAAAAAAGGCATTCTGTTTTTCAGTTTAGATATACTTTTGAAGTATTTCTAGATAATGTAAGTGCCTGCATGCATAGAACTTGATAACAAAAAACACATTCAAGCTGACCCTGGTATGTTTGATTGTATATTGTACAGATTATGCATAAATAAACAAATGCACCACAGATTTTTTGTGCACTATAGACACTCAAAGACTACGCTTAGTTTGAACACAGTCCCTCTATCCACGAGGGACTGTGGTTTGAAAATAATTTAAAATCAGATTTGAATTGTTTGCTAACACTTATATGTATTTGTTTCATTGCATGTGTTGAAGGTCTGATAAGCCAAGCCCTGCCACTCAAGCTTTTCCTGTCACATCAACCCCATGGCAAGGCAGGTCTTCTGATGCACGGAAAACTAAGGAAACTCCATTTGTGTCAGAAATATCGTCAGTTGAGTCAGACAGGTAGATGCACAGGAATTACTATGGCATTCATGTACTCGGCTTTGACTGATATGTTTACAAATGTTTGTCGTCTCTTTCTACAGTACTCTCATGCATTGTAGTTTTTCAGTAGTTGATTACAATATGTCAATGGCTTTAAATGTTCTATAGCGTTTTCAGAATTATTGTTTTTTTACGCTCATGTTTTCCTTCTTACAGGGGTGCGTCAATATCTGGAATTGAGGAGCTCAGTGGTCAAGAGAAATCAACTGTGCAAGATCCACCTGTAGAGTCCGTGCAGAACTCACCCAAACCTTCTCAAAGTGGAAGGTAAGCCTTTCTGCAGTCAAAAGCCAGTATTTACAGGTTGAAGAATTTAGTGTATATCATTTAAGATTATAATATGCTGTGCCTGAATCCATAAATATGATTAGCTGAAGACTTGGTTCATATTTTCAGTAAGATGACCTGGGCCCTTGATTGAAAACAATCAACAAATTAAGACTGTGATTGGCCTCCGTAATCTCATGCAATGTATGGAATTTGAAAAGTTCTTAAGGACACTATTTTGACACAATATCTGAATTCTTGCACAAATTACTATTTTGTGACAGTTACAATTTGCACCATGCAATGGTTCCAAATGACATATTCTTGAATAATGATAAAAAGCCAGGAACTAGCATAATTTACTCTAGGATGTTGAATTGTCGCTGTAGCTTTGTCATTCATAAATAAAAAGCACCCTTCGTAAATTGGCTGATCGAACAGATTTGATATCATTGTAAGAATTTTCTGTTACATTGTACATTACTTGCCTTGCCTAACAACTTGGTTTGTTTTGATTTCAACAGAACATTTTCTTTCTCTGGAAATGTTCAGTCTAATGTTCAGAGTGGCACATCTCAACATTTGCTGATACCATGTATGCAATCTAAAGAAGACACATCCAAGCTTGTTCAAAGTGAACGGTAATGTGTGCTTTCTCATTATTGTAACAGTAACTGAGACTAATAGAAACAAATTTAATGTTTTCATGTAGCTGGCAGTATACTCAAGCTTCTTGTATGTATTTTGAAAGCACCCATCTGCCATGTCTCAGCTAATGGGGGATTGTGAATGCTTCATGTGTCTTAAAATAATAATACACAGGATTTATGTCTAATTGAAACATGGTTACTACTTGTCAGACCTCATAACAGATCTGGTGACTGAACATGGCATACACCTTAGCCCTTGGACTGACATTTTATTCCTATGGTTACAGTGGTGTACCAATTGCAAAACTGTAAACAGTATTTACAGGCCTGATACCTATATCTTAACAAGGCCTTCTGTTCTGATCTTTGTCTGTTAAAGGAATGCCCTGTAATCAGCCTGTAATTATCTAGGTGTGATATTTTGTTTATGCTATTTTGTACATTGTGTAACTTACTCCTATACTACCTCAAACATGCATTTTCAAAGATATGGTTCAGTACATGTAACCGGTATGGCAAAGTATAATATGTTTTTTTTTGTGATTATTTTTTATCAACAGTCGTGTAAGATATCCTAGAAGTTAATCTGAGTCATTCATGGACCCATTTGAGTAAGATTATTTTTCCAAATTTTCTCTGTCATCCTAGCCTATTTGTCATCTTTGAAATGAATGTGCCTGTTTGTTTTATATTAAATACTTACTATTTTCATGAATAGAAAGGCATGAGATCCCTTCTTCATTTTGCACTTTTTCCATTACATATAGATTGAGCATTGACATATCTGAGCCTGAAGTGAATTCAAGTGATAGTGATGATGATGATGATGATGATGATGATGATGAGGACTATGAGCCAAGTTTTGATATGTCTATTTTGTAAGTAAATATTTTCATTTATATTGTTAATACTAAAGAACAATACCAGTTCCCAATTATGAAGTGTGTGCCCCTGACAAATCACTTGTTTGTAGTGCATTTGTAAATTACTAGAAAACACCTTTTTTCCCTGTTAGAGTTTTGTCTTCTATGTCACCTTCCTGAAAGGATAAATTAGACAACTGTTTGTCTTTTATCCCTATATTATGGGTTATCGTAAACATTTGCTATGACTACTGTCCAAGCTGTCATAAAGTCACCAGCAGTGTTTCAGTTGTTTTTCTTATACTATTTCTCAGGATTGATGGTGTAGAATTTTTTCCTGCCTTGAGACAAGCTGATGAGTAATATATCTTTAGGAACACAATTTATTCTGGTCAGAAGCAGTGCTTGGGTACACTTTTATATATTTGACCAATATCTTTTCTGCTCTTTGTCGAAAGGGGATGGACGAATGGATTCACCAGGGTTCTGTGCCCAATACTGTTCATACACAATGATGGAAGACACCAGCAAGAAGATCCTGTCTATAATAACAATGGACAAGAGGGCCACAGACAAGAAATCAACGAATCTAGAAAAGGCATGCTTTCAGTTAAGTCTTGATGCACTACAAGAAAAGGGTCTACAAATAAAAGAAGTGGTCACCGATGCCCATATGCAGGTAACATCACTGATGAGTAAGGACACCATTAATGTTTCAGCTTTGACATGTAGACATGTTTTTTGTGAAGTAATCATTGTGCAAGTAGTAATTACAGCTATGGTCATGGAGATATTGTTTCTGAAAAAATACTGATTACACATGATTTATGTATGAAACTATCATGATATTAGTGAATTTTTATTGTTCAAGTATCAGTTTAAATAGAACTTCCTTGCTTGGTATTACAGAAATTTATAAAATCATACATTCCCTATCTTACAGAGAAGTCATATCCTGGCATCAAGCACTCACATGATATGTGGCATGCGGCCAAGAATTTATGCAAAAAGATTGTGAAGGTTTGTAAGTTTTTCATATGAAACCAATGCCTTTCCAGTGATGTAGATGTTGGCAGACAGCAAAAACAATCAGGTCTGAGCAAAAATGTGCTGGCTGTCAAAAATTTTACAGTGTTCATTAAACATTTGTAACATTTTATGGCGACAGAAGGTTTTGACACAAATTGTAACAACCTTTGATTTTACATGTGCTGCTTGCAACAATTTTTTCTACGTCCATGCTCTCTGTTTTATTGTTTTAATTTGTAATGTGTAGATTTGTAATCATCAATCTCCGGGCATTACACTCAGATGACATCACACATGACAATTTTAGTGAACAATCTGTGTAAAAACAAGTCTACTTTTCTTTCAGCCTGCTGTAAAGACATACAATAACATTGCACATCATTCGGTGTCTTCAACATCCTGAGCCACTCACATTTATTACATCATTAATTTGTCTCATCTAAACCATTCGGATATGTACAGCTGACATACATGATAAGCTGCATATAACATGTATGAACAAACATGACAAATCAGTGTTGTTTATTACATTTCTTCATGTTTTTTAAGTCATTAGGCTGGGCAAAATAAAGAATGCAAAGGGCTGCTGAAATGGACTTCACACATTGTAAATCTATTTTGGTATAGCTGCCAAAAAGCATCTGGCATTGACGAATTTCTGGTAGGTTAAAATGATTATTTATTTGTTTCATTGTTGATGTTTCTTTGCTCCTATTTTGAGTGTATTACACGGCCTGTTTCAGATATTAGTGTGTGGTTAGACATGAATAAAGTCTACATATTTCAATTTGTTTTAAAAAGAACAGTAGCTAGCACACAATAATGCAAGCTACAGAAATCTATAGCTGCCAGAGCAATGCCCACTCAATCTGTTCCGTAGTCTGTGTGAACGTCCGTGTCAAGATAACTGGATATATGGCACGCCACACTCGCTTTTGGAGAGTCGTACTCCACTACAAAAATCCCCACCGGTTTAGTGCAAACAGAAATTCTGAGTACAGGTATCAAGTCAAGGGAAGGACCTTTCATATGTCTTTTTGAGGAGTTATCTCATTTGAACAAGGATTCAAACCTGCTGAGCTATCATGAGGTACAGCAAGGAAGTTTGCCTAGCAGACCTATGGATACAACAGCATCTCCCATGTCCTGCTCTGGCTTGCTGATCATGGTCTTGAGTGTAATTTTTGTGGGGCATTGTGCTTGTTGCTGGCCTATGAAAATACATGTATATATACAATGTTGATCATTTAAGTGATGTTTTATTGCTGTACTGCACATACCATTGTGTACAACCAATCTGAACATCTGCGATCAAAGCCCATTTTGTTCACCGTGACTGTGTGTAGGAGCTCGTATCTCAGCATTTGTCAGAGAAATGCTTCTATTTCCTATCCAGTACTCTGATAAGTATTCTGATGGAGACATTTTTAACATACTAACACTTTGTTGTTGTTTTACAGGAGATCTGGTGTGGTGTTATTCACCATACAATAAATGAACACACTTGGGGGGTTGTGTATGGTAGAAGTAACAGAATGCAGTGTGACCATGGACCCCTTGCCGAACTAAGTGATGATAGAGAGTATCTCCAGAAGAACAGCACTGCGCACCTGGCTCTTCGGAATATTGTCTTTGACAAGGCTTTCCTGAAAAAGATTCACTACCTCTTAAATTACAGGTAAGCATCATTCAATATCTAGATTGTCCACAGTACTTTGGTAATCTTACCTGTGCTTGTTTTGTTTATTTGTATCTTCAATAAGTGAATCGATAAACTGCTATGGCGATGTTTTTAAATGTGATAACCCAAATTAGTAAAGACCTTAGGTGATGCAGGTTGGTAGGTATGGTGTGTAGACTTTCTGACAAGGTTCTGAACATTAGGGACACAAATAAGTCAGTCGGAGATGCAGCCTTACATGTATTTTTGCTGGTGTGTGTAGAATGGGAGGATTGAGGTAATTTGGTATGTAAAGTTAACATTTCATTGTGTTTTTCTTGTGCAGATCAACAGCTGATTTGGAGTCATTCCAGCAGCATATTTTGATGTATGCCTCTAAAAGGAATGCATATACACCACCAGCATATAGAGCCAGGAACATCTTAGCAGCATTAGACCATAATGCACACCATGACAGGGGAATGAGCCAAAATAAGGAGGGTCAAGATATGTAAGTCTGAAAAAACTTTATTGTAACATCATCAAACGTAAATGCAGACTAGAACGTATCTATAAATACAGATGTTTTGTGGTGCTGCTGTGTTCTTAAATTAAAGGCCCTTTTGGCAATCTCTAGGGTTATGTCTTTCAAATTTTAAATTTGTCTCCCACTGTTCATTACATTATGCAAAAGACATCAAACACAAACCAGATGGATTCATTGGTCATCATTTTGTACTGATAAGCATTTATGCATACACATGTAGTTATCTCAGGTCATTTTATATGGTTGCAAGGAAAAATGTACAAAGAAATAGCATATTTCAATACAAGGGAGGTATTCCTTACAAATAATGTTATGAAAGTATAATTATTGTGATAGTTGTGCAGTCAATAGACCCTCAAGCGTCAGTGTGGTGTAAGTTTGTAAAGTTGAACACGATTGGAACTAATTTGGGAAAATTAGATGAGAGTAATTATTAGGAAAATGTAACGAAATCGAAATTTTTACAGCTGAAATTTTACAAAATGATAGAATAGTGTAAAATTTGAAATATTGTTCTCATCGGACAAAACAACGAAAACGCAACGATTATTGCATACCTCTTTCATCGGATTCATTTTTATGAAAATAAGTTCATTTTTGTGTAAATGTACTGAAGAAACGAGACAAAATCCTTAAAATTTCTCTAATTGACGAATTTTGAGTCAGGGCACTTTTGAAATGCCCCTGACTTTTTCATGAATTTAAGGCTTCATAAACATAAAATTGAGTCAGGGCACATTTTAAAAGACCCTGACTGACTTAACTGTAAATCAATCGAAAAGTTTCATTTTGGTCGAGGAAAAATGACAAACTAACATTATTACTAGTGTTTCAGTAATGAAGAAACTACAGACAAACTCTCATATTTTCATCCAAATGTGAATAGTGTTCATATGTTTTGAACAATATTGCATTAGATACTATCATGCACTGATTCTTGCTCATAAGATCGTAAATTGTGTATAAAATTTTAAAGATGGTAAGCAAATGTGGTGTAAAATTAGAGAAATTTCTAAAATTCTTGAGAAATTCTGCCAATCCAATTATCCCAATTTAGTTCCAATCGTGTTAGTTGGCATTTTGTTGAAATTATGTCAAAGTTGTTTCTAATCTAAAAGCCAACATAATAATGAGAAACAAGGCAATAAGTAGTCCTTTCATAGCAAGAATAAAAATGGCATTTGGTGCATGAAAAATTTTGAACAGCTTATTATCTAATCTTTGCATTGTTGTATATGAACCCTGGTACTGATGGCAAGGGATAGAAAAAAAGAAAGAGGAATTCAGTATAATATTGCTAAGCAGTAAGGTTGGTTTTCAGAATAACAGTGGAATTAATATCTTCATTTATACGTCACAGATACCACAGGAAATACAACAAAAAGAGCAGCATATGGTCTGCAGCTCCCGTTAAAGCGCCTAAAACCTACCCATACATTGCACCATTGAAGAAACTAATTTTGGACAAGCGAATACAGGATACACACGGAATGCAGAAAAGAAAAGAACTTGAGGCGGATGACCCAAGAAGAATTTCACTTCATCTTGCACCAACTGCGCCACCATCCACTGCCACTCTAGTTCAAGAGAAAATATCCCGAAGAAATTAAATTCAAAGTTGACTGACACTGAAAACCAAAATGAACACTATTCTAGTCTAGACGGAACAAACCCAGTATATCGGCTGTAGGGGTCAGGATATCTGTCCCGAATTGCCCGGACACAACAACTGGGAATCACCATACGGTTCCCTGTTCCAAGACGGCCATGTTGCCACATGACATATTTTCTGTAAGCAGCATGTCTGTTGGCATCATTGTTGTCATCACTGTCGTCTGTGGCAAATATCTCTCTTCTGTATATCCTCATCATAGCTAGTACTGCTTCGTTTAATATCAGCACATCAAATTCCTAATAAAGAAATGAAAAAATAACATGTCTGTATCAAGAAAACAAGAACAGACACCATCAGTATATAACAATTGGCAATATTTTTCCCTTCAGCTGGATTACCCACCCACATACATAGTATCAACACACACCCCTCCCTTCTTATATTTTGGTGGATAGCACCAGTTCATGTGTTCTTGTGTTCCAGTCATTCTCCTGTGTAAGACAGTGAGTGATATCTCATGTAGCTTAGGTCGCCCCTCTGACAATCATGTCAGTAGAGCAGAGATTGCCCGATTACCCTAACTGAAACATTCAACTAGCAGCATGCTAGGAGCTATGCAGTTAAGTACAATCATTGTGCGCATAAATTTTGGAATTTTAAAAGATGTTTTTTACCTAGCAGTGTTTTGCTTTGTTTTTTTCTTTCCAATTTTTGACAATGACAATCTAAATAAAACAGTTACCTGGAGTTCATTCAGTCCTTTTTATACAGACCCTCAAATCATCAGGTAGTTGTAGTTGTCAGTTTGCCAAATCAACTCAAAATAGCAACAATTCAGTGTACAAAGTACACTAGCTTTGATATGAATTATGTTTTTATGGTCAAAAATTGATATCCATACAGTTTCATGTTATGAAGCTGTAACTTACATGTCATATATCACAGAAGAGGTGTATCGATTGCTGATTTGTTTTATAATTCAGAGTGAACTATGTAAGGCTGTATCTCTTTAGAAATGTTTATGTCAGATTCACTTTCAAATTGTTACAGTTTATCTGAACAGCATATGTGGTAAGATTATGTCTGTATTTCAGTCAAAAATTTAAGACTAGTACTGTACTGTTGTCAGCATTTACACAGGTTCTCAAGATTACTAAATCTGAAAATATCAATTTATATTAGTCCTTGACAACAAGTTCCCTATTACTTTTTAGTCAACCAGTCAAATTAGTGACTTACAACAGAATTTCAGCTGAAGACTTGTTAAATACGTACTGGTGTTCTTGATTTATAGTTTTGTGGATGCATTTAACAACAAACCCGCTCAACTTCTGTTGGCATCTGCCGACATCTTGTGCATACACACCAGTCAGGAGGTGGGGTCGTTTGGGGGGGATGGTATCCCTGCTGTTCTGGTACAACAGGAAAAACTAGGTCATGCACCCGCCCAGGATCACGATCCACCATCCTTTTCACCAAAGTTCGTAACTCTTGAGCGTCCATGCTTTCAACAGCTGCCTATACAGAAACCAAATTTTGAGTAGTTTACAATGAGTATGAATGAGCTTTATGTTTATGGATTATTGAATTATATTTTATATCAATATTAAAAATATATAAACATGTTTATACTTTACCTCTAGTCTTTGGCTTCTTTGATGTAAGCGGGCTACAGCATCACCTATCGAAACTGACAGAGTCCCCCTACTAGTGCCTCGCCCACGTCTTCCTCTTGACCTTGTAGCTCCTCTCCCCCTTATGCTAGTGCCCCTGCCTCTTCCTCTACCTCTGCCACGACCCCGACTTCTATGCCCTCGTTGACCTCTGTCTCTTGAACTTGAACTTGACTCGTCAGTTGAACTTGCCTGAAATAATGACATATTAGATCTACCGTCTGCTACTGAATCCTAAAATTTTTCAAAAAAATCAAAGGAGAACAAAGGCTGACAAATTTTCAGTGGCCATGTCATTATAGGGTAAATTGACATTTCAATTTTTTTGGGTTTTTGCTAGGGAAATTAGCCTTGCACTATAAATTGAATTAATTTACCTGATTTAGCTCTTTGCACTGGCAAAAGACTATGAAAACATTCAATTACAAAAGGAGGATGGGACATTGACAAGGCTTGTTATAATCAGTGTTCTCCCCAGAGCTATTTATAATAGAGTGGTGGCCGCCACTCTATAATTTTTGGTAAACAATATGAACTCATTACCATAACAATTACATTTACTGTTATGCAAATTAGCCGCCACTCTATCAGAAAATCCTGGGTAGATCACGGTATAATTGAGGTAAATAATGCAAATCCAGCCCTGAACGTGACCTTCAGGTATAGAAATAGCAGATTTTTTACCAGAGTCTGACACATTTTTAAACAGGCTCGTCATGCCGTTAAAGGACAGGCCGCAAAACATAAACTCTTGTTTTTTAACCTGTAAGGAATTTTACCATGATGAATCCATAATTCTGTCATTCGGTAGGTTGATTATAAGAATAATTGGGGTCTGATGGCTTTTTACATCGCTAGTTCAAGAAATTTTGTCAAATCGGTTGATCTAGTTACGACCATGGAGCTAAAATGTACCATGATACAACTTTCGCAAACATTTTCTGAAACTACTCAAACCTTTCCTTTGTTCATCATCTTCAAACCATGGACGTACCATGATCAAGCTTAGCTTCAAACAAATGTTGTTTTCACGGTTCGCTCATGAACAGTTTATGTACCCTCCATGAGTTTATAGAGCAATAAAATTTACAACAAAGACGTCGATCAAACGTTACATTTTTTCGTACACTGGATTTTTGGAAATAATTCAAGAACAACGCTATCGCAGCTAGCTAGCCCTGAGTACGATGCTGTGTGTTCCGCTACAGCTAATCACCCCGCTCACCACAGCTGTAGCGGAACACACAGCATTGTATGCAGGGCTAACAGCAAGTAAACTTGGCCAAATTCAGATTGAGGCCGTCCTCAACACTGTATTATGAACTGTATTGCATGAAAAAGAACGTTAGCTTTATCGTTGGCGATCGGTTGTAGCGTTGTGATTGCAAGCATGCGGGTATCGCCATTCAATCACATCGACTTCCTGTGTAACAATGTTTACACTTCTGGCGTTCATTAGCTATTGTTTCGACTTCGCGTGTGTACCGGTAATGATACATTGCGAAAGTGCGTAACTTCTATCGATCAAAATTACGATCATTATGATGCTCGAAAAAAGTTTTGCTCGTAGTTTTTATACTAGCGATTCCACTTTCTGCTGTAATTGTTCAAGAAAAAAATATATGTCAGAAATCACCTCGCTTCTACGGTGTTTGGAGAAATACACAAACGAGACATAAGCATAGACTGCCAGTCTGCAGAATGGAAAAGTCATTTTGCCGGTACCGGGATGTCATCGTTGTTGTTGTTGTCTTACTTTTAGATAAGTTTCTTTATTCTCTGATCGATGCAAGTCAATGCTGTTACGATTTTCATGGACTATTCATTATTGATAAGAACAACTTGTATTTGTACTTACCTCATAATCCATTGTGCTTTGTAAATTACTCGAGGTCAAGGAGATTACGGGCTTGCGAATTCAGGCTTACGCATGCGCACTCCTGTCGACTGACGTAATTACAGTTTGTGTAGTTTGTAAGCGTGCTGTTCAAACATGGCGACTTGTGCAAATCGCGGCGATGACCGAACGAACATTAAACTGCGGCGTATGCCTCATTTGGGTAAATTCAAACACTCTTATAATGATACATTGACTTTATTGAAGTTCCCGGTCACATTCGAGTAAATAGTTTTGGGTTTTTTAAATCGAATAAATGTCAAAAGATACAAATAATGTCCCGTTAACCTTGCTATAGGAGCCAATATGGCTGCAGAACTGCCATTTTGTTTGAATTTTGCATGTCTTTGAAGCTCAATTCAAAGGTCATTACACCGATTTTGTCCAAACTTGGCACAAAGATCATGCACTATGACATACATATACATGTCAATGTACTTCGTGACATGTTCCAATATGGTTGCCACATTGTCATTTTTCCCCAATATCGCTGCCAGATGGTCATGTTTGGATTTCTTCATGTCTTTGAAGCTTAATCATGTGCAAATATTCCTTATCCAATGCTGCTGAGACATGGTACAAAGATAAAGTACTATGGCATACATATGCATGTCTACTGATTTTGTGCTTTGATCCATATGGTCAATAGACAGCCATTTAATTTCAATATTGGTGTGATTTTTTATGTCTTTGAAACATAAACATAGGTCACTGTCCTTCGATGGACTGATTTTGTTTAAACGTGATATGGCTGCATTCTTGTGCACATTAATTTGTTTCATTATATGATCCGAAATGGCTGATTACAACAGCATACCCGATCCCATACCATTTCTAAAATTCCACCAAACCATATGTATAGTATGTGCCATCATGACACTAGAAGCAGTGAGGGCATCGTTATGTGTGATGTAATCAAAAGTTCCTTCAATGGTCATTGCCGGCAGAGATGGGTCAATTGTATTGAACGTTCCTCAGATTACTTTATTATGCAAGTCACAGGCCTGATGCACCAGTTGCATCAATGTCATTCCACAGCTACCTAAAGCACAGCTACCTAGACACCAAAGATTATAACGAAATGGACAAGCGGGGACTGTGTCATTAACGATGACTTGTTCAAATTATATTATAACGAACCCCAAAATAAAAACCGTAAACATTTACGAAAATTTCCCATGCGAACGACAACGGTGCCCTAGAACCCGTCAGTGAGTAGTGTGCGCTGCAAGAAATTTGGAAATCCGGAAATTTGTTTGGAAAAAAGACATTTAAACATGGCCCACAAATACTCTATTTTATTTTGTGGTTGATTATGATCTCTGACAAATCACATTTTTCTTGTAGCCGTAAAGTTACTATGTTTACGATATTATTCATATTCATGGGGATGAAAGCAAGAGTGTGACAACTGTTGCTATTTGCTTTTGCCGCGAATGTAGCAAAACGAGTAGACCGGAAATAAAAAAAAAACAACGTAAAAGTAAGCTACAGGTGCTTCAGAAACATGGGAAGCATAATGAAAGCCCACAACAACCTACATAAAGACAGAAATCAAGAGAAGTTGTGCAACTGCCGCAAAAAAGACGATTGTCCACTTTCAGGAAACTGCCTCACCTCTTTAGTGATATACAAAGCCACTGTCACCACAAGCAACAATCAGAAACACTACATTGGACTCACGGACTCAACCTTCAAACAAAGATACACGTATCACAAGTACACATTCAAATCCGCAAAGCACAGAAATAGCACAGAACTCTCAAAATTCTTATGGAAACTTAAAGACAACAACATAAACTACGATATCAAATGGTCAATTATCGACAGAGCTCCCTCCTATGCAAATAAAACCAAACGCTGCAACCTTTGCATAACAAAAAAAAACATATAATATATTCAGATAGCAAATTAACCCTTAACAAACGACTTGAATTCCTCTCAAAATGCAGACACCGAAGAAAATTCCTCCTCATTAATAACTGACAGGCCATTGGCCGCAACCACTTATTTGAATATGCATACTCACCTGCAACACAATATAAACAGTCCCATTCCCACCATATCCTCACTCCTGATGATTGCTTAGCGCATGAAACAGCCTGTAGAGTGACAACTACAAGTTCCTAGATTCTAGTATTACCGCCCTGCAGAAATGCATTGAGCACTATACTTTGCCCTCATTGAAAAGCAAACCATTTGTGTATGCATATATATATACATATATATATATATATATAAAGCAAACAAAAGCAAACTCAATACTCTTTCACCTGTTGGCTTAAACATCCGCCCAATATTCAAATAAGTTCCCACAGCGCCCTCTCAGTCCATTTCCCGGAGGTATAAATTGCCATTCACCTGCATATCCGCACGCCAGATTCCAACTTTGGGCGTCGGACTGCAAGGTGGGTACATTATTTCCAATCGATCGACTTTCTCAGACAATTCCACAGTTTAAAGTTTCGTAAAGCAATGTCTTCTTAATGTACAACATTTATTTACAACCACGATCTTTGTATTTTCCGTTATACAGTACACCTGAAGAAGCTCCAGTTTTGGAGCGAAACGTTGTGTCACAAGTTCATTAAAATACGTTCGGACCAAACAAC
>LD342659.1:557609-590159 GCA_001465055.1 Ptychodera flava
CAGACATAAAGTTGGAGCCTTGATCGGACTGGACACATTTAGGGAGGCCAAATAAAGTGAAAAATTTGACTAAAGCTCTCACTATAGTCTTTGTCTTTATGTTTCTCGGTGGTATGGCTTCTGGGAACCGGGTTGATGTACACATAATTGTCAACATGTACTCATTTCCTGATCTTGTTTTTGGTAGGGGCCCAACACAGTCTATTAGTATCCTACTAAACGGTTCTTGAAATGCAGGAATTGGCTGTAAAGGGGCCTTTGGAATGGTCTGATTTGGCTTTCCTACCATTTGACATGTGTGACAAGTTTTACAGAAATGAGCTACATCCTGCCTGAGATTAGGCCAATAAAAGTGACTGAAAATTTTATGATAAGTTATCCTGACTCCTAAGTTACCAGCCCAGGGCGTTTCATGGGCCAGGCACAATATTTCAGCACGATAGGGCCTTGTTACCACAATTTGATGTTTTATAGCCCAATCGTCATCAACCAAAATGTCTGAAGTCTCCAGTTACGCATGAGAATACCAGATTTTGTATAATAGGAAACAGAGCTATCTGAAGTTTTACCTTCATCATCTACCCTGTCAAACAAAGACAAAATATCTGGGTCTTTGTGTTGTTCTGCAATGAGATTTGATCTAGAAAATGTCTGACTTTGGTCAGCAGAAGTTTTACTGGAAGTTTCAAATCCACGAGGGATAACAGAATGATCCGTGTCAAACACCTTACTGAGAAAGGTGTCATTTAAGTCAACATCTGTGACATTGCTTTTGAGAGTATTTTGATTCTCAGAAGTTTTCTTTGACATGGCTCGAGTAATAACACATGAAGGAAGTAATCAGGTATCTCTTGTTCAATTGGCTCTGGATCCTGATCTAAACTAGGATTATCAGTCACAAGTGGATTAGTAATGACCTTGTCCCCAGCAAGGTCGCTTCCAAGAAGAAGGTGAATCCCTTCAAAAGGCAAAAAAGGCCTAATACCTAAAGTCACAGGTCCAGAAACAAAGTCCGAAGACAAATAGACATTATGGAGAGGAACAGGAATGTAGTCATTACAATCTACCCCTTTCATAAGAACTTTAGAACCTGAAAATGACTTTTCAAAAAACGGCAGGGTATCTGCCAACAAAAGAGACTGGGAAGCCCTGGAATCTCTCAAAATTTTGACAGGGGTAGCGGAAGAAAAATCACTAGAAAGTGATGTAAAACCATCATGAATAAATGGTTCGAAAATACCCAAAATGCTATCTTGAGAAGAATTGACCTTGACCTCATTAATTGGGGATGAGAGGGGTTTAACCTCAGGAAATGTGTTGCACACATTATTAGACTCTAATTGAGTTGATGAAGAAATAAAGCCAGTGGGCTTAGATCCACTTTGACCACTTTGACTTTCACGTTTTCTTTTCAATTTGAAACAATCTGACATTAAATGGCCATCTTTCTTACAATAATTACAAGAAAGTCTACCAAACTGTTTGTCAGAAGGAGATTGAGACTTGGGATCTGATGCTGTGGTAGTGTTACTTGAACTCTGTGAACTGTTGTCATTTGATTTCCTACTCTCCTTTGAGAAAATCTTGGATGAAAAGGACGAGTTGAATTTACCTGCATTGTTTCTGTAGGAAAAGGACTGGGATGGTTTGCTGAGAAATGAAGATTTGTGGGTCAATGAATAATCATCGGCCAAACGTGCAGCAACCTCCAATGTATCTGCCTTTTGTTCATTGATAAACATCTTGATGTCACTCCGGATGCACCATTTAAATTCCTCATTCAAAACAAGCTGTCTTAATTTTTCATAATTCTGACTGACCTTTTCAGAAGAACACCAACGATCAAACAGTTGTTCTTTTGTTCGAGCAAATTCAACAAAAGTTTGATCCCTCGCCTTCTCACAATCCTTAAATTTCTGACGGTAAGCTTCAAGCACCAATTCATAGCCCTTGAGAATTAATTCCTTCACAGAATCATAATCTGAAGCCTGCCCTACTGACAACTGAATGTAAATATCTCTGGCTTTACCCACCAAAGCACTCTGCAAAAGCATAGACCAGGACTCCTTAGGCCAATTCAGACTCTGAGCAATTTTCTCAAAATGAAGGAAATATTTATCAACATCCTTTTCTTGGAAAGGGGGAACTTACCTGAAATGCTTAGTGATGTCAAACTTGTCTGAAGGGAAGAATTTTCCTGACTGTCAAAGGTCTAAACGTTTTATTTCTACACTGTTCTTCTAATCGCAATTCTTTTTCTTTCTGTCTTTCTTCCATATCTAACTGCATTTGTATTTTTTTCCTTTTCTAATGCCTGTCTCTCTTTTTCCATTTGTAATTCTTTTTCTTTTATTTGTAACTCTTTTTCTTTCTGTCTTTCTTCCATTGCTAACTTTTCACGTGCCAAATCTGCCTGTATTTCTAACTCTAACTTTCTGAGTTCAAAGGAAGACTCAGGTTCATAATCTTTTAAGGCAGACTCCTCAAAATGGCCAGAATTAACTAAATGGTTTGCAATCTTTAACTGTATTTCTCGCTTGCGCATAGATCTTTTAACTTCTACTTTAAGGAAATTTGCCAGTGCTATGAGGTTGTCTTTTCTGAGGGAATTAAATGTGTCCTGATCAAGGTCATCCATAAATTGTTCTGGCTTGAATTCCGCCATGATTGAATTTCGCTGAGTTCACAGTATACAGAAGTTTTGAAAAGGCAGGCAAAACGTCGTCAAACGGCTCAAAATATTCGTATCCCGGACAAGCCCCCACTTTGTTACGTGCTGAGAAAACGAACAAAAGGGTGAACTCAGCAGTTTCCGTTTAAACAAAATTTATTACGAAAACAAAACTAATTGCTAAGTCAGGGACAGAGTACAAGCTTTAAAAGTGTACAGACTACTTGTCTCAGCTGGGACGGCGAAGCTCCAGTCTCAGAGTTGTAACAGTCAGTCGGATGAATAAACAGTCCCTTGGCTTGCAGGCTTGAAGCTGCACAAAGTCCACAGTATAAATCCAGCGTTGACAGTGAAGGTCTTGAAAAGTCTTGAGAATGACTACTGCTGGAGTTTAGTAACACACAAGAGACACGATCCCAAAAGTCTGACTGGAAGCTGTGCACGTCCCTTTTATACATAAGGGCATATAAGAACAATCTAGAACTTTTATTGACATGCTAATTACTGTTCTAAAATTATCTCTCTTACACAACTAATTAAATTTCTAGAACATTCCAAACATGATTAATTGAATTCAAGGTTGTGAGGTCGTTAAGGGCAGTGACCTTGAGAATGTTCTAGACTAATTGAACTCAGGTCATGATGAGTGTGGGGGAAATGACCTACATAACAATACAAGAAACATCATAGCATGGAAACACCACTACTCAAAGTTCATAACGACATCTGCACTGCATTGGATAGAGGTCAATGTGTACTTCTCATTCTGCTCGACCTGTCTGCTGCTTTTGACACCATTGATCATGATATACTCATCACCAGATTATCCAAACTTGGCATCACCGGCATCACATTACAGTGGTTTTCATCATACCTAAAGAACAGAACCCAGTCAGTATCCATACATGGTTGTCAATCAGAGCCTCAATATCTGCAGTTTGGAGTACCTCAGGGTTCTGTACCCGGCCCTCTTCTGTTCTGCATATACATCCAACCTCTTAGTCAACTCATCCGTCACCTTAATATTGATTTCCACCAATATGCCGATGATAACCGAACCAGTATTTCTCCCAATCTGACACATTAACAACAGTTAGCAAGATGGAACCAGCAGTTCAAAAAATCAAAACCTGGATGGAACAAAACAAACTGCAACTAAATGACAGCAAGACAGAAGTCCTGTTTATCCGGTCACAGTTCAACCGCCTGCCTCGTCCCATCGACCACATAGCCATTGGATCCTCCTGCATTCAACTCGCAAAATCAGCCCGCAATATTGGTGTTACTTTTGACGACCAGCACAGTCTACAACACCACATAGCCTTGACCTGCAGATCCATCTATCACCACCTTCGCACAATAGGACGCATCCGCCACTATCTTACCGATGAAGCCTGCAAGATGCTTGTTCATGCCCTCATTACAACAAAGCTCGATTATTGCAACTCATTATTATACGGATTACCTGCCAAAGACATCTTACCACTTCAGCACGCCCAGAACACTACAGCTAGAATAGTGTGACGTACCAGGAAATTCAATCATATCACACCTGTTCTTATAAATCTACATTGGTTACCAGTTGTCTTCAGAATCCAGTACAAGACTCTACTCATCACCTGCAAGGCACTTCATGACAGCACTCCAACATATATATCAGACTTAAGGGGTAGACCCACCTTCCTTGAGTGATTTTGGTCATTTTTTGTTTTATGGTAAATTTTGAATCTGTCTAATGTGGCCTTTGAGTGGACGATAAGTTTGAAACCATAACATACTTGGAAATGAATTAAATTTTAACAAAAATGAACATTGTAGGCTAATTCGCGTGCCGTGTTTTTCTTGTGTCTTAACGGTTTCCAGATTAGTCAATGCTATCTCAAGAGCGTAAGTAGATTACGCTAATTCCGTCCGGAGGAGTGCGCATGCGTCAGTCATCTTCCCAGCTGCTGGCAGGAAGTATGTCGTGGCTACTGAACATGCTGAAGGTAGCCGTCGATTGCAAAAGCATGGTCCACAAAAGCGAAATATCAAGCATATGGCCGGGAATGAGAGAACAGTTAAAATTGTCAGAGTTACAGTCAGGCTTAAAACTCCAGTTTCCGATGCGTTGAAAAGGTGTAAACTGGAAATGGTCGCAAGCGAGGAATGTAACGCAGAGCGCTTACTCATTCAACACTAAACAGAGCTTCGAATAAAAACTGGTGATACTTCTTGCGCACAACAGAGAGGCTGCTCATTGTAGTTTACGTAATTTTTACCTCGTTTTCCTATAACATGTATTTAATAGAACTGTTCCCGTACAAAACAAATAACGGCCGAAAATCCAAATAGTAGGTCCTTGTCTTTACATGTTTGCTAAATAAAGTCCAGCATTCAAAATTAATCGCCGCCGAAAACCAAAACGTACATTTGTGTCTGCTAACAAACGACGTGGACTCAATGAAAAGTATAGTCTGACATTCAAAACTGACCCCGCCCCAATCAAACTAGGCTACTCCAAAAATCCAAAACTTACGTCTTTTTCTGATTACAGTTTACATGTTTGTCTGCACCTTATGAAGGCCGACATTCAAAATTAATCCCGCTCCGAACTAATTGCGACTGATGATAAAAATGTCAGATGATTTTTCAATATCTGCAAATGCCCAGTGAAGTCCGGCAACCAAAATTGTTAAAAATTCCACTACGTTACGGCACCGTCCCTCCGGTGGTTACGGTTTACACGTAAAGCATGCAATGAAGATTACGTTCTGTACGTCACCACAAGTTTTCTGTCTTTTTTTGTGAAAATGGTTGGGATGTCTTTTTGTTTCGACAGTTGGGCGAGCAACATTTCTCTCAGTAGAAATTAGAAATATGCAAATAGTTCGAAATTTTATAATGAGAAAATATCGCGCCGGTGTCTGCTCTGCCCGGTTTGGAAACGTGAGCTTATTGTTTTGTAAATTCTATGCGGACACAGAGGGAATGTGAAGCGAGTATTGCACGTACAGTTTAGAATGATGCCGTGATTTACAATGTAAACACAATGTTGACCCAGCTGTTGTTTTTTAATCTGTACCGGAGCTAATCATAGAGCATATATAATTTGTCTCGATCAACTGAACTTTTATTGGCGGACTTGCTCATGATGTGAGTTGAAGTCCAGGGTCGAAATCAATCTCGATTGAAAAGAATGCGATATTTCACAGCACAAATTCATGTCGGTATAGCTTTAAAATCATTGCGATTGAATTGTTATTGGGTAATTATAAACTTATGCAATAAATTTAAAGAAGCCAAAATTGAAAATGAGAGAATAATTTCCATGACCTTGACAAAAATTAAACAACCATGAACGTGCTTTTTTCGAATCAGCAACTACTTTTTCCTGTGGATAAACTCAATCACGCTGAAAAACAGCGTGCTGCTGGCCTGTCTATCGTCGCTATTATAGTCACCGGATAGTCGCCACCGGAGAACGACTAATGCTCATTTCCACACATCAGCCAACGCGATATCCAACTGTTTGATTGAAGTTCATGCATTTCATTACTTGTACAAAATTCGACCGTCGCGATTTTAGAATGACGCATTCAGTTTAATATCAGCATGGTCACAGATTCACATATGTTTGAGGTACTCGCCTCCATGGCACTCGCAAAGCCAAAACAAGTCGCTTTTAGAACTGTTCAAGTTTGGTGTCAGAATCAATTTATTTCAGTTTTTCGCCAACTTTTTATCTTTCTATAAGGAAATCGTTTTAAATACCAGATATTGTCAGGTGTTATATTTAGTTTAGCCTAACGATGGGTTCTAACATGGCACAACACAAAGTTAGCCCGGCACTGGTGCTTCTGAGGTCGGAAACCGCGTTCATGTAGCTGTCCGTTTTTAGCTCCATGCCATGTTCAAGGCGGACTGTGGTCGTACTTCAATATGCAGTACGGAACGTAAAAGCTAACGTTCGTAACACGGCGTCTGAATGAATTCGTCTTTGTCGGTATGTACCACATTGTAAATTCATTGTCGCGTGTCTCTCTCCAGGCAGGAAGCTGAAAACGCGGTGACGATTGCGCAGCCAACAGAAAGGAAAACAATGTCAACGGACTTGGCATGCAAAATCACAAAATTTTACGAAGTATATATGCAGCCAGCCATTTCTTCGCATGATAATCAAATTTTAACTCGTATACTACAGTGCACAGTTAATAGGCTAGTTTGTATTTAGCAAGAAGATTATCCCCAGATTTAGCTCGGAATGACAGTTGTGTAAATAAAGCCTAACGCTTACGCCGCAAACTGACCGTTTCAGTGTTCATTTTCTTCCAATTTTCATGTCATGTATAATTTCATTCATACCACAGATTCAGACAATTGTGTAAAAAGTCCTGTACTTCATTATGGGCTGGGAATTTCTACAGAAAATGTGAGCGAACCGGAGTTTTAGCTGACTTTGTGCGACTCTAAGGGTCGCATACACATTTCTGCGATTTACTCCGTTCCCTTTTTGGCAATGTATCGCAACTTCTGGAGAGTGTAACTTGGCGCCGCGTTGACGGATTAGCCTTATCTTTGCACAGGTTGTAGTTAGTGACTGTTTCTATAAAACCGTGTCTCAGAATTCCGATAATCTTGCAAAAACAAAAGATATCGTGACAAACGTGGACAAAAGCCGTTAATTTATTCAGAATCCACCACTTCTCACTTTCAAGGCTAATTGTGCAAAAACAAAGCGGAGTATCAAAAATCCAAGACCGGGTTTTTTACACACCTTACCCTGCTATCGATTGCAGTAAACGGCTCACCAATTGCCATCACCATCTCGTACTTACACTTTTTAAGTGAAAAAAACTCAAAAACACACATTTTTGAGGAAAACAAACACATGCAAACAGGTTTTGAAATATTCTCACAATTTTTATAATCTTCAACTGTCGACCTACCCAAACATATACTACATGTTGGGTTAAAGATTCATTTTAATGGTAAAAAATCAGGTTAAAGAAAAGTGTCTGTGAATGTGGGTCTCCCCCTGAATCCACCGTAAACCTATATCCGGTACTCTCCGGCCAAATGACAAGGATCTTCTTCATGTTCCACAATGCAGACTGAAAACTTATGGTGAACGTGCCTTCTCGCGTGCTGCTCAACTTAACTGGAATAATTTACCCTTAGAAATACGGCAGTCTTCCAGTCTGGAAAATTTCAAGAAAAGCATCAAGACCCATCTCTTCGAAGGAGCCTACTGACACCTTGCCATAACTTTGTACAGCGCCATTGAACACTACTTCGTAGTGGATACTGGCGCTCTATAAATTCTTCTGATTGATTGATTGATTGATACATACATACATGCATGCATGCATGCATGCATGCATGCATACATACATACATACATACATACATACATACATACATATATACATACATATATACATACACACACACACACATGTTAGTAAGATTAATATATTGAAGGAAGGCATTTTCAGAATATTTTCAAGACATTGGCTAAAGTCAAGCAGATACTAACCACTTGTATTATTTTACCCCACTGACTTCGGGGGCGCTGCAAATATGCATTAATGTAATGGTACCTGTGATTTTAACAAAACTTATTAACAGTAAAATGGGAAAAAATAAGGGGATAAAAAGTATTTATGAGTTAAAAGAGGCAGACTGTGATAAGAAAAAAGACACAAAAACAATATGTCGAGACAAAGATGCAGGAAGCTTTCAAATATGACAAGAAAAAAAAGAGAGAGGGACAGAGGCAAAGAGACCGCCGCTGCTTTAATATGAAAATTACAGTACAATAAATAACGTGATCATTCCTAGGAGGTCGTCAATTTTAAATTCGAAGGGCGTAAAAAGAATTATCCTGATGCAAGCTGACTTAGAGTTTGCCTTTATGATGTTTAATATGGAACAAAGGGAATGATTAACTGGCAGGCATGTTACTAAAAAACAAATAATTTGAGGGGAGAAATCCATATGCATATCCCCATAAAGTAAAGACTATAAATTTCAGTATTTTAATTATTATTCGAGAATAATTCTACCTACTAAAGTTCTGTTAAACTTTCTATTTGACAGTCGGCCTTGTAATTGCAAACTATTTTCATCGATTTACCCTAGTCCGATTGTAAAGCGTTACCAAAATACATTGTAATAAGGTTTTAAGTAAATAAGTAAGTACCTAAAATATGAATCAACGTAGCTAATGGGATGTCAGGGAAATTAACTATTCTCACAAATATCATGCAAACGTACAGTTTGCATGGTAGTTTTACAGAAGAGCAAACTAGGTTGTGATAAAAGGGAAACGTCCTAATTCGTAGACTTAACATATGTATATGGCTTAGTTCATATGTTTAAACACCATTCCGCACAATTCTGAGGTTATTTAGATTTTCAACTGGCAAACTGCAGTCTTTATTTAGCTGAGAAACCATTGGGATCTCTTTCAAGAAATAGGTTTTCTCTGCTGTAATATTTAGACTTGTCTCTACATTCAAACGCTTTTTTGGCAGGTATCGCAAGCTGGTTGATAAATACGATATCTCTCTTCGACAAATGATCACTGATTGCATCGGTGACATGGGGCCTTAGTTAGTGACCAATACCTATCTGACTTACAGATTGATATATGGCGGGTGCCACATGTGGGGCAGGATGCGCTTACTATTTTCGAAACACCTGACATCACTTCTTGGTCTTTTGGCCAGAGGTCCATATATCTTTCTTTCATGAATTTGACTTTGTTTGTGTACCGTCTATTTACTGTCTGTTCTGTGCTGTTTTGTGTCTATGTTTACAACTATTGTCTTACAAATTTTGACCTAGTATTATTGGATTATGGATTGGTATGATTGCGATTATTTAGCGTTTGTACTTCTAGACCGTGATATTATTTCCTTGTTCCTGGATTTTATTTTGTTGTCATCGGCCGTTATTCATGTGTTCTCGCTGGTCAATGCCTAAACTATTATTTTAACAATTTTGTGACCAAATCATCCTTCAGTTTGCTTGTCCACCGTAGACTGCTGTTTTCATTTTCCAAGCTTCTGTCCGTAAATGATAACCGAGTTATTCGTACCTTTGTTAAATTTGACTCGTATTGTTGTCAATATTTTGGAAACATTGTAGAAAGGTCCTTTATTAAGCGTTTTCCTTAACTTCTGCATATTTTTATGTATCTGTTTATTTTTTATCGTTGGCATTTTTGCTCTTAAGTCCCCTGTAGCTGTATTTCTTGAAATTTCTTTCCTGATGAAGGCTTTTAATTTTTTCTGGTTTTCTTTAAATTCTACAAACTTTTAAGTATACAGACTTTTACTACTGAAAAATAGGAAAAGTAAATATAAAGTTTAACCGTTATTTTGATTTCCCGCCATGATTTTTAAAGACTTTTAATATTCCAAAAACCAAGGCATGTGATGTCCCAGCGGGAAACATCCAGCACTACGCATTATATTAGACTAATGTCATGTTTCCGTGAAGATTCCAATGCATATATGCATAACATACAGTGTTTTTGCTTTATTTGAATGAGGGCGCCATTTTACGTTTGTGCAAACGTTTATTATTTATCTTGCTCAAAATTGCACAAGTAGTGTCAGTGGACAGTTTATTCTACTTGTATAAACACTCATCAAAGAGTGTATTCCAACGAACTTGTTTTAGTTTGGAAGTAAAATAACAAAAATAATGCTAACAGATACAGCTAATTGGTCTTTCGTTAAAGATAAATAAAGAGCAATATACTGCTGTAATGATCCATTGCTGCGTATACAAAGATGTATAGTGAGCGGAAGAAGTTTTATATTAACCTGCCTTCAGCTGTCTTTACCTTTTGTTAAATCTCGTTGGATTTCGACACTTACCCTTCCTTACATTGAATTGACGAGATGCAATTTTGACTAGATGATTTTCAACATGTATAAATAAGGACAAAGAATATTGAGACGCATTTGTACTATAGAAAACATCGAAGAGCTGTTGAAGTTTGTGACAGCAGCCGGATCAAATAGCGAAAAATTCGGGACGTTAAGATTTCTTTAATTTTACAAACGTCAGTGAAGCCAGGTTAGAAAAGGAAATAATTCTGAGTAAAGGTATTACATTTTTTCAACGGATGCGGTACTTGAAATAAGGTAAAGTAAAGAAACATTGTTATAATGACGGATGAATGTTGAAAACTTGTGATAAACAGCAATCCAGAGACTTATTAGATTTTCAGTCTAAGAGCCATGAAAACCTGTAATGATGTAGACTTTATTTAAATAAGCCTCTGATAAGTGTGGGTGCGTGTGTGTGTTTGCTTGTGTCAGTGTGTTTCAGCTCTGCATCTGTGTAAAGACAGGGCGAATGTATCTCTTCTGAGAAGGTACAAACACAAAATCTTTTCCAAATCCACATACAACACTGGACAAAATGCTTGATATGCGCTTAGCATATTTACGTCTATTGAAGTATATGGAACACGATACTAATTACATACGCAGTGTATATCTTTGTATATGGAACATTCCAATACGTTGATATGCGCAGCGTATTTCTATGCAGATCATGAGTATACGTAATGCAGATCTTTGCACACTAAGTGTACACTGTAGTTTTGCATTTAATTAGCATACGTACTGTATACCTAATGTATTTGACACATGTACAGAATCAGTATGTGTGTGTATATTGTTGTATATCGAGCATTTTGCCCAGTGCAACCAAAACGTACGTGTATAACGAAGTAGTATTTGCTGAGCATGCAACCACATCAGTCTAAGGAAGATAAGCTTTCCGAGAAGGTCAACGAGGTCTGATTATCATAATGATGTAACTTTGTTTTGATTTTACTGTACGTCACTGTCAGTTTGGATAACGTTGTAGTCGACATATGTGATGAAGAATTTATATATTCATTACTACCCGACGGTAACAATTATTCCATTCGTGCTGAAAATTAGAATACGTAGTAACAAGAAAATAAATAATCGTGTATTTAAACATGTATGTTATGCAAGTTAAGCCTTTTATTTTTCAAATACACTGGCATTTTGCAATTGGACAACAACTTGCTGCTGCACTGACAAATAACGGCCCCAATGGTGCACTTCGCTATTGATAGACTATTTAAGGAAACATCATAGAAACGACAGAGATAGGCAGTGTTTCTGAAAGCCAAGATATAAAGGAACATTTTGGTTACCACAGTGTCACCATTGTTTACATAACAATCACATGACAGGTAATTTGCACAACCTTTCAAAAAACGGTCTTCCCTACGTGTTGTCTCAGTACTTCCAAATATCTGTCTCAAACTTGCTGGAATTCAAGCTGTCACAACACTGTGGTAACAAAAATGTTCCCCTATATCTGGCCTTTCCGAAAGTATATTATCAACGGGGCTTCTGAGCTTATTAATCATGAGAGAATCATTAACTTAACATGGTCAATTTCTTGTCTTGGAACCTTAGGTGAATTTACTCGGCTTGTCATCTAGTCTCGATGAGTGTAAAATCTTCCTGCGTCCTCAAACGAACAGTCCAGAAACAAACGGCGGTGACATATCAAAATATTTGTCATTGAATGGATGCGTTAATATCACTCAAACACTCTTATAATATGACTTGTGGCAGGAAAATCCGTCAGCACTAGCCGCACAGTTTTGAGTTTGAAGGCAGCCTTAACACTAAGCAGAAGTTAACATTAAAATGCGGGCCATCGGCTCTCTATTTTGGAAAAAAAGCATAATTCCATATCACTTGCCACAGTGGCGTCCTCAATATATTAGGCAAATAAAGCACAGGGGATTGTCGACAGTCTATATTTATAATAAGGTTATAATTGATTATAAGTAATGACCAAACGAGTTAGGAAAATTTACTTCTGTTTAGTCAGATCTTTATTTCGTCGCTTAATCGGGGCATAACATTGTCGAAAAAACACATTGAAACTTCATCAATAATTAACCTCTATATTGAACGCACATAAAAAATATTCCTTGTTGCCACTCGTGTTGCTCTAATATCCCACCTCATTATTATTCAATATTTACCAACGTCAGCAACCCGCATGCGCACAACGAAACGTTCGAGCCACTTCTGAATAGGCAGGCGACAGTCTATGGCCATGTAGACTATACGCGGATTTTCACAGTCAAAATTCTTATTCCTCGGAGAAGACTGCCAACATGTACATTTGTCAAACCCGGCTAATTATCATATTTTTACCTGTAATTATTTCATTTCATGGGATAAGAACATCGGGTAAGGTCAGGTCATTTTACTGATACGCAATCACCACTAATACCGTGTGCACCACATAAGTTTGTTGTAAATTTGTCAATGTGCATGTGTTAGGTATCGCTTTGTACCAGTCTGCTGATATTGTTTGTTGTTTTGAGAGTAAAATTTGACCTATTTTTTTCTCAATAACACTCAAACGATTAATTAATTGATTATATAATTAAAAGAGACCACTTTATATGTTGATCTTTTGATTTTTTAATAATATGACCATTCAATTTATTTTACATACTTTCATGCAGGTCCTGATGTATGCGTATCTGTGAGACAAACTGCAATTCTGCAATGTTATTATGACGAGAATTTTACTTCAGTTAGATTGACTTGGTCAATGTATACTGATAGAGGTGAGGAAGACGTCATTAAAGTAATGGAAGATGGCGAAGTCAATTATTTTCCAGGCTACGATAGACACAGTATTCACGACCAAGCATCCCTGCAAATTAACGACACAATATTATCTGATGATGGGTCATACAAGTGCAGAATACTCATATTATCCAGTGGTGGATCTAGAGAGGGACACGTATCATTAAATGTTTTTCGTAAGTTCATTTAGTCTTCATTCAGTTATTGCCTCCTCTTCATGACGAGAGACAGGATCACTCACAATAATTTTTGCATATGCCCTATAGTTTCAACGAACAACAATCAATAATTAATTACTACGTCATTGTGTGTCATTTGCCCGGTTTACGTGTCGTGCTAGAAACGTAAGGCACCCAAATTGCATATAATTAGGTCAAAAGGAGACACTATATCAGTTGAGTAATATATTCAGAGTCACAAATCGGGATAATCTTTAGTCCCTTGCAAGAAAATGCCCCAGTCCCCCCTCTCGTATACAACCAGTCCCTGCCTCTCTCATGGAAGTAATTTGAATTTTTTTAACCAGTAGTACCATGGATATAGCAATTGCAGAAATTTCAAACTTTCTTTTTTAATAGATTTTGCAACAATCTTCACGTTCAGTGTAAGAAAAATCACTCATTGTACCGACCTGTGCACTTTCATCGCCGGGAAATGTAATAAAGGAAATGTAAGAATATTCAAATAGTCATGTGTATGGGTGACTTAAGCTTTTTTCAATGGGGATGCGGCAACACTGGCGATGTTGACTATGGCACAGTGAACGTCATGTTTGGTTTCATTGTTGAAGAATCTATCGACGGAGAACATTAGTAATGAATGCAGGCGGTGTCATTTCCTATCGCTAGAAACGATTTTTATGGCCCAAGCACGTTCTAATTCAAGGTATTTCGAAATTCACTATAAGTTAAAGGGACAAAGTCGGTATTTGGCATGATAAATACCAAGATCAGCAGAAAGAATAATTTGTCTGTACCTTTAAAATATAACGTAATCAAAAACTATCATCGCTGTGGCATGTGCGTCTTCATACATTGAAACGTCAGGCATACATTTATATGACTGTAGACCTTGGATGCAGTTTTGCAGTTTGAGTTCCCTATTACCAATGATGTTCGCTTTTTTCACATTTTAACTGCCAGATTTGCATACAGACCCTGACGAAACAAAGCCTGTTCTCCGATGTCCCATTCTTTGCTCAAAAGGGCACATCTTCGTTATTTGCATTTATAATGCTTATAAGCTGCAACTTGAACAGCAGCGGAGCCGAGGGCAGTATAGTACACTGACTACAGTAGTATAGCAGCATTATGTTCGACCTAGCATCTCCAACCCGGGACCTTCATGTGCTTACCAAAGGACGTTCCTGTAAAGTGACAAAGTTTTAATGCAAACCCAAAACACAGACCACTGCAGTTTCGGACTTAACGGAAGTTGACATGATGACGTTGTTGTCATTTCACAATAGTCCGTGTATCTCCGCATTTACTTATTTTTTGCGACCTGCACAAACATTGGGCAAGAATGAACAATTGGTATGCAAAAAAGTTATGACTTAAACTCGCTGAACACAGAACACAGACCCTCTTCAAGTTTGATTGCGGCACTGACTGTAAATGCTCAAACAAAATAAATTTCCACTGTCTTCTGATCACCTGTTTCATTTTTTGTCGGGGGCACTGTGGGGCCGGAAAATTAGGTAAACTGACCAAATTATCGGAAGTGAGCAAGCGTAAGCGTGTGGACATGTGTATTGTAACCTCTATGGGAGCATTCGTTTTCTTTTTAACGGGGAATGGGAGGTCGGTTGAAATCAGGGGACATTAAATTGATTTTTACACAACTTGTTTTCAAGGGGGGTCAAATTTTACAATCAATGATTAGAGGAGAGGGTCACAGTTTACGAAGAACACGATTGAAACTAATTTGGGATAATTGGATGGTGCAGTAATGTAGATTTAATCTGCTAATGTAATCTCATCTGCTTTACTTTTAAGGTTACACACTTATTTAATCGAGCATTCAGCTGTAGGGCACCTAACACTTTTGTGAAATTTGAAAAAAATATGAAGATCCAATAATCCAAAATTAGTTCAAATTGTGTTGAAGGTTTGTATGGAGATATAGAAAAAACAACTGAATTGACCGGAAAAGTATATAAAATCGAATACGACACGGCTTTCTTCTGGCTAAATAGGTGATAACAAGCAGAAAAGTTCACTTCTGTTCACTACAATAAACTTTTCTAACTAGACCAAGAGAAATAAGTGTCTTGCCATATTAATGATACAACTTTTATAACACTTTGAATACTTTGGAAAATTGTTAAAAGTTTTGAAAATATGTACTAGACGAAGTATTTGAAAAGATTTTTGAACTTTTCATTGCATACATTTAGACAATAAATTTTATTTTTGAATTTCACACAATATTGATTCACTATACATTTTTATCAACGAGGAAACTATGAATTATTGTTCCGATACGAACATGCTAAATCTGTGCCTTTTAAAATATTTGACAAAATGTACATGATGAAAATAATGTTTTTGAAAGAGCAGACGTGAGCAACAAATTGATATTAGATTTTCACCAAAAGTTCTTCGAAAGCATGAAGACCAAGTGACAAATTATATGTCAATTGCAGGATATTATTGATACGGGCTGTGACACCTTGCCATGGGGGGTCGCTGTTTTTAGGCTAAAGTTTATCTTGTATGTCTAATTTTCTCGCAAAAACTTTTGACGGGTAAATATCTTCACCCTGGGCGTAATGTGCGATGGGTTGATGAATCAAATCAGATGATTTTTTTCGGGTGGGGAAGGGTCATCTTTTATCGTAACGATTGATGAATTTAGCGGGGGGTTACATTTTACAAATTTAATTTTGAGGGGTAACATTTTTGCATTTCATTTGTAGCTTAAATTTCACCAACCTAAACCCCCCTCCCAATAAGAAAACGAATGCTTCCTAACTCATTTAATGTTGTATACAGTAGAGGCCGAAAGTTCAAATTCTAACAGAAACTGTTAACGGCTCACAGAGAAAAAGTTGAAAATAGATGTTCTTATTTTCCGCGACAAAAATGTTTATTTTTTTTTTATCGACTAACATTTTCTGTCATGTCATTAGGTTTCTAAACATCGTATGAAACCTATACTTTGTTCAAGTTGGTGAATTTTCAAAAATTCATTGTAAAAGTTTATCTTGTATGTCTCCTATTTCATACAAACCTGTTTGGAATTTGCCTGCAAGGCCGGGGTTTTCTGAGCGACTAAATGTTTAGTCTGCTCAGAAGTGAGTTAGTTTCTGCCGAAATCGCTGACTTAAACTTATTGGACAAAACCGGCAGCCAGACGGACTGACTGTGACTACAGTGATGTAAAGCAAATACAAAGTGATAGACACAGCCTTCCAATGGTTATTGTGGCCGATAAGGAGAATGCATTGACTTCAACACAGAGTACATTACACGCTTAGCATATATGGCATAAAGTTTGCACATTGACCGCTCTTTAAAACTGATCGGTTGATCAACACAAATCATGCGAGATTTAATACCAGAAAGAAGTAGTTGCATTAAGGGAAAATATGCTTTCACCTGCGCACGAACTGTCAGCGGTAAATCACTGAATTATGAAGTTGCCCCACATTGTTCTGATTTTCATCGCTTCGGACAATACTGCACTGATTAAAATGTCTCCCACTTATTGCTCTAATGAAGGAGCAAGCCTAAAAGTTGAACGAAAGATGACTTAAAGCTCTGTATATCAGCGACAAGAAAGTTCATATGACCTGCGTTGTGGAAAGCTGGCTCATTTACGTTTTCGGTGATGAACATGGGTCGTGCTAACTGTCGTCGGAGCAAGGACATTGTGGGACATCCACGATGGGAGTGATCGCTCTCGGCATTTTATCAACAACGCCTTGTGAGTTTTATGCACATCTCTTTGAATAACTTTTCCCAACATGGCAATCACGATCATTCACCTCATGAATAATAGGACAGTAAATAAAACGTCATCCCATCAATAATTTCCAGCAATGCACGCAGATCTTGAAAGCCAAGTCTGTGATTCCGGGAGAAACTCCGCTGTGTAGCGGTTAACTCATTGCAATCATTGTTTTCACCACCGACGCCTTTCACATGAAAATAGAAGACAAATCATCGCATTCACCTCACTCGAACATGCACAAATCACAGACTTAAACCAAGTCTATATGAAACCTTGGATGTGATAAAATCATACAATTTACAGTCCATAAATGAAATCTTGTTATTCGCAGTCTGTAACTTTTGACAACAACTTATATTTGTCTAGACTACCTTTATTCTCAATTGATATAATCTACCCCTGAATGTAGCTTCATCTGCATCGTAAACAGTTGTTGTTATTTTTAACATACTTGTCTTATTGTGAATTTCTCCCAACAGACACTACGCCTTCTGACGCGATCATCTCATTCAATTCATCACCCGTTGAATATGACAATGTCATAATGTACTGTGCTACATCTGACATCAATTGCATATTGTATTTATGGTTCAAAGACAATGTGCTATTGGATGAGACTAAGGATGGTATATATTTTGATGAAAATGACCCAACGCTCACTATAACAAGTGTCGACAGAAAACACTCCGGAACGTACAAATGTGCAGTGTCGAATCCAGTCGGGAGTTTTCAAAGCAATGAACTGACTATGGATGTTCAATGTACGTAGCGAAAATAAAATCCCATCTTCCCTCTTCAATTATGTATGAAACTGTAAAGTATATCCTTGATACTTCTCCATAGTGAATCGGCATGTCTTCAGTACGTAGAAAACTTGTCAGCGACTTTTAAAATATTCTCACTTCATACTTTTACTTTTAAGTTCGACATATGTTTTGTCTGTTTCCAATTTGAAGGATTTGAATATCATTTTGATTTAGAGAAGAAATAATCAGTTTTGAACAGTTTTCCGACCGCTGTGTACTCGCCCAAAATGGCATTGCAATAATAATAATATAAATACGACTGGTTTGATAAAAACAAACCACACATATTTTATAATGATGACACTTGTCATGGACCTAATTATATCCGGCAAAAGTATTACACACTCCTCCGAATACTTGAATGAACGTAAGTGACAGGCTTCCATAAACAGCGAATTCGTCCCACTTCCTAATTGTATATCTATAGAGTCAGTGTAAGCGCAAAAGTATGTGTGTGAATTTCCGTCTTTTTTCAACAATGTTTGTGGAAAGGCGCTTTGTCAAGTGAAGTGTTTTCACCTGTAACTTACTCAATGTTTTAAATTTAATTTTCAGATCTTCCTGACAACGGATGGCCCGAATGTATGGTGGCTTATTATGCATCAGAGAATGAACCCAAAGCTGGTGATCGAGCAGAAATAACCTGCACTGCCACGGATGGAAATCCCTTTCCAAATCTAGTCTGGTATAATGGTAGCGATGTATTAGATGGTACATATACTACTCCGGAGGGTGAGGACGACAAGATCACATCAAATGTCTTCGAATGGTTATTGACAGCGTATGACAATGGGAAGAATTATCAGTGCATCGGTGAACATCAACTACTAACTATGCCTAGGACTTGTGATACGGGCGTACTTGACATTAAATGTGAGTTCGCCAAGGGACCTATCAAATTCATGGGCAGTGATATTAGTTTCATTGCGTCATTTATCCACAATTTCAAATCTCAACCTGTCTGTCTGTCTGTCTGCCTGTCTGTCTGTCTGTCTGTCTGTCTATCCGACTGTGCCTCTGTCATCTTTGTTTTGTTAGCCTTTGCATGTCGATCTACAAGCGGATGCTTGCCAGAACTATTACCTCCGAAATCGGTGCAATTGCAGATTATCGATCTGAGCCTATGTAGGATTGTGTGATGATCGCGATAATGTACATACACAAATTTACGAAAAGCATTTTCTATATGTCATTTATAAATACGTCTCTATGGCTTTATCTCTTAATAAACGATTTCCCGCGTCAAGGTGATATTATTGATAGCTTTGGTTTCTTGTCTTCAGTCTTTCAGTTTCACTTACATTGTAAACCTGCACAAAATTAAGGGTGACACTTTCGAAGAAATTGACGATTAAGTCATCACTCGCGAATAAGTTGGAAATTCATCAGTAACGTTGCGATGAATTAACAAATCAGGTTTTGAACTATTGAAGAAAACCAAATTTTACCCAAAAAGAAACGCAATTAATATAGATTGTGATGACGTTCGCATCCTCATTTACCAATCTACTGTAAATGTTAGTTTTTAATGCGACTATATCACTTTACCTTTCTTAATCCCCTGCCTCCAGATGAAAACATTTAAAGACTTGACATCTTCGTTGCTTTCCAGTTTCACCTACATTGCAGACCTGCACAAAAAATAACGGTGATACCTTCGACGAAACTGACGATTTTGTCATCACTTGTGAATCAGATGGCAATCCATTAGCGACATTACAGTGGATTAACGAATCAAGTTCCGAGGTTATGCAGGAAACCACATTTTACCAAGGAGGAACCGCCATTAATGAACATTCATGGAGTCTGACACGGGGCGACAATCAAGTCTCCTTCAAATGCAATTCTTTTAATGACGTAGAAAATGATATCCTGACGTGCAGTACAGGACCAATCATGGTACACTGTAAGTATATATGGTACTCTCATGCCAATTTGATATTGTGTAAGTGCCAATCACAGCACAATACATAAGTTCGATTTATTCAGCCTGAACGGAGGTTACCAAATTTGCATATTTTATCGTGTTCGAGAGCCTCGTTTATGCTACCTCGCTGAGTACGGAAGTGTTTGTGGGAGAGAGACCGGCGTACGTTCTCAAAAACAAGGCCGTGAATCAAACAGAAACTTATCCTTCTTAACTTTACCAATTTTGATTGACAATAAATCATTTATTAAGATATTTCAAAGTATTTGACCAGAGATTGCGAAATTTTTTTACGATGGCACAATTACCGTGCTAAGGCGGGCAATCGAACGACGTATTGGAATCCAACTTCTGCCAAAAAACCCAATTTTTAAGGGTCTTGTAGAGCTTAAGCCATACTTAAACTTTCAGAACATTTTCCCTAAAGTATCGGTAGTAAGTGGTCCAAATTTCAGGGCCGTATGATATATTGCATGTACTTGCGGCATGATTAAGTGACGCCGTGTAAAGACCAGTGTGCACATGAATTGAGGCACAGGCGTCCACGCTGCTATAGTGTTACCCAGTGTATCTCAACTCAGTAAACTAACCAAGTCTTTATTGCACTAGATCCGCAGAAGGCTAGTTGTTATCAGAGACGTCTGTATAGTTCGGCGGTAGGAATCGTTCTGCTGTTTGATTGAGGGGAAATGCGTAATGTATATGCGAGGCATTCCATGAATACAACAGTGGCGCAGCACCTGTGGAGGGCGCCACCAACGGCCAAAAGCCCGCATTTCATTCCACTCTCCCCTCTTTTATTTTCTGCAGGAATGGTTATTCTAGGGATCTAAAAGACTGAGAGGTTAATTTTTTCAAGGCCGCCAGCTAGCAATGTTACTGGCTAGACCTTGACATTTAAAATGGCTGCATGCTAGCAATGTTACTGGCAAGATATAAAACCATCCCTAGTGATAAATTCGCCTGGTATTGTTAACTGTTGCCTTGAGGAGGCGGACCAAATCAGTCCCCCTTGTCTTGGCAACAGCTAAGGCAACATCCCCTATTAAGGCTTGGGTGCTGATGGTAGTGCCCCCGAGATATGGAGAATCGGTTTCTATAAATAACCGATCACTGGGCACTTCTTTCAATGCTCTTTGCTGCCATTGATCAAAATTGGCAGTTACGATGGAAAACCCGAAGTAGAAGTTTTTGAAAGCTTTTGTTAACCGTCTCACTGTGTTGATGGTACCTGACAATGGACATCTGACCAATAATGATCCCCATGGGGCCCCCTAATGTGCAGAATTAAGGGCTTCTCTGACACACACATAGCAAGTGCATGAGCCAGGACCCTTTCTTGGACGCTCCGGAACTTTGCTGGCTCTGTTCGGTCTAGGCGCACTTCTCCCAGGGCTGAAACTTGTGATGATGAGACACACTGCTTCAGTGCCTTATAAATAAACTTCTATGCCCCCAATGACTTTAACTGCGAATTCTGCCTTAGGGCCACTTGGCCATTTAGTCAATTCCCATGCTGTGGAAAAGGCAGTTTTTACCACAAAACTCATTCAGCACTCGGTCAGGGTGGAAGTGAGAATCAGCTGCTTATAAGAGATGGTTGCAATGTTGACCATTTTAAACTGACGCCTATCTCACTGGTTCAACAGGTTGGTCAGTTTGCTTGTCTGTTTCAACAGCTAATTCTGCCTGATCTCCCCAGGTCATGCCTTCCCTATTGTCCATGTCAGTTACATCAATTTGCACGTGCCCCTCTTGGGTTGGACTGTTAACAATTTGCACGTGCCCCTCTTGGGTTGGACTGTTACCCTCCATAGTCATTTGTGCGTCCCCCTCATGGGTTGGACTGTTAACCTCTACTGTATCCTGTGTGAGTGCGTCCCCCATCTGGGCTGGACTACACTCGCCTTCTTCCATTGGTTCTTGTTCTACCAATGTGTCCCCATTTGGGCCGGACTACATAGGTTGGTTGGAGATGTACACTCACGAACTGATGTTTCTTCTGTGGGGACCTCCAGGACAGGTATTTCTCTGGTTGGGTCTTCTTCTCTGGCCTCTGCCCCTGTCACCTTGGAATCCACCTGTCAAAATTCAGCCCGTTGTTCTTCTGTTAACCGGCCGAGAAGGATGACGAGGATCCTCAAGTGCATTAACATGGCCAGTGAATTGGGCGGATGTAGCTGGTTTTTCGACGGTTTAACCCATCCATTGGCCTGGCACAGTTTCTCCATCATGAGGCAGTTGGCCTTGGACAGCACCGAGGTTTGAGGAAATTACCTCAGACAGTGCTTCCTGACATACTTGAGTAGGTCGAAGATGGTCTTCTCTGGCCCAAGGATCCAGCCCACTATTATGAGCAGGGCATTTGTTACCTCAACTGCCTTCATGATACGGGGGTTCTTCTGTAGGCTTGGATGTATATGAGCCCCCAAGTAATGACGCTTCAGCTTTCTCGATTCTTTACCACACCCAGGAACTGGACATGCACAGGTGCGCTTTGTTGGGTGTGGTAGCTGACAGGAGACCTATGATGTTGGTAGTTGCCCCTGCTGATCCTGTCCAAAACAAATTTACAATGCGCCTCGTCCGCTTTCCTCCATGCTGTATAGTCACCTCCAAAGTACTTTCCTCATACTTCCTCTTTGTCTTCTTGGAGGGTTCCTCCATTACAGAGTATTTCCCTCTACCCTTCCTGGGATGCTCATGACGGCTAGATTTTTTCCCAGGTTGAGTTGCTGACGCTGACGTGGTTGCAGCTGCAGGTCTGATGTTTTTACGATGCCTTTCTTGGGAAGTATGAGCCAGGGGTGCAGGTGGCTTCGCCCGTTCATCATGCCTGGCTTGGGGTTGGTCCCTACTTCCATGTTGGGGCGAAGCTAGTCTTATTGGTGAGACTCCCCTGGGTGTAGATGACATTCCTCTGGAGGGAGCCCTTCTTGGTGTTGTGATGTTCTGATTGCTCAATGACCTCCCCGGATGATCTATGTATGTGCTTGACAACTGCCAAGCCGGGTTGGGTCTTCAAGCGGACATCACGGCCAGAGTCATGCATGGAAGAACTTGGTGGATGAACTCTATGCCTTTTCGCGATCCTGTTCTCCTTTGGATCCCTATGGAGAAGATGCCGATATAGCCACTCTTCAGGGAAGACAGCGACCGCTTCTCTCCCGGTGTCCTCCACCCAGCGCCAGTGGTTTCCCTGAACAGCCAGCTGGTATTGGTGGATAAGCATCCTCTCCTTTCGGTGATAAGGGACGTTGGCCATACCAACCCCACACACTAACCTCTTGGGTGGCAGGAGGATCTGGTCCTGGTTGGCTTCCTCCACCTCAGCCCAAGATAGGTTACGTGTCTCACTCCAATAATGTCGTCGGGAGTGCTCCATTGTTTCTGTGAAAAGAGAAGTAATTCGGAGTGCATGTTAGTTACACCTTAACGTTTTGCCAATTTGAATGCATGCTGGCTGTTCTTACCTGCAGTTTGGACATGTAAAGATGTCATGTGTCTTTACATCCCTGGGTGTAACATTCACACACGCTCTGTGGAACCATTCATAGCAAAAAGCACATTGCACTGTAAATTGACCCTCATCTGGCTGTCTGCAGATGCAATACAGTTCCCCAGCATCATCCATGCCATTTTTTAGGACTTTCTGGTAAGATGTCAACCATTTTGGAAGTTCTTTATCCTCACAGCATTTCCGGCGGTCATGGTGGATGGTCAGTATGTCTTTTTGCAATTTGATGCGGAATAGGTAGGGTGTGAGCTCAGCAATGATGATTCCTGGACCTTTCCAAGGCAAACAAAGTTTGCGACACTTCCCTTTGGCAGATCCTGTGTCCAGCAGATATGATCACCAACTTCATAGGAGTGCGTTTTCACCTGAAGTTTGTAATCTCTTTTCATCCGTTGTTGTGTTGTCTTCAAGGTTTTCAAGGCTGCTTCATGTGCTTTCTCTGCACCATTATTTTTAGAGATGTTAGACAGACCAACTGGATCCCAAGGCCAGTCCCTCTCATCTCTCATCGTCCCTTTATTGGCCGCCCCTGTAACTGGAGTACTGTATCCTGTTGGTCTTTGTATCTTTGGTAATCCAGTTCCGTTTAGCCCACTTACCAGCCGAGCTTTAGGATTCATACCTTTAGGACTGCCAGTTGGTAATCGGACGACATCATCCACAACAACCACCGGTACAGGTTTGTTATCTGTTGAGGTGACAGCAATCTCTGGCTCCTCTGCCGAACATTTGAGTTTGGTTGTTCATTGTTTAATAGGTCACTTACCTCCATGGCATGTTCGCTGTGGTCCCTTGTATCCGTTGAATTGAAAACAACCTTTTTTGTAAGTTTGTTTTCTGCTTGAATATTTTGAATGACCTCTTGTTCTTTGGAATTCACCTCTGCCGGTGAAGCCTCTGAAGTCTGGTGTTCAACGTTTGTAGTTGCTTACTTGGCTTGCTCGGTTTCATCCCTTGCATCAGAGCTTGTAGGTACTTCAGTTATTAATCTGTCTTAAATACCCGGTGTCTCCCCTGTAGAGGTTAGTGACAAACTTTTTACACTGACGTTTTCCAGCATTGAGCATTGAGCATTGAGGCTCTTTGTATCGCTTTGGGCCAAACTCAGGCCTCCGGGTTTGACCCTTTGGTGTTTAATGGCTTGGACAAGGTTTTCTTTTCAGATGTTTCTGCCCTCTTTGGACTTTGGTGTGGGCAGTCCCGTTTGAAATGTCCAATTTCTCCGCAACCATAGCAGTCTCGATTCCTTGGAGATGGTGATCGGCTTCTAGGAGCTTGTTTTTGATTCACCACCTTTGTGAGTTCTGCTAATAGGGATGTTACTGTCTGTAGTGTCACACTCATAGCAGACATCTGGATTTCCATCCGTGACATTCTCCCCTCCATTGCACTTGTTCCATCTGTCTTACTAGCTTGGAACTTCATACATTGTTCTGGAGAAGGTGACCTCCTTCATTCTTGGTCATATCGGGATGTTGACCGCACTTCATAAATGTCCCTCGTCTGGTCTGGCTCCGGACTAACAAACCACACTTCTCTTCTGCTGGTTCTGGCACCAAATATTTCCCTATGGTTGTATTGGCACAATTTGATACTGTTCAATGCTGTCTCGATGCTCGCAGGTCTTTGGTTGGCTACCGACTCACCTGCTTCACGATCGTAACATCCATGACAGAACTTCATTATAGCCTGTTGCTCCAAGGTAGCGTCACTGTAATCCCGGAAGGTGCGTGCTACAAGTGAATATACTCTACCTACCCATTCTTCTAAAGTTTCGTCAGGATGTTGTCTTGACTGGGCGAATTGAAGCTGGGTCGATTCAGGAAGATCTTGTGAACCAAATCGCTTCTCCATCTTCTTTATCAGCTCATGGTAGCTTATCTCCTGATTACGCTCGGTGACCATGGTGTAATAATCACTTGCCTTGCCATCCAGACACCAGCACAGATAATTTTTGCAGTCACTGAAGGACAGGTCTTGCATTTCAGCAAACTTGGTGGACTTCAGCTGGAACGCTCGCCAATTACCAGACCCATCATATACCAAAGTGTTGGGCACTGATACAGGAATAGATGGTCGATATCGATCTGTCCTTCTGCGATGCTGGTAGTATGCTGGCTCCCTTGGTACTTCTGTCTCATAGCCCCCATAATACTCTCCAGTGGTTGGAGGGTATTGGTCGGTTGTCAGCTAAAGCGACATTGGAAACTCTCGATGGTCTGGAGGATAATCACAGAAATCTGACCTCTCCTTACTTCTCCAACTTGAATAACGTTTTCGCCGATTCTCCTGTGCTTGTTCACCATAGTACGGCCTCTGGGGTTGTACTGTTGGTTGGCTGGCATAGTCGGAGGGTCTGGCAGGTTGTGATCGTGAATCAGCAGTTACTTCTTTTTGTTCAACAACTACTTCCGGTTGTTGCGTACCTACCTGTGAAAGTTCCCGCCATGTACGTATGTACGTCTTCGGGTAGCTTCATGTTGTAGGGTCAGTTTATCTACCCTTTCCATCCACTCTTCAAGGCTGTACTTTTCACTCCCTTCGGATTCACTGTCCCATTCCCCCTGAGTAGGTGGGATGATGGAATATGCACCTTTAATTTGTGGCGCTGGTGAAGCTGGCATATCGCATATTATTGATTGTGTTGAAATAGAATACTGGTGTGTAATTTTAACACAAATCATTGCCAGGCTATTATTGTTGGCATTACGCATATTATTGCGAGCCACTTAATTTTCATAAGTATCTGTCCCATAAAAAAGCAGTTTCAGTGTTCAGAAATGATCTGGGAGATAAAAATGCTTCGTTGCATGATTTCATTGGCAGCGCCAATCATAGTGTTAACCAGTGAATATCAACTCAGCTGACTTACCAAGTCTTTGTTGCACTGGATCCGCAGAAGGCTAGTCATTATCAGAGACGTCTGTATACTTCGGCGGTAGGAATCGTTCTGCTGTTTGATTGAGGGGAAATGCGTAATGTACATGCGAGGCATTCCATGAATACAACGGCGGCGCTGCACCTGTGCAGGAGGGCGCCGCCAACGGCCGAAAGCCCTCATTTCACTACACTGCCGAGTACGGTAAACAGACAACGCAAGTATAGCTGTTTTACGCTGTTGTTCACGGGTTTCCCATCACGTGTACAGAAATAAGACACCCTACACTCAGTGTGACAGTTTTCAGACATTTAATGGTATTCTGTTCGTTGTACTCACTTCGCTCTGTATTGATCGCGTTTTACAAGTCATAGTACTGCATATTAAGTCAGGTGATGCTGCTGTTCCGTTTTGGATATTTTTTTTTTCGGTACAAGCTATTTCGGGCACTACAAACCTGGCGAAGTTAGCCACACCGTACGATACAAGGCGTTGAAAGCAACACACAGAGACAGTCAATGCCTGATAAGTAAGCGCCATACATCATGTCGAAATATAGTTATGTTGTCCATAGATCAACGTAACTAATTTATCATGAAATATTTGTATACACCTAAATTGAAAATGGGGGTTTGAAGCTTCAAAATATCAATATTTAGCCCCTACAATAATTATCCAAATACAACGTCCGATTACTGCGATACGGCATAGGAGTAGCCTATATGTCCATCCCCAGGGGAGGGTAGGTGTTTTGTTGTATTGCCAATAAAGGTTTATTCTACCAAACTTTGGTGTTTTGGCCTTGCACTGCCGATAATCTTGCGTAAACGTTTTATCAGCATGCTGCATCTATTATCTAACCAGTCAGATTACCTAATTCGCCAAGCAAGCAAGGTAGTAATTTAGTCTATTATCTGATGAGTTTTGGTGCCTAATTTGCCAAAGTAAGCAAGGGTAAATTACTAATCTGAGGACGCTCTCATTATATTATCACCGGATTAACTTTGGAAAAGTAAACAACGATCGCACAAGCAAGGTATAACTGGTGCGCTCGTTGTTGACTTTTTCAAAGTTAATCCGGTGATAATCTGGTGTCTGAATTCAAACGTAATCCTCATAAATAGACTTTTTTCAAAGTTAATCCGGTGATAATATGGTGTCTGAATTCAAACGTAATCCTCATAAATATATGGTACCCTCCGTTCAGGCTGTATTGATTTGGCGATAAGAACATTTGAGCAATTTAAAACTCTGAAATAAATTTTTAACAAAAACATGACGATAAACGTAAGGTCACGTTTGTCAATGATCAATCTCGTTTAAATGACGTTATCATGTGTTTTAAAAGATGCGTGTCAAGGTCAATTAATGACGGACGCCTTCTGATAACCACGCTATCAGTAATCCCGAATTACATTTATATTGTCATTTTTGAAGTACAGTAGGTAGGACACAATTTTAAAAATAAAATGTATTTATATTTAATTTGTGCAGTCGCCCCACTCTCTGTATCCTTATATGGGTACACAGAAACGATAAAGAAGGGAGAGTTTTTGGAGTTATCCTGTGTAACCGGCTCTTCTAATCCTCAGTCTACTGTCAGTTGGTATAAAAATAATCAACTGATAAGTGAGGGTGATCATGAAGAGATTCAAGAGGAAATAATTACATATGGAGAATTCAGCGGCAAAATTACAGAAGGAGGATTACATTTTGAAATGCTAGCATCACACAATGAAAATGAGTTTTTCTGTAAAGCGTCTAGAAATGAATATTCTACTGAACATCTATCTGCTTCAATAACAACAACAGTGTTATGTAAGTATAGTTTTCATGCATTTTTATTCAAAAACACGTGTAAGAATTGTACTCGCAGTTCTGTACATTTACATTCTTTCATGGCAATTAATATACATTCAGCGTTCCTCTTTCAAAAAATTAATTTCAGTAAGTCAGGAACAAATGAAATAAGTGATTATGTACATAAAAGCATCCTTCCATATGCGATAAAAAGTGTTCGCATTGAACTTCCAGTAAAAACTTGTTTTATAAGAATAAAATTAAAATAGGAGAATAATCGCAAAAACTATCTAACACGTAAGTACATCGTCAACATCCACGCCTGTCCTTGTTTTATAAGGTTCTTGTAACATTTTATTACAAATCAAGATAATCAATATTTACCGATTTTTATCCATCATGGTATATGAGTTTGATCGTCACTGAAATTATAACCGGTAGTTTTAATGCGAATTTCGGGATTGAGTGTAACGTTATCAATATTTACAGACGTTGGTTATATTTGGACGTTTTGATTGAGTTCTGAAATTATCATTTTCCTTTTCACAAACCCTAAGCAAAGACATTTTAACACATCTTCCATACCTTTCAGAGCACTCGATTAAAAAATATATGATTATTTTTAGTTCCGCCTTCAGAGCCGGATGAATGCATTTGCAAGTCTCACTGGATATTCGGCATCGGTTATAGAGGGCGATGAACTTGTACTTATATGTACATCATGCAGTAGTAACCCGACACCAATTATTGAATGGTTCAGAGACGATGGTCTGATTGAGAAAGGTTTGAGTGAAGTGTATTATTCAGCAGGGGAATATCACGGTAAAATAGGCGTACAAAATTTAACATTACATCTTACGTATCAACATCATGGACAAAGTATCAGATGTGAATCTTACAATGAAGAATTTACGATGGAAGAAGATCGAGTACTATCCGAAGAAATTAAACTTGACGTACACTGTAAGTGACACTGTGAAATTCATAAACTGCTCTAACTCTCTGCATAAAAATGACACTCATTATAGAAATAATGGACGACGCGCTGACTATTAACGTTTATTTGTGGGCAAGGGCAAGAGGAAATCCAAACATAAAGGGACGAGGCTTGCCCGAGCCCGTTAATTTGGCTTTCCTCGAGCCCGCGCCTACAAATAAACGTTAACGGTCAAAGCGGAGTCTGTTATTTCTCTTATTTCATCAGCGAACCCAAGAAAACCGTCAAAATTTCCGAAAATTTCGGGAGCGAACGACAACTGGGCCCCAGAAACTGAGCATTACGCGACGCACTGTCGCGCCCGCTGAAAAATCCAAATCCGTAGATGTTTTCAGAAAAAAAAAATCTCAACTTGACCCACAAGTGTTCCATTTTATGTTGTGATTGATTATGATTTACGTTTGAGCTGTAAAGTTACGATGCTTTGCGTTATTAATCTTATTATTCATATTCACGGGCATGTAAACAAACCATTACTGTGTATTTGTGGTCAGTCACGTGGTTCAGCTCGACCAATCAAAATGCGACGGACAGGGCATGGTAATATAATATAGAAATAACGAGCGACGCCCTGACCATTAAAATGTAATTATGGGCAAGGGCGAGAGGAAAGCCAAATTTTAAAGGGCGGACTTGTTAACCCCGTTGATTTTGGCTTTCTTCTCGCCCTTGCACAAAACCAAATGGTAATGATCAGGGGAGAATCTCTTATTTCCATAATAATATCAACGAGCACCTCAAAAAAACATACAAACAAACAAAACAAAACTGTCATAATTTACGAAAATTTCAAATGCGAAGGCGAACGCAGCCCCAGAATTTGTAGGATGTTTTAACTGAACAGTGACGTGCTGCAATGTAAGTGAACTACTATGCGACGAACTGCAGCTGTCATGCGTGCTGTAAAAATCATATCCGGAGATTTTGATGGAAAGTGTCCAATAGTGGCTCACAAAGGGATAATAGCTATAACGTTTGGCCATTTTTTCCGCCCGACCACGTGATAAAAACCAAGCTAGATTATATCTATCCGTTCCTACTTGTCGATTGACAAAGAAATAAGTCGAAACTAACACCCGGTTGTGAATAAAGTACGGTAATAAAAACGAAGTTTGCGGCGCTTGTGTTAACAAAATGTTAGGCGATCACATGGTATGGAGCACAAGGAGTGATGATATCACTAGCCACGCGAGAGCGGGATAACTGTAACAATGGAGTCGAGGGCGTCGTATTTAATGCATATTTATATCCGACTTACGCACATGTGTATCTGTTTTGATTGTGATGTACGTCCACTGTTCGTTTGAATCTGGAATGCTATTTGCTCAAACTCTTTTTTTCTGTTGCTTGAGTATGAGACGTTTCAAGTGGTGATGCTTTAGGTCAGAGTAAAAAAGAGGTAATTTAGGCCCGGTGCATTAGCCGTCCCGGCATCGGCAGTCGGTGCATCGCCCCACAGGTTATCGTAATGTTGCTTGGATAGTCGTTCGAGGCGGGCGGCCGCAGCTCGCCGTTTACTTGGAAAAAAATAGAAAGGTCAGACACCGATTTCAGACAAGCAGCCTAAAAGAAACAAAGGAAACAATCTGGCGTCAAATAAATGATCCCCGACTATCACAAATACCTTCAAATGTTTATTGCTCCAGTATGGCCGGCCTAGAAAAGTTACATGTGCCGAAATTTGGCAATATTCACTTCCTGGGGATTCCGCACACTTGCCCTGTATCCGCCATACTGACTTAATTGGACTTCGCATTGAATTGTGGGTAATGTAGTTCGAATTCAGTATGGCGGGTTGATGTTTTCACTTGACAAGTTGAGCGACAGCTGGGAATATATTGCGGTTAGATGCGCTCGCGGCAGGGCCTTTGTTTTGACGAGACGTTTTGAACACATCAGTCATTTCAGCGGTATCTTTTAAGCAGAATTTTGGTGGTACTTGTAGATGAGTCATTACATTTAATAACCCTGGTTATGTTTCCTAAATATCAAACCAATCAATTTAAACATGCCATGTTGTTTCTTCGACAGCGACCACAACAAGTACAGTGAGCAGTGACAGTTCGCGAGATCGGGTGCGGGGCCCGGGTCACACCATCAATGATCGTTTAGTGTAGCCCACAGCCATCGACGTCCGCGATGTGTACGGGCTGTTTTATCTGCTTATTTTTCTGAAAAAGTGTTTGCATTTTGGCTAATCACTCTGAAAGGCGCTTTTGTGCTATACTTTATCCTTTTTACTTTAAACATTTCCATCGTCAGTATTGCCTATTTCCGTCTATTTTTAAACGCATGTTTATTGTTTGTTTGTTTTTTATTGGGGGATTCTTATAAAAATTTACTTCCGTCGCGAGCATCACCACTGAATATGACAACATACAACACAAGTGTACATGCATGGTTACAGAAATATGATTATTTCGCAAATGAAAAAAAGACAACATAACAGCAAACTAAAAGTCACGCAAAGAATTAATCTACATAAGGGACCAAATTTTACCAGGTTACCCACAACTCAATTTGGTCTCTCACGTTTGTAAATTTTCAGTGATTTTCGTAATGTTCAAGGGTCATGATTGTGAAGGCTAACATAAACATTTTACATCGCATAGCCACATAGTGGTGGACATGTGAATATGCTTCCTTGTTTAGACATGACAAGGATCGGATATTGCCAAACTGTCAGTTATATTTCCAGCTGTCAATGTGAATGACAGAAACATTGTTCGGTCGACCCACTGTACTGGTCGCTTGCGCTGCGCGCTGTAGTGTGGACGCCATGTTAAACCATAGTTGAACTGTGCTGTGCACCAGTACGCGCGCACCCGGAGTATGTCATGTGGTTGCAAGCCTGTCACACGAGTACCAGTAGGACGTACGCCCTCTATGGTCACCTCTCTCGTGCGAACATGTTATGCAGAGTTGCATTGAACTTACAACTGGTGAGACGTCGCGTGTTTTGCCTGAAAAATGTCAATAATTTTTCTGTTTTGGTAGAGCAATGGAGTGTGAATTTATAACAATCTTTTTTTTCTCTGATGGTGAAACAAATCAGGAACAACAGTGACACAGGATCATATTTTACTTTCAAAGATTTTATTCATTTCAACAATTCAAGATTACAACAAGTAACAACAAATTTTTTACATAATCAAACTTTCTAACGTTAACAAAGGATGAAGAGTGAATAACATTAACGTTTTCCTGTGGTAAAAATCTTACTTAGGGAATCGTAATAAGTTACGACCTTGGGGGGGAAGTCTGGGGAATGTCATGGTATTCTGAAATTTTGAATAAACCCCCTGCCAACCCCAATGCATTTGAGTAACCCAGTCT
>LD342659.1:590200-605378 GCA_001465055.1 Ptychodera flava
ACCAAGACATGTATTTGTAACATTTACAAAGCTACAGCAATAGTACAGACCTTTCATATCCTGCTAGAATATCATCGGTTACCTCATGACAGTTGAAAAAAATGAAACCGGCTAAAGGAAATTCAAAGTCACAATAAAATGTAGATACAAAAGCTCATGCTGTAACCACTATCCAACCATATAGTACTGTTTACTTTGAATGGGTATCATGACAAGGTTTTCACTAAGATATCTGACAGGGCAGAATTTGAAAGTACAGGAGAACAGTCAGGAGGCGGGGGCGGTGTCAGAGAAGTTGTGTTGAAAATTTGATAGATTGATGTGTGCAATAATGCAGTCTGGTGCAATATTAGAGATGTTATCAATTTATGTAAAACTGTTAGAACATCCCACAGGGGAAAAGTGTGAGAGGTGTGTCCCCTCTGCCACGTCGGAAATTTCGAGAAATTAATGAGTTCAATGATGCAATCTGGTGCAATATTAGGTGCTTTCTATTTTTTTACTAAGTAAAACTATTAGAACAACCCAGGGGAGAGGAAGTGACAGGCGGTCGTATTAAGAATTTTGAGAAATTGATGAAATGGTGCAATCTGAGAGGTATTTCAATTGATTTTGTACCAAAAATTGAGCAACCTCCTTCTTTCTCTCCAATTTTGAAGCCATTGTTTTACTTTGCATATAAAAAATGATATCAGTCTTCCAATGGTTATATATAAGTGGAGCTGACAACAGTTGCCCTAATTTGGCAGTGACACATATGAGTTGAACAAAATATCACTTTTAACATGGTCATCATTTCTTCCTTTTGGCAGGTTACATCTGAACATATTTTACAGTACATGATCCTTATACAAATAAAAATGCCTCTTATTCAAAATGTAAGAACTTCATTGCCAATCAAAAAGGTTTTGTTCAACAACATTTAAAAAAATAATGTGAAAATTTAAGAAAGTTTGACCAAGTCAGTATGGAGTTAAATTGTTTGGAAACCTTGAAATAGGAAGCAAAGTGAAGCCAGGAAATTGGGCGATTTGCAAACATTTGCAAAAACAAGTCATCGATGATGACACAGTCCCCACTTGTTAATGGGTACTTTGATTATATGTCTTCAGAGAGGATCACAAGCGTTTCAACTGTAGTAACTTAATTGGAGGAAAGAATGCCAAACAATTAAAATTCCGCTCTGTCGAACAGCGCCCTCTAGCGGCCAAACTTAACATATAACAGATAGAAGAGCCCTAGAGTTTACAGTTGTTATTGTATTATGGTACTTGTTAAAAGAATTGGCCTGAATAAATCAACAATATATCTTGGCTTATGATTAAAATAAAAGTTGTAATTATCATTGCAATGCAATTCATGATATATATCACAAGGGAAATTCGAAAAGAATCTGTTAAACAGTATTTTTAGCACACTTTAAGTAGTGGCATTGAGTGCAAATTCAGAGCAAATATTTCCATTTTTTGTATAAATGCATACTTTGTAGAAGTTAGTGAGACAAGAAATAAGATGAGGAGAAACACTCTTCCTCTGTCACTTTCTGAATTCAATTGCATAGAATACACCGTCTTCTACTAAAGAAGGTACTTCAACCTGCGTTATGATATATTTGGGTCCTGAAACGTTGGGTATCAATTGACACTGAAGCATTTCTATTTCCTTCCACCAGTGTTAGGTTCTGAATTATTGTTTCAAAAAAGACTTAAGTGCCGAATCAGCATTTTCCCACAAATGCTGTTGAAAGTTGAAGGAACAGTTTTGAGGTTTTGTTCTGTTGTTGTGAAATTTGGCATTTCGACACAATTTTTTGAAAAGTGTTTTTTAAATAATTCTTAATTTCAGTTTTCAGCTAAGATGTGAACATAACTAAAATTTTATATTGCTGTTTTTTTTTGCATTTCTACATGCAAAGAAATGGAATGTGCAGTTAGAATTGTTTGCGTTGAGGTAAATATTAGCCATCAATACCCAATACACACTATTTTCCTAATAAAATACATTTATATTATATTATATTATATTATATCAGTCTTCACCCATAATGAAATAGTTAAATGACATTTCATCAGAGCAAGGATAAATACTGAATATTTGTGTTGTGTCTGCATTATAAAGAAATTTCCTCAAAAGAGAAAAACATTAACCAACACCTTTGAGGAATGTTGGATATATCATTATAGAAAACTAGGTGTGTTTGATACAGTATCATTGCCCACCTATGGGAAAAATATTTTGCATTTGACTAAACTGATATGATATCTTATGTTTGAAGTGTTATTTTCAATACCACATCTTTATTGTGTCTGCAGTATTATGTATTAATTTTGCATTTCTGGAATGAAACTCTGAAATATCACTTTAAAAAACCTGAAATGGTACGTGATTAATGTAATCGCGGTTTGTGACATTAATTATATGCATCACATCATGGTAGCCATCAGAAAAGTAAACATTAAAAGACTAGACAGTGGCTACACTATGTTAAAATTATAACCCTGACGCTACACTTTAATAAAAGTGAAATTATACAGTAATCAGTTTGCCCTGTTGTAGAACATTCAGTTGGCTACCCACTAAGTGTTTATTACAACAGTATGGCGTGTTATTATTTGTGTTTATCCAAAATTGTAATTGATCCAAAAATGTGATTGTGTGAGTCTAAGAAATCCTTTACTAAGTATATATAACCCTCTGTGTTGTCAAAAAATAAAATCACATGCTCAAAAACACTGTACATGTTAGCATGTACACATTCCCATCCTTCTCCAAAACATTTTTGAATTCATTGCAAAGTAGAATTGGAAATAACCCCCTCTGTACAGTGTGAAACAGGGAATAATTTCTAAGAATTTATAAACAGTTGTGAAAAAAAATTTGCATGTTCAAGGTTTAAACAACTGGACGAATAGTCAGCTGACAATTATGAGGGTAATTATTTTAGAGTACCAGCTGTGACACAAAATACAAAAAATATTCTTATGAGAATAAAACGTTAGCTTGAATATATATAGGTGACATAACTTCCCACCCCTCTGTTTGGTAAACTACTGAAACAGCAAGGCTTATATTATCATAATGACCTTGAAAAGGGCATAGCCAGTAACAAAATATGGAAGGTTAAATTTAATTTTTTGAATTAACATTGATCGTGTTTCAATTCAACTTTGTCACTTTCTCTAACGCATTTGGCAAGTAAGGAATGATCTACCATAGTTACCTGCCAATTGACCTTTGTTTTGCTCGAATAAACATGCCACTGATTGCCACTGAGTTTTAGGCAGACATGTAAATTATATTCGCGGCGGCGATGTCTTAGACTTATGGCTGTCCATTCAATCACAGTCACTCCACAACCTGATTCTGACTCGGACAGCTATTATTGTAAACAATTGTACATCGTACCACTGTCATATCATTTACCTTGGTCATATATTATAAGCGGACACACGTTATTTTTGAACAACGTTGAATAGCATTTGTGATCTGACCAAGTTTTCATGATCGGCCGGGACTGCACGGGGAGGCGTCATACGACTGAAGCAATGTAAGAAATTCCGATCAATTCGACCACACTCAACACAATAAAAAATCGACAAAAACCTGAGAAATTACGATTTAAATAAGATTTATTTGATTTTGAGCGTAAATGTGACAGAAAATTTTGAAGCGAACAACGTTGTAGAAACGTATGTACGGCGCATACGTCATGTTCGACCGTCGCGTTCGACGCGTTCACAGCACTATTGCCGTGCAAGATACGGTGCTCCATAGGTTTACACGTAAAGCACGATCGAGAAAAAAAAGCCCAAAGCTAAAAAAAAAACCACCCCTACATTGAGACTACACTAAAAATGCTCTTCCGATAATAAGGAACGTAAAAAAATTGTTTGAGTACGATAAAAATTGATCTACTACGGTAAATTTAGCTGCAAATTTCGCGTCATACACCCGTGGCCCTTGACAACAATAATCGAACAATGGCGCCATACGCGATGCATACCCGAGCATTCCAATCGAATTTTTTTGACTTTCTAACGATCAAATGCTAATCCATTGTAAAACAAGGCATTTCAAAATATGTGAAATCAAGCGATTTCAGTGATACTTATCAGGGACTTTGGAAATTTGTGCTGTTCACTCCAACTTCCACGACCTTCGCCACGCTTCTGAAGACTGAAAATAGCTGTTTCGTTCTTTCTCGTATAACTAGGGCCCTCTCGCGAGATGTTCGCGTTCGATTGTTCATATGTCGTTTCTCCAACTAAGTTATCTCATCCCGTACGTACGAAACGCTTGTGGGATAGAGTCCTCTTCATTAATTAGGTCTGTGATAAAAATACTTTGATACAGATGGTGCTAAATGGCCAAGAATGAGTTCCATGGTGATGAAAACATAAAACCAATGTAGGCCACCATCCTAAAGTTCATAAAATGAGTCAACTAGGAATTAATCAACAGGATGTTGTAAAAAAAATTTGCATTCAATCCTAACACTTAACAGATTATCACTGGTACCATATTTCATAAAGTTTGATGCAGTATTAACAACACTATGATATCAATATCTGTATCAAGTTTCATCACATTTGACGTTGTATTAATTTGTGGCTATATTACCCTAATTAGGAAAGTTCATTACGTATGCAATTAGAAATTAATTAAAATGACATTGATAAATGTCTTTTTCAATGTTAAAGCAATGTGAGCTTAACATCTGTACAAAGTTTCAAGAATTTGATGCAGCAGTATTTCTTGACATATCAGCCTACTTACGAAACTTCAATAATTGACATGTTACTGCTACATGATGTGAAACATATTGACGAGCATGTGTATGAAATATGTCTATGTCCTTGTACCAACTTTGAATGATACTGGTGGAAACATTGTCTGAGTTATGGCTCGGATCTGTACATAAGAAAACTGTAACAAAATCACCGACATGCAGCGTTATTTGATCTTACTGTTTAAAAAATCAACACGTATATGTATGACATAAGTCTATGTATATGTACCATCTTTGAATAAGATCAGTTCAGACTTGCCAGAGTTACGGCCTTCGACATGAAACAACCATAACAGAATTGCTACCATGTGGCCATATTGGACCATCTCGTGAAACCAATCGACATACCGTATATAAGTAAAAATAAGTCAATGTCCTTGTACCAACTTTGAATAAATTTGCTTGATACATGTCTGAGTTATGGTTCCAGACATGAAAAAATCGGAAAAAATGGCCACAAGGCAGCCATATTGGATTGTATCACAAAACAAATCGACATGCATATCTATGAAATTGGTCAATGTCCTTGTACCAACGTTAAATAAAATCCGTTGAAACATGCCTGAGTTATGGCTCTCAACATGAAAAAATCGTAGCAAAATGGCCGCACGGCAGCCATATTGGATTGTATCACAAAATAAATCGACGTGCATCTGTATGACATATGATGTAATCCTTGTACCAAGTTTGAATGAAATCGCTCCTTGCATCTCTGATATATCTGCTTGAACGGACGCACGGACGCACACACGCACGGACATGACCAAACCTATAAGTCCCGCTGGACAGTGTCCGTGGGGACTAATCAACACTTCTTTATCAAGCAACCTACGACTGCTTGACAACCTTGAAGATGAACCCAAATAACAATATTTTCATCTTGGGTTAATGAATGTCTACAAAAAAAAGTGATTTTGGTGCAAAATACCCTGTGTTGGGTGCAGCGCCCCTTAATTAGCAAGTTTTACACAACTGCAAAGTCTCTGTGCAACCAGGTGACACATTCTGACTCAGCATTGTCTAACAGCAAATACCTGCATAAAATTTTGATTTGAAAACTTGACTCACTTTGTAATAGCATAAAAAGAGCAAAACGAAGGAGAAACTTAAATGTCAAAGCCTTATAAGGGTAAGAGAGATGTACCACATGACTCTGTGCAACCAGGTGAAACATTGTGACTCAGCATGATTTAACAGCAGATTCCTGCATAAAATTTTGATTTGAAAACTTGAATCACTTTGTAACAGCATAAAAAGAGCAAAACCAAGGAGAAACTTAGATGACAAAGCCTTATCAGGGAAAGAGAGATGCACCACATGACTCCGTGCAACCAGGTGACACATTGTGACTCAGAGCGCTCAAAATGCAGATTCTGCAAAAATATTTGACAAGACAACTTAAATCAGTTGGCGATAGCATAGTCTAAGATGAAAACCACTGGGAAAACTTAGAAGTCACAGCCATAGCACAGTAAGAGAGATGCGCCGGAGTAACCATGCAACCAAGTGACACATTGTGACTCAGCATACTCAAAATGCAGTTCCTGCAAAAAATTTAGATTAGACAACTTATATCAATTAGTGATAGCATAGAAAGATGAAAACCACTGGAAAAACTTACACCAGAGTGTCTGTGCAACCAGGTGACACATTGTGACTCAGCATAGTCAAAATGCAGTTCCTGCAAAAATATTTGATTAGACAACTTAAATCAGTTGGCAATAGCATAAAAAGATGAAAACCAATGAGAAAACTTAGCAGTCATAGCCTTAGCACAGTAAGAGAGATGCACCAGAGTGTCTGTGCAACCAGGTGACACATTGTGACTCAGCATACTCAAAATGCAGTTCCTGCACAAAATTTAGATTAGACAACTTATATCAATTAGTGATAGCATAGAAAGATGAAAACCACTGGGAAAACTTAGAAGTCACAGCCTTAGCACAGTAAGAGAGATGCGCCAGAGTAACAATGCAACCGGGTGACACATTGTGACTCTGCATACTCAAAATGCAGTTCCTGCAAAATATTTAGATTTGACAACTTAAATCAGTTAGTGATAGCATAAAAAGATGAAAACCAATGAGAAATACTATCTACATACTATAAAAAATAAATAAATACTATCATACTGAGAAATACTATCAATACTATCTACAGATAAGCGGTACTGCTATGGGTAGCAAAGTCGCCCCATCATATGCCAATATCACTATGGGAAAATTAGAAAGGCAAATTCTGGAAAACTACACACCGGCACCAGACAACTGGAAAAGGTTCATCGATGACGTGAGATTTATGTAGCAACATGGTCTAGACCAACTTAAACAATTTCACCAATACTGTAATTCTGTCCACCCCACTCTACAGTTTACCCTGGAATACAGTGACAAACAGATTTCATTCCTGGACACACTGATGACACTCACCGAGGACAAGATTGAAACTACAGTTTACAACAAACCCACAGACAAACATTCATATCTATGGACAACCTCGTGTCATCCAAGCCACACATTTCAGGCCATACCATGGAGCCAGTCCCTTCGATACAGACGTATCTGTTCGAATGACGATCTTTTCCAGACGGAGGCTACCAAATTGAAAAATCACCTTATGAAACGAAATTACAAACCCCGTACCATCTCCGATGCTATCAAGAAAGCCGAAAATATCAACAGAAGCAAGCTCATTCAGCCAACCTCTTCAATCAAACCCACAACCCACAAAAGGATACCATTCGTCATTGAATACAACCCTACCCTTCCACACATACCATCAATTATCCGTAAACACTGGAACATACTTCAGTCAAACCAGGCCACCAGCAAAGTCTTCAAGGAAACACCTGTCATAGCATACCTTCAATCAGCCAACCTCAAGAAACTGTTAGTCCAAGCTAAAGTCAACCAGACCAAAGACCCCGCTCAGAATAATACCGGACAATGCAAACCGTGCAATAAATGCAACCAGTGCAAATTTATGAAATCTTCAGACAATGGCCGCATGCACGACCACCTCACTGACAAATCAATCTCCATCACTGGCAACATGAATTGTTCAACTCACAATCTCATTTATGTCGTAACTTGCAAAAAATGTCATCTTCTTTACATCGGGGAAACCAAACGCATCTACGAACATCTATATAGTATAAGAACAAACAAAAATAGCCCTATATCGGAACATTTTAACAGTCCTGGTCATAGCATTAGTCACTTTCTTTTCACTGCACTCTGCAAAATATTTTCGAAAAAAGACAGTATCAGAAAACAAATGGAACTCAAAATAATTGAAGAACTCGACACCTTATGTCCCAACGGCATTAACAGAAAAGATTGGTAGAATATACACCAGATTTGCGCGCCATCTTATCTCTGTTCACTTACCTATGGAGCCACCTTTTCATGTATCATTTTCTCCACTCTAGGGAGTACTTTGTTAGGCTTTGTCATTCGCCTTTTCTCACCATCATAGTGAGATCGGTTTTTACAGCTCTCCAGTATTGTAAGTTTTTTCTTCGTTCATACTGCTTTCCAAACACCAGTTTGCTGTCAATATCTCGTTTTGTGTTCACTTTTTATTACATGTTTGAATCCCGCTTTTGATTTTACATATCTTTTACACTTGTTTTATTGATTTTACATTTCCTATGATACGCGCAAAGCCCAGCTTTACTTTTACATCTCTTGCACGCAATATCTCTCTTTTCATTTTACTGTGTTGTATCGTTGTTGGTTTTTCATTTTTAATCCTTTTTATCCGCTCATGTTATTATTTTAGACCCTGAAGAAGACCTCCTGTGTGTGGTCGAAACGTTTACTTTTTAATAAAGGCTTAACCCTAGACTACCGGACTTGTCTCCTTTACCAAACACAATGAGAAAACTTAGCAGTCACAGCTTTAGCACAGTAAGAGAGATGCACCAGAGTGTCCGTGCAACCAGGTGACACATTGTGATTCAGCATACTCAAGATGCAGTTCCTGCAAAAATATTTGAAAGACAACTTAAATCAGTTGGCAATAGCACAAAAAGATGAAAACCAATGAGAAAACTTAGCAGTCATAGCCTTAGCACAGTAAGAGAGATGCACCACAGTGTCTGTGCAACCAGGTGACACATTGTGACTCAGCATACTCAAAATGCAGTTCCTGCACAAAATTTAGATTAGACAACTTATATCAATTAGTGATAGCATAGAAAGATGAAAACCACTGGGAAAACTTAGAAGTCACAGCCTTAGCACAGTAAGAGAGATGCGCCGGAGTAACCATGCAACCAGGTGACACATTGTGACCCAGCATACTCAAAATGCAGTTCCTGCAAAAATATTTGATTAGACAATCATTTGATCAGTTGGCAATAGCATTAAAGGATGAAAACCAATGAGAAAACTTAGCAGTCATAGCATTACCACAGTAAGAAAGATGCACCAGAGTGTCCGTGCAACCAGGTGACACATTGTGACCCAGCATACTCAAAATGCAGTTCCTGTAGAAATATTTCATCAGACAACTTAAATCAGGTGGCGATAGCATAAAAAGACGAAAACCTATGAGAAAACGTAGCAGTCACAGCCTTAGCACAGTAAAAGAGATGCACCAGAGTGTCCGTGCAACCAGGTGACACATTTTGACTAAGAGCGCTCAAAATGCAAATTCTGCCAAAATATTTGATTAGACAACTTAAATCAGTTGGCGATAGCCTAGTCTAAGATGAAAACCACTGGGAAAACTTAGAAGTCACAGCCATAGCACAGTAAGAGAGATGCGCCGGAGTAACCATGCAACCAGGTGACACATTGTGACTCAGCATACTGAAAATGCAGTTCCTGCAAAAAATTTAGATTAGACAACTTATATCAATTAGTGATAGCATAGAAAGATGAAAACCATTCGGAAAACTTAGAAGGGACGTCGCTGCCTTAGCACACTAAGAGAGATGCGCCTGAGAGTCCATGCAACCAGGTGACACATTGTGACTCAGCAAACTCAAAATGCAGTTCCTGCAAAAAAAAATTAGATTAGACAACTTAAAGAAATTAGTGAAAGCATAAAAAGATGAAAACTAATGAAAAAACTTAGCAGTCACAGCGTTAGCACAGTAAGAGAGATGCACCAGAGTGTCCGTGCAACCAGGTGACACATTGTGACTCAGCATACTCAAAATGCAGTTCCTGCAAAAAATTAAGATTAGACAAGTTGAGTCTGTTAGTGATAGCTTAAAAAGTTGAAAACCAATAGATGCACAGGAATTATACAGGATACATATAAATTAATTTATAAAAGCCTATACAGCAGAACACATTGGTAATAAAGACAAACATATTTAGCTGCCTACCTCCACATGTACTGAGGATTTTATGTGGGCCTCAATGTGTCGTTTCAGTCTCCACTTATATTTCGTGGGACTAAACATCCTTACTGGGCACAGCTTGCATGACATCTCTTCTTTCCCACCGTCTATAATGCCTTGAGCATTTTCAACTGTTGTTACTGAAGCATGCATCCTAATTCCTATCAAGAGAAAAGTGATAATATAAAACAAGGCCAACCACCTTAATGTTTGTAAATAAGTAGACTTTTATGTGTTTCAGGACATCTATTTGACTCTTTTGACACAACTGTGAAACATCTGGCGAATTTAATAGACAATTGCTAACAATTGCTCTTAACGATTGTAGAAGAGTGTATACTGCTGTGTGATACACCCCTAAGGTTAAAATGATCAGTCTAACACAAGCATGTTGTCTTACCTATGGTCCTTCGAACTGGTTTGTTTTTAAATTGGAAAAGTCAAACCTCCATTGGTTTCAATACGGATAAAAATACTGATAGTTTTCAATCGGATTCGAATCCACAACATACAGCATCAGTCGCCTAGCTGAGAGGCCACAGACAGAACCACTGGGCTAAATCTCCATTCCCAAAAAAGAGTGGTTCAATAGCCGGCTAAGTTGTTACATTTTTCTGACTGAGACCGCTCAACACGTTGTAGAGTTCGTGAAGCACTCACGCACGCATGCTCACTATCATACATCGCACATACACACTTTATCGAAGCGAAGAAACGAATTTCATTGCTTTAACTGGGCGAACGATAACCTCGGGGACATTTCTGTCCACCAGCAGTGTTACCAGCCCAGGGTAGAAAATTCGGATAGTTTTCAATCGGATTCGAACCCACAACATACGGCATCAGTCGCCTAACTGAAAGGCCACAGACAGAACCACTCGGCTAAATCTCCACTCCCAAAAAATGTTGCTAAGAGATTTGCTATTGATATTTAGCAGTGCCATGAATACAAAAGCAAGCACAATAGCTCTGTACGGCTTTTGACCATAACAATCAAACACTAGAGTGCTGAATATGTCGAGGTCGATCATGATGACCGATGTATGTAGACACAGTCAGATGCGGAATGTTATGTACACCTGGTTTCGTCTGCATGCTAACACCAGAGATATATGAGAAATCGTATCCTTGTGTTACAAGCCTACGATCAAGAATCGAACAGACTACTATACTTGTACTCACTTGCTTCGAAATGGCACAAATGAAAACGTGCTGTGACAACCAGAGCTAGCACGAGGTATCAGGAATGCAAGGAGTTACCCATACTTGGACTTTCAACTCTGACCTTTGACATCGAAACATAACCAAATATGGATGTGTCATAGCCAGCAACCATATGACATATTGTGCAACCAGATGACAGGACTCCCTAACGCGCGTACTCCCTCTATCAAACTGTGCCGTACTTCTCTTGCACATGCGTACAAAGTCGATTACGTTGCATTCAGTGTGTCAACATCGTTGAATTTCTCTCCGTCAAGAAATTCACTTCGTCAACATTCTTTATCACGAGGCATTGATACACGTTACGTACTGAGGTCGACTAGTAGGTGATTTTTCATGATTCACTATGCTTATTCATGTGAATAGTTCACGGTATGCCACAAAAATAGTGAAAATATTCTCAAAAGTTACAGCTACTATCCCTTTAACACGTAATTGATTATGATCTTTGTACAAAAACAATTTACGTTTTAGCTGTAAAATGACGATATTTATAACTGTGAGTTTATAATATTCATACTCATGGGTATGTACAATATGCTCAAAGATTTTGTAGCAACTATAACCTGAGCTAGCTAGGGAGTCTCACCGATAGGTAAAATAATCTCAGCTTAAGGGAACATTATACATCCACGTTTTGGTTACGCGCGTTTTTAGTAATATCGTTCTCTTTTATCGTTCTATTGTTTTATCGTTCTCTTTCGAATACAAAATAAGATATAAAAATAAACCAGTGACAATATCGATTACCTAATATATGAACAGGTCCAAAATATAGGCATTCCTGTAGGTTTCATAGATGTAAATCGACGATAAATGATTGGCTGCCCCTTCAGCTATCAGCATTACCGACGCGACAGTCAAAGCTTTGGCATGTTATGAATTATTTTTGTTCTGGTGCACGAAAAATGCTACCTCTGCTGGGCAGCTCCTCTCAAAATCTAAGATGTCTACTATATTTATTGAGCCAACAGGGTCATGAGTTGCTCAGTGTAGAGTTAATGGTATACAGTCACCTGTAATTTAAATATGCCCATATATGGTCAAAGAGGCATTCCTTGGCACTCAAAATGCTATGTGAGAGCGCTGTTTTAAAAAAATGGCCGCCAGTTTAAAATCTGTGATTGCCTAGATTTTCTCTTTTCACGGCAATTGCAGCAAAATTGGAACAGGTGACAGGATACCTTTAACTCAAAAGACTAAAGTCCGTCTGACGGCAGAGATTGGTTAGGGCAATCGGTCAACGACTCAGAATCTTTCTAGCTATGTTTGGATTATCTCTGTGTGGAGATTGGGGCATGTAAACAAACCATTACCGAGTATTTGTGGTCAGTCACGCGGTTCAGCTCGGCCAAGTAAAATGCGATGGACAGGGCATGGTAATATGATATCCTTTACCTTTTTGTTCGTCATCGTCGTTTTATCAATATCATATTTGAACTTAATAAATATATAGGTCAAGAAAATCGGTACCAAGAACTAGTGAAAATGAAATAACAGGGGAAAAGAACGACAAGACAAGGCAATTTTCTCCTGCCATATTATATCCGGGGAAAAACTGATGCAATGTAGTACTTGGATTGCCTTACAGATGCGCCCTTCGTGAAGAACGAAGAAATAAACCAACGCAACAAGGTCAATTTAACTGACAACGCGGAACTTCTCTGTGAAATAAACTGTAACCCGGAAGTTGAAATCACATGGTTTAACAATTATAATGAAACAATCAAAAATGAAACTGGCAGGTTCCTCATGCATAAAACCACGTCAGTGACAATCACAACTGGAATCCTTACAATCTTAAATGTCACCGAGACCGATTATGGTGATTACAGATGCCATGCCATCAACAACATCAATGATATCAACTTTACAATACATCTTTCTGGGAAACGTAAGTCCACATGTAAATTTGAATACCTGTGCATAAGCCTACCAGTGCAGTTTGTACATCATGGTGTGGGAAGAAAGTCTGCGTTTATACATTTTTAGCTCACGTGTGCGAACACGTTGGCTAATGTCATAGCGATGTCTGTCTGTCTATCCGTTTGTGTGTGTGTGTTTGTGTGTGTAAGTGTGTGTGTGTGTGTCTGTCTGTCTGTCTGTCTGTCTGTCTGTTTACACGATAACTCAAAAACGCCTCAGCGGATACAAGTCAGATATGGTACACATGTATCGTATGCTACTTGCAAGAACTGATAAGATTTTGGTTAGTTCGGCTTGCATATTAATGAAGTAATGCAATATCATTTTTTCCCGTACAATGGTTTCCCTGTGGAGACGGTTATGACAGTGTAGACATATATAAAGAAACACTGCACAACATTTCATGAAACTTTTCACAGATGACAATCTCACAACATCTTCATGATACTGTGAGTGTCATGTCAATTATCTGCTCCTTTGCATATTTAATGAACTTTTGTTATTAGTGACATAACTGTGAAATTCTTGCACCAAACTTGATGATACTTGCAACAAATATTGATCTGATATATATCTAATTATACTTAGAAGCCTTGGGCAGTTTCAAGTTAATAAGTAGCTCATTTGCATATTTTATGAAGTTTTGTAATTAGTCATATAACTCCAATATAACTGCACCGATGCGATTAAATCTGCTGCAGATACAGATGCGAGTGATATCTCACTATGGTGTAAAGCATTTAGTAGTGTGAAGTTAATTAATGATTCATTTGCATATTTAATGAATTTTGTAATTAGGTATATAACTCTGACACTACGGCACCTAAGTCGGTCAAATCGGGTACAGATAGTGATCTTATAAATATCTAATTGTACCGAGAAGCATTTGGCTTATTTGAATATTTTATGAAGTTTTGTAATTTGTCATATAACTTGTGTGATGAAATTTGCTACAGATACTTATCCGACAAATATCTAATTGTGGTGTAAAGCATTAAGGTATGTGGAGTAAATTAAGGGTTAATTTGCATATTAAATTAATTTTGTAATTCGTGATATTACTTCAAAATTACAGCATTAAATTTAATGAAGCTTGCCACAGATGTTGATCTGATAAATGTCCAATTGTACTGAGAAGCATAGAGCAGTGTTAAATTAATAAATAGCTCATTTGCATATTTCACAAAGTATGGTAATCAGTCATATAACTCTGAAATGACTCCATCAAATGTGTTGCAAAAAGTTACAGATACTGATGCGACTGATATCTACCTTTGTTGTAAAGCATTTAGTAGTATGAAGTTAATTAGGGGTTCATTTGCATACTATCATTATACATTATTGAAAGTCATTTAACAGTTTTACTTCAGCCAATTCCTAATTTGCATATTTAATGAGAAAATTTCAGTCAATTCCTAATTTGCACATTTTAATAAATTTTCCTGAAAATCGGGATATATGCTTAGATTTAGAATTAATCCGTGCTGAATATTATTCATTATGTTGATCAAAACACGTTCAATGAAGTTGCAAACATGTGGCAAAGGTTCAAGTTACACATAAGTGCAATATTATGAAACACGAGAGCATTTTCAGTTCGTATCTAGTGTGATATAATGGAGTAACTTTTTGAATTCTTATCATACGTTCTATGATTGTACAATAACAAATGATTGCAAATGCAATATCAAGATGTCTGAGCCGAAGGCGAATGTGTCATTAATGTAAACGTCAATATCACCACCGAGGGGACGGACAATTAACATGCTCGTGAACATGCTCGTGCAATCATTCTTAGTATTATATTAATTTATTACACACACAAACAACTATATATATCTATATATATATCTCTCTCTCTCTCTCTCTCTCTCTCTCTCTCT
>LD342659.1:613930-639926 GCA_001465055.1 Ptychodera flava
ATGATGATACTGTGAGTGTCATGTCAATTATCTTCTAATTTGCATATTTAATGAACTTTTGTTATCAGTGAGATAACTCTAAATTGCCTGCATTAAACTTGATGATACTTGCATTAAATATTGATTTGATATATATCTAATTATATTTAGAAGCATTAGGAAGTGTCAAGTTGATAAATAGCTCATTTGCATATTTTATGAAGGTCTGTAATTAGTCATATAACTCTGTTATAACTTCACCAAATGTGATGAAATCTGCTGAAGATACTGATCCGACTGATATCTAACTGAAGTGTAAAGTATTTAGTAGTCTGAAATTAATTAAGGGTTCATTTGCATATTTAATGAACTTTGTAATTATGTATATAACTTTGAAATTACGGCACCAAAGTCAGTGAAATTAGGTACAGATATTGATTTGATAAATATCTAATTGTACTGAGAATCATTTGGCAGTGTCAAGTTAACAAATTGGTAATTTGCATATTTTATGAAGTTTTGTAATTAGTGATATAACTCCAGTAAAGTGCACCAAATGTGACTACATCTACTGCAGAGACTGATCCGACAAATATCTAATTGTGGTGTAGAGCATTTAGTTGTGTGAAGTTAATTAAGGGTTCATTTGCATATTTAATGAACTTTGTAATTAGTGATGTTATTCCAAAATTACAGAGTTAAATTCCATGAAACTTGCTACAGATGTTGATCTGATAAATATCCAATCGTACTAAGAAGCATTGAGCAGTGTCAAGTTAATAATTAGCTCATTTGCATATTTAATGAAGTCTTATAATTAGTCATATAACTCCGAAATAACTGCATCAAATGTGATGAAAACTGCTGCACATACTGATACGACAGATATCTAACTGTGTTGTAAAGCATTTAGTAGTGTAAAGTTAATTAAGGGTTCATTTGCATATTTAATAAACTTTGTAATAAGATGTTGTCATCATTGTGTTATGTTTTGAAATGTGCTACAGATATTGATTTGATAAATATTTAATTGTGCTATGAATCATTGAACAGTGTCAAGTTAATTTAGGGTTTATTTGCATATTTAATGAACAGCTCATTTGCATATTAAATAAAGTTTTGTAATTAGTGATTAAACTCTGAGAGAACTGTGCGAAGTTGAAAAAACCCTGCTACATATAGTGATAACATATATCCCATTGTTCTGTGAAGCATACTACTATTGATGAACCTGTTGTAAAACACGTGAGCATATTCAGTTCATATCTGGTTGTTATATTAGGTTTATGTCACACAAGTCAAATGTTTACTCAGAAAGGATTTTGTATTCATGCTCTGCGGAACTTCATTAGGCTGCGTTCACAAAAAATGGTTAAGGGGCTGGAGAAATTCAGGGAGATTCGAAAATTTTGGGGAAGTAGAGAGTGGAGACTTGAAAATTTCGCTTTGCCTGTAAGGGGGACCTGAAAATTATTTGGTTCCCTTTTAAGGTTTTACAGTTTGAAATTCAAGTTTTCGTAGGTTATGCAATGAAAAACGAATACCTTTATTAAGTCATCCTTTTTTGTAATATTACGTTTTAAACAGAATCTACAATCATTTTGTCACATTTCGTGACTTTTATCTTGAAAAAATATAATCACGTATGATTTGTCTTCAAACAAAACTTGAGCTTAGTAACAGGGCAGAAACTGCGACTGTTGATGATTATTGCAATATTTCTACACATTATTTTCAGTCAAGTTTCTTGTACACAAGATCAGGCCAGAGAGCAACACATGGAAGATCATGAGACTTGAAAAGTTATCGGGGAGTTTTGAATTCTGTCATATCAGAATAATTGAATATCAAAGAAAAAAGATAGGATCGCCATGCTTGATTTCTAAATGTTCACATTCTCATCATAAAATAATACAAAAGTAAAACTTTGAACAGTAAAGATTAAATATAATGAAAAATATGTGACTAAATGGAATTATCAAACTTGAATGAATTTCACCCCAGGATAGTGAATGAATATTATCTAAAAGACTCTCAAATGTCTGGTAAAAGGCCTGGAAGTGAAGATATCTTGACAAACGAGAACAAAGGACCATATTTTTTGCAAAAATCGTCATTTTGACACTTTAAAGGCTCATTTTGCGAAAACAAAAACGAATATCAAAAATGCAAGACACGGTTGTTTGCCCTGTATACCTAGCGAATTTCAAAAATGCAAGACACGGTTGTTTGCCCTGTATACCTAGCTCTTTGCCGTAAACAGATCATCAAGGTTGATTGTAGATTTGTACCAACATTTTGTAGTAAAAAACATAAAAACACGCGTTTTTTGAGTAAAACAACCGATGTGCACTGCTTTAGAAAAAAAACTAACACATTTTCTGAACTCTTCGGTGACCGAGCTGATAAAAGATGCGACAGTTTGGTGTGTGACTCTTGTTCTATGTGAAAATATAGATGGACAATACGTGTAAATATGCCCGAGTGGCTACCTTAATCGGTTGATAACACTGTCTGGAAAATAACCTTCGTAATTTGAACTCATTATCTTGTAGTTTATTTGTGTTTCATCCCAACAGCCTTCAGCGGATGTCTCAAATGACCTAAAATTAGGTGAAACAATAATCGATGGCATATTTACGAAACTAGTGACAGCAGACCTCCAACTGTCATCGCAGAGGGCCTTGGTAGTCACTGTGAAGATCCAAAAGAATCCAGATGGTATTCTCCAAATATAGATACTTTACATACAAATAACATATAATTTTCTCTGAAGCTTAGTATGCGTTCCGTAGGGTCGATAATCCCCAGGTACCCACTGGACAGTAAATTATTTACGCCTATAGATTTTGAGAGCTTCACGAGAACAGTTTGCAGATGTTTGGCAGAAGAGGACTTACTATTTGACGGCTGTTCGTCAATAGATGTATTTTACTAGTTGTTAGTACCATTTTCGTCAAGCGTTAGCCATACATACAGTATAATTGCCTCTGGCGTCAGGAACTGTAAACATTAGTTCTGCAATACATGTCATAAAGAAATGAGACAATGATTTTTCGAAGGGATTTAAAGTAATTTATAATAATACATTGACGGTTTACTGCGTACACAAACCTGATTATTTTATTTGGTTTGTATTTTTTATTTTTTATTTTTTATTGTACTCGTATATTATAGATGCAGATGGACAGCAAGCCTTTCGGAAAGAAGTTGAATTCATGAAAACTCTGCCGAGAAATCCTAACATCCTTTTATGCCTTCATGAATTCACAACGTTTGGTAAATTAGCATGATTGAGATATATTGTAGGCCTTACATAAATAGCTTACGCTGTAACACTCAGTGTTCATTTGATTCTCCATTGCAGTTATCGAAGTTGCTATTATCCTTTTTGATCGATTTCAATGAGAGATAAAATAAAAAAAAATTGAGATGTTTTGAAGACAAAAATCACAATTGTAACTAAAGATTGGGAGGAGTGTGACAGGCTGTGAGATGCAAGAGAGGCAACAAGTGCAAAATAAAAAAAGTTACGTTTGATATATGTTGTTCAGAGATATGTTATAAATTTATGTTGAAGTGAGGGAAAACATTAATCAGCATCTCTAAAAATAGGTACTCACAGTGGACTATTTAACATAAGTGTTGACAAACTTATTATTTTTAGAGCCTCTGCGTTTGGTTCTTGATCCCTGTCATCATGAAAATATGAAGACTTACCTTCAAAACTTGAGAAAGGAAGAAACAGACATGAAGAACTTTTTGCTATTTTCCCTGGATTGTGCAAATGGAATGAAATTTTTGGAAGAAATTCGGGTAAATTCATTATTTTAACGAATATCGAAGTGGAAAAAACTAAACATTGCACCTTTATTTTTCAAGTCCTCTTTTTGTATTTGTGTTATTGCTTACATTCATGTCTGTTACATTTAAATCCACAGTGCGTCCACAGACATCTAGCCGCTCGAGTCGTGATAGTTGATGGACAGCAGACTTGCAAAATATCAGAACTTGGATACTCGACTGCAGTCATGGATCAAGTAACTTATGAGAAGATAGTCAAGGTAATATATAGATATATATATTCAAGATATAAATAGAAGGTACATAAAAATTGATCCAGATCAGAATGTCTTATCGAATCAGTACTTTGTCATGAATATACATACTATTGAGAATGTCTTTTTTCCTACAGCGCCGGTTACCAATTCGATGGATGACCTTGGAATCAATCGAAGACTGTGTTTATTCATCGGAGACAGATGTGTGGTCTTACGGGGTGTTGGTCTGGGAAATATTCAGCTTTGGTATGAATATCTATCTATCTATCTATCTATCTATCTATCTATCTATCTATCTATCTATCTATCTATCTATCTATCTATCTATCTATCTATCTATCTATCTATCTATCTATCTATCTATCTATCTATCTATCTATCATTCCACCCAACCATCCATCCATCAGCCCATCTACCTATCAACCCATCTATCTACGTATCTACAGCTACACACTGTATACTAATTTATCTGTGTATATGCTTTTGAAAATTCACCGATCTTTACTTATTAAGTCGAATATATCGCTAAACTAACTGCTTTTAACTATTATTGTTCTAGGTGGTAATCCTTATCAAAGCATGAACATTAAAGACGTTTTGTAAAATTTGAGAGGAGGATACAGACTACAAATACCAGAGAAGTGTTCTAATGATGTGTATGTATTGTGTGTGTATTGTATATATATATATATATATATATATATATATATATATATATATATATATATATATATATATATATATATATATATATATATATATATATATATATATATACCTTAAGTACAAAGTAATGAAATGTGTAACTTAAGTTTCATGCATCCTACAATCGTCAGACAAAAGTGAAAAAATTACTACGGCGACACCCTTATATACATGATTAGGATGTACCATTCTACCTATAGTTAGTGTTATAATTCGATAAATAACATTTGTCTTGGTGGCCACGTTTTTAGAACAGCTCCGACAGTGTAGATTGGTGAGCATTGATAAATATTTTACTACGTGTGTGACGGCTGTGGTGTTGGCTCTATCAATTAATCCGCTGATATGGACAGCGGATTAGCAAGTTGGCAATGTTTTCGGAGCAATTACGGGGGTGTATACTCAAGTTTTAGAGGGGAAAAGGACTTTTCGGTAATATATAAAGCATTCAGATGGTGTGGAGTCGAAGTCTTTATTTGAAATACCGCAGTCAAAATTAATAAAATTACTCGTATAAATAGAGAAAGCAGTCAGACGGTTTGGTGTTTAACTCTTTATGTGAAATATCACAGTCAAAATTAATAAAATCAAATTAAGTAACCCGTTGCACACCCACTTCCCACTCAAAGGGATTGATTTCTTTCCCCTGTGCTCTGAGTTGCACTGCGTTGATACTTGGCCTTTATACCACGCCTTTGACCTGGCAGTTACCCTTCAAGGTCTATGCCGACTAGAGCCGGCAATTACAATCAGCTGGTTGATTATTATGCTGACGTCCGGTGATTACCATCGCTTTACGCTATTTGATTATACTTGCCATATTCTTCTACAGCTGTAACCACTTTAAAGAAGCACTCTCACTTTGATAACATTTTAAAAACATTTTTTTTAGTGCCAACGGTCAATATTTGACGTGGCGACTGCGCGCGGATCGCGAGATATCGAAAAAAATATGTCATTTTTCACATCCCGAAGTTTTACGATCTTTTCTAATTATGACCTGAAATCCCCCTAAGGTTTGTTGTTGTGCTGATTGACGATATTCTGGGGATTCCATAATAAGTTCAAACCACGCATTTTACCTCCCACTGCGAACACTTTATATACAGCATTATTCCTTCATTTCAGGTAATTTTTTAAATTCTCCTTTGTATTTGTAGTTTTCATTAATCGCAGTCAGTTCTATTATATTTTAACCAATACCACATAGAAATCAGTAACATGTAAAATATTAGCCATCTCTGATGACTACATTTTGTCGTGTGCCACACAGTACGTGTGGTTCGATACGTAGTGCTTAACAGTCCTTAATATACAGCGGCCGCGCGTGGTATGTGTCTATGAATACCAAACGGCGGCCGCTGTATATCAACCAAACGCAACTGTGCTATTCACCAATGCGTCAATTCTGGTGGACTCAGCAAACTTTGCTTTTCGGAATTTTTTTTATTTTTTGGCGGACTCAGCAAGACTCGGCTTTCTCCCAAGCAGCATGGCCGATAACCGACGTGAGTGGTACTCTGGCGTACAGCAGTATCAGCGTAGTCTCGTACTCCATAGCTTAGTTGCCAATGGGCCCAGTGCCGAACGTTTGATGTTCGGAAGCTGAATTTAGGTGGGCCAACGGAATTCAAACTTTTACTTTTTTGAGGACATGTTTTTATCGATAGTTCGCGATCCGCGCGCAGTCGACACGTCAAATATCGACCGTTGGCATTAAAAAAATGTGTTTAAAAATTTTACCAAGTGGGAGTGACACTTTAATTGTCTTTCTGTTGAAGATCTTGTGAAGTTTAGACCCCTTTGGGAAGTGTTTGTCCACATGTTGAAGATATTTATTGCTGATGTTCGTTTCCACGTTCTTGCTGAAAGGGGTTGAACTGCGTGATGTGACGCTTCTTGTTATTGTTTCTCTTTGCTTATTGGTTGGTCTTAATATATTCAATTTGTTGGTGTATCCGCTTGCCAAAAGATGCCCTTATCACTGGATATCGTTGAGATGCGTTTACTTATTGCATCAGGTATGTGTTTAATTATAGAACACGATTGGAACTAATTCGTGATAATTGGATTTACATATTTTGCAAATTTCTCAAAAGTTCTTGTGCCATATAGCTAAATGTTGCAATATCGCAAGTTACTCATAGAAACAAGTGTGTAATATAAAAAGAAAAGCTGATGAGATAACATTTGTAGATTAAATCGAATAAACTTCACCATTTAGTTTCAAGCGTGTTATAGTTGCCGGACGAAAATACAGCTTATGGACATACATTGTTTGGTCGTTTGGTTTACGATACGGATAGACGAACTTGCCGTTATTCAGATGAATTTTCAGGCCATTGCTACTACCAGTTCACATACTTCAGCACCGTCGAACCTTCCCATTGCCACATCGAGTAAATCCTTATCTCTATTTTAATCAAAAGTGTTATGCCATCAAAGAGAAGAGACTTTCTTAGTGCATTATGATATCAACCAGTGCATAAGATATCGAAGTGTATTCCCTCGCAAAATAAAGCGATTAAAAGATCTTCTGAGATAGATGGATAGGAGCTGAATTTGGTTTAAAACTGTCCCAAAATTATGCATCGAATTTTAACACGACCTATAAAAAGAATCGTACATCCCAATCATGTATCTAAGATCGTCGAACTAGGAATCCTTTCGCTTATATCTAAAATTTACAGAGTGCATGAAACTTTAGTTACAGATTTGATTACTTTGTACTTGAAGAAATTGTGTTAATATTATTATTAATATTATATAGGGCTCAGCCCTTGGTGTCGCGCCAGGGGTTAAGATTGGCAATGTTATTTGTATTGATTCATGATAAACTGTAATTGTTACTTCATAAACGTTTATATGCCAACTATGCCCAGTTTCCCTCTGATGAAAGACAGTTCACGTACACACGACGTCAAACCCTGCACAGGCTGCAGCAGGGCAGGTATAGATTTTCTGTAGCGTGTAAAAATTTTGGACAAAAATTGGCAATTTTTACAATGATAACAGCCTATTGCGATAAACAAGGGACGTATTATGCAATCATTATCATTGCAATGGTAACCGCACTGCCCACCTTCCACTTGCAAGCTGAAAACTATAGCGTTCCGTCTAAAAACTTGCAATTTTTGAATCTAATTATTGACACAGGGGGCGTTCTTCTATAATTCAATCCCAGCATTCTTTGCGTATGCCCCCGTTCATGTGCACGACAGTTTTCTCCGTTTATCTATATCAACGATACTTTGTATCAGCGACAAGGTGTATAATAACATTTACTGGCTAATAAAAGAGGTATATTTTATAAAAGGCATGTTATATCATAGTAATTTGTTTCGTATTTGTTTATTTACGAGTACTCAAAAAAAAAACATGGCGGCGCCCAACTGAGAAACAAGGGTACACTTCCGGTTACTCGCATAGTATATTATGAATAAGCGCATGCGTAGTCAGTAAGCCGCTGGCGCGACTATTAACGCTCTGTTAAGCATCGAGCAGTGTATTTTCCCAAGAGGAATATATATATATATATATATATATATATATATATATATATATATATATATATATATATATATATATATATATATATATATATATATATATATATATATATATATTGCTTAGAATGTATTGATCTTCATACATGAACATGCATCTGTTCCAAATATTTCCCGGTATTATACATGAATCGATTGAATGTTAAAACACGCGATTTGGAGCACATTTGATTGAAAAAGATGCAGGGTAAACACAACTTTTTGCAATATATCCTAAGCCCCACAAGCCTACTTTATTAATATCAACAATAATTAATCGAATTAATATTATTTATTTATATTTATCTCAGTGTTTTGCTGTTGTCATTCATCGACAGATATTCAATCATAGAAATGTGTTGGCACGAAGACCCTTCAAATCGACCAACGTTCGACGACTTGGTAAAACACTTCGAAATGTTACTTTCCGATTCAACCTTAGGTAAAATTTGTATAATGCAACGATAATTTTCGCTGTATTTGGCATTTTTATTTACCTTCAATTGCTTTCCGATTACAAAGATAGGGACTTAACAATTTTTTTAAGTATGTGAGAAGTTGTTTGTGGAATAAACCTTCACTTTAAGCAGTCGTGTATGCCATCATCACACTGTCCTTGTAGTGACTCTTACTTTTAGTAATGTGATTGATATTAATTGCATGTTGTGTTCGTATCCGTTTGCACTTAATGATTTATCGTCGCCTCTGACTTTGTTTATGTTTAGTAACTAAATACATATTATATAAATAAATACACATATGACAGCATACACATATGTGCATTTTACTTTCACTTTACTATTATTGATATCTCCTTCTCCATTTCTGTCTCCCTGTCTGTCTTGCTGGCTCTGTCCCTGTCTATTTGTTTAACTGTCTTTGTTTGTCCATCCATTCGGCCGCCTGTGTGTCTGTATGTATGTCTTTCTGTCTGTCTGTCTGTCTGCCTTTCTCTGTCTCTGTCTGTCTGTCTGTCTGTCTGTCTGTCTGTATGTCTGTCTGTCTCTCTCAGTGTAATGCGCAAACACCGATTTTGAGCTTATGTCTTTGTTTACTGAGACACTAGCAGGACGAGGTCAAAAGTAAACAATTTACCTTGTGTAATTTAGCCATTTTTTTCGAGATAGACAGTTAACAGCTTAGCGTGATTTAATAGTGAACGCACGGCTTCAAACTTTACGGTCATTCTAATCGCTGCATAGCATTTCGCCTACCATATTACACGATCGACAACCTTGAACCTAAAGAATATGGTGACTATAATGTCAATACTAAAGACACCAATATTTACTTTTCGAAAAATGTAATGTTGTAGCTAAAAACTAACTAAGATTTTCCACACATTATACCAAACTTTTTACTTTGTATTTCATACGCCTTTATAGAGTTAATGTCGAAGGATTGATTTTTTATGCAGTTAAGTTATGCATTCAATGGATAACTTTAGATTTTTTTACAAATAACCTCATTTGTGAACGCGTTGAGTTTCATAAAATTTATGTATTTACAGTGATGGTCATTTTCTTGTCTGTGATAATAAATGAACACAATTCGCACCTACATATGTACTACTTAAAGCCTACTTTAAATGACTTCTGAATGGCAAGTTACTGATTTTACAGTTTACATTTATTCTGGAGATATTTCATGGAATAATTCTACAATAAATTCCTAAAAAATTGCGTTCTGTTTTTTATTTGGTGTTTTTCAACGAATGCGCTTCCATACTTTTATATGTAGAGTACTCGAGGCCATTTGCTATTGGATGTAACTCCTTGCGACCCCACCCTCGATGGTCACTTTTCGTATTTTGTTACAAACGATCGACTGGCAATCCAAGATGTATAACGGTGTCCCATTAATCCATGTTCGCAGGGAGTTGATGTACCATGATGTGAAATGTAATGCGCTTTAATTAATGCTTTCGTGTGTTACAGACTGATACACGATCGTTAAACCCATAAATATTTGAACTACTGTGCCATGGTACACATTGTAAAATCTGGAAGCTCATTTCGTTAAAAACAACGCGATACTAGATGAGGAAGTGCCATCCAGAGATATAGATATCTACTTGTTGCAGCAGTTTTATCGACTCTAACTTCCATGTTGCACATATCAGATAACATGTTTCACTTCTTCCTGACATTTCTGTGGGTGTCTCTCGTACGTTCAACATAATGCCTGAATATGTATGTGCGTGGAGACAGCACAAGCAATGTACCATTTCAAACCTACTAAGCCTTATAGCTGCCACTTTATGTGACTTCACGACCTTTGAATATTCTTCAGAAAGTTGAAGTCCCGACCTTTGAATATTCTACAGAAAGTTGAAGTTTGTTTCAAACACAAATCACAAGTCTTTTCGATTCGATGACATTTTGTTTCCGTGTTGATGACGACAGCTTTGATTTGTTTGTTTGTTTGTTTTTGTTTATTGGTGTGTTTTTTTGTTTGTTTGTTTTAATGCCGTTCGTACGCAGCGAAGGATACCATTATCCTGCAACGGCCATCTACCATTAAGCCCAGTCACAAAGACATGGACTAAAAGCACCAGTCATTACATTGCCACCACAGAGCTACCGTACATTATCACATACATAGACCCAGTTATACCTATAGTATGACGTCACACTATAGGTATATGACTACGATGAATCCATATTCCACATGTGGTGGATATGCGACCCGAACTACTTTTAAAACGTAAACAAAAAATCAGCTGTTCAGAACTTATTTTCAAATCCCTGAAATGCAAACGTGGGAGGGTAATAAAGCATAAGGAAATATGGAGTATTAAAATACATGTGTTAAATACAAAATACCGTCGATACTAGAATTATTATGAATTTTTGTTTCTTCGTCGTTGATTTGCAATTGAAACATTTGATTTCTACACCACTGACATTTTAATACGCTATGTTACCGGCATTATGTGTTGTCTACCTCGTCAAAAGAGCCCCTGTCGATGTCCATCAAACAACATAAAAAACATAGCCGATAACCCAAGACACGTACCAATCATCCCTGCAGCAGTAAGAATGTTTTCTGAAGCAACATTGACGGGTTTCAAGTTCAACATCACGATCAATGCTGTTGCAGCAGTCAACGAGTCGAGCCCCCGGGTCGAGCCGAGGAAGCGAAGAAGGACGTTCATCATTTCTGACGATACTCAAGACTTGGGACTCATCAGAAGAAACGCTATTTTATTTTTCAAGACCGACGAGTTCACGAGGTTATCAGTGCATTTAAAGGTGCAAGCTAATGTTCTGTCTATGCATATTGTGCATCACGTTGTATTGTACCATAGTTGTTTAACTTCCGTCTTCTCGCGTCTGAGCTCAGAAGACTCGTTGCTCGTAGTCTTACCGATTGAGTCAAAGCCGAACACTGTTCTACATTGTGTTTAAACAAGCTCATTTTATTCGTAATACAATTGATAATTTCGTAAAACATAATAATTGGTAATTTTGAAAATTTCATACAAACTTTGCAAAGCAGAATTCTTTGAACGATGTTCGAATATTGACAAAAATAACCCGTTCTCGGTAGCCGGATAGCTGCGGCTGAGTGTCGCCACGTCCCGCTCCTAGCGCTTGCACGTCCAATAATTTTATGAATGAATTTTCACTAAAATTGATGTTATAGTAAGTACCAAATAAATACCTTGTAGTAAAAATCCATAATCTTTCCTATTTCCGCTTGATTCAAACTGAAAAAGCCCTACGAGAGACGCTAAATTATCCATAGGAGCAGCTTCGGCTTGCTCAAAGTTAACCTCGACGTGTACAGCTGAGCGCAGTCAAGTCAGCTGTGACCCAGCGACGACCGCATAACACAAGCGTATGAATTCTTGTAAAATACTCCCTCTCCTTATTTCCCATTAATTATCATTCCTGAAAGGTTTATTCACGGAAAACTGGGTCTATGCATGTGATAAATATATAATCCCCCCGTATTCCTCACTCGTGTGTCTGCGTCGCGGACTCGTGATTCCCCGTGCAGCGGCCGTATCCCCCCTCGCCTACGGCTCGGAGGGATACGGCCGCTACACGGGGAATCACTCGTCCGCGACGCAGCCACACTCGTTCGGAATACGGGGGGGATCATATATAAGTATCATGTGTGTTTTGATTGTTACTTATCAGTTTGTGTAGCTCGTGCAAAAATGCGAATGTGCTTGTGTCATATCTCCGATTGTCACAAATGTAGTTTACGGAAATCATGCACATTTCGTTGAGCTTATTCTGAAGTAGGTGAACACTTAGAAACAAAAACATGTCATTCAAATGTATAAATGGCGGTTTGAACTACACATTGTGTAAATGTTACTGTAGAGAACGACTAAGTTAAACTTGCGGAGAGAAAACGTGTCTAGGTTTCATTTTGCGAACTTCAACATGGAAGATTACGCTTTATGATATAAATCGTTTATATGAATATAGCTATGAACAGTGTCAAAGGTCTCAGCGGTACATTAACAGGCAATATTTAGCAAGTTCCAAAAAAGATAAGGAAAATATTACACATGCAATGCATCAGGATTTCAAGAAAAGTCGTCAGTTTCTGTTATAAACTAGTAGGTTGTTGCCGGTATCAAAAACTGCATAGTGTAGATTAAAAAGAAAATCTTGACTGGAGAGAGAGAGAGAGAGAGAGAGAGAGAGAGAGAGAGAGTCGGTTCCCCTTTATTGGATTCATGGGTGGCTTTAGTTCCAATACAAGACTTGTCATCATGCAAAGACACACAGTCAGAGACGTAAAGAGATGGACAGTGTAATAGGGATCTAACCACAAGATCGAAGACAAATGTTAGTCCCGGCCAATGTATTATAAACTTCGTGAAATATGGACATTGTACTCTGTAAAAGAGGAAATTTCTAGAATAACCATATAATAAACAGTTGGTTAATAAATAACAGTGGAAAACATATGATTACATATTTACCGTGGCTGGTACAAGTAATATTGGTATATACTGGACGATTTGTTCTGTGCGGTTATGTCGAATGTTGGTGATTAATTAATGGACACAAATTGAAATAGACGAGATTTGCTTTACATTCCTCGTGAACATTCCTCATTCAGAGTAGACTGGGCTGCTCAAGATGAGAGCGAATCATGCAAGATTGCAAGAAAAATAATATAAACTTATAAAAAATTGCATTAACTTACACACTTACAATTGCAATAGCTTTTTGAAAAATAAGTTGTTTCATTTTATCCCCAACACGAAACTAGGTGGTGGCGCTACGACACAGCCCATGCCAGTTTCACTAATGTCCAATTTTTAGCGATATACCGAAATAAAAAAAAAGTTTTTGCTATTAAACTAAACTTTAGCTTTTTGATAAAAAAGTTTCCCACCTTTGGTATGGCATATTATCACATATTTTAAGAGAATCTATTTTGTTTTGAAAAGATCAATTCATTTTAGCAATCTACTACAAATTCTTAGATTTGAAAGATTTTAGTTTTAACTCACTCATTAAGCAAACGTTTCTGACAAACTATAACTAATATTGTACGCAGTGCATTTATGACAAGTACTATGACTGAAAATGTGTAGAAATACAGTTTTCAGTAGTGATGTGAATCGTCAATTGGGACATACCGATCACATCACCGTGTTCGTTTTCCAGAGCAACATTTAAAATACACAGTGAATCATTATTGAGACACTCCGGCTTCAGGGAGCAACGGAGGTCTTATTTAATAAAAATCCAACCATTGATCTTACTTCGTCATTTTGCATGGAATCTGATATGGAAAACCATTTAATGAAATATGATCAAACAATTTTAGTTCCGTTAATGGTGATGAATTGTTTTCTGATGTATTTATATTAATGCATGTAGTTTAAAGATGAGTTGCATGGATCGTTTTTGAGAACGGAGAAGAGTAACAAGTATATCAAAAAGTCATATTTGCAAAGAGACCAAACATAGTGATTATTTGAACAGAAAACATCTCTTATGCGACAAAGACAAGTTTTAATACAGAAAGAATGAGTTGTAGCGGCAGAGGGCAGTTCTTGCGGCACGGTCAAAAACGTAAAATTTAAAGCCTTTTAATCATTGTATTCAGCCATTTCTTAAGGTCAAACTATGTTCAATATTCACCTGAGAGATTTATGAATGTCATATGAGCGATTTTAAAATCAGCACCGCCACAGTTAGAGTGAGAGAATATGCGCTACTTCATTTTTATGAGTGTACTCTTTTTCCTTCACGTAAATATCCTGTAGGCTGTATTTCAATTTATCCGATGATAAACAAGTTACATCTTCTTATGTAGTACATTTTTTTGTTAACAGGAAAAATAAGATGAAATGTTTCTAGCGGGTGTATCCCTAAAATTAAAAATTGTTCTTTTATTTTCTTACTCTTGACGGTATGAATTCTTCAGGATATGATATCAAATATGTTGTCAGGTTGACAATTAAAAGGCTCGTTGCGCCTCAACAGGGGAATTGTCTCTTATACCTGACCCTTGAAGGTTAGCACTGTAAAAGCAGGTGTGTGTACAGGTGAACATCCAACAATAGGCGAGCTTGTAAGTGACATGACAGGAATGCGGAAAGGATGTCGCCAGGTACACGGTCTGTGATGAGCATTTATGCTGAGATGAAAACGGGATGTAACATTATCACAATTACTAATCAGCGACGATATCTCAGCAATGTCTTTCCGTGTAGACGTCATAAACTTTTGTCTTGTTCCCTGACCCATTTCTACCGCTTGCTGTTCTGCTAACGAAAATGGGGTCAGGTAGGGTCTAATTTTTCTCTCATAATTTTGACTGCATATTGACGAGCACAGACACCTAGCAAGGTCACGTGATCAGCACATCTGCATGGTGGCAAATTGGGAAATTAGATGACCAAACATCGAACATTGAAGTTGTTTGCACGGCTTCACATTTTAGTCTCTGTCTCTGTTCTTCTATGATTGTATTTAGTGGTGAAATGATATTTTTCGTATGGGATTAACAGACGTGACCTGGTGTATGGTGACCTTTGGCATGTACGGCGACGACTCAAAAATACGTGATTATTCGTTCGTTTGTCATTCGTCGACAAAAGATGCTTGGTTCGGGAAACTAGGGAGGTAAAATGATTCCATGGCCATACGAAATCCAAATTCGAAGGTAGCTCCAAGCTAGAAATAATTACAACGCAATCACTGCACTCGTAATATTGACCAATGATAGACACGCTTACAATAGCCCGTGCCTAACCATATTTAGTTAGCAGCGCACAGGGCGGTAAAATTGGTCAGGGAACCAGTCTAGTCACAACTGTTACCTAAATTTTGAGCTTGACTTATTCGTCAATTAGAAAAATCAAAAATTATTTTTTGACGGTGGTTCTCGCAACCACATCACTCAAAGGAAGACTCTAAGCTGTTCGAGAAGATCAACTAGGTCTGATCCGATCCTCACTGTGTAACATTGTGTTGATGTTAGTGTAGGTCAATGTCAGTTTGGATATTGCTGTAGTCGACACAACTAATGGATAATATTTAAATTGATTACTACCGGACTATTTTTACATACATACTGAAAATTAGAATATGTATTGCAAAGTGAATAAATAATTGTGTATTTAAACATGTATGTTGTGAAAGCTAAGCCTATCATTTTTCAAATACACTGGCATTTTGCAATTGGAAAACAAATTGCTGCTGCACTGAAAAATAACTGCCCAATGGTGCACGTGGCTATAGAAATGACAGAGATAGACAGTGCGCACCTGCAATACAGATGTTACTCGGCTTGTCCACTGGTCTCTATGCTTCATCGTATACAAAGGTGTGTAAAATCCTGCTGCGCCCTCAAACGAACAGTCCAGAAATATGCGGTGGTGACATAAAAATGATTGGCAGTGAAGGGCTGCGTTAGCATTGCCATTCTGTGCTCTAGCACACTTATAATAGTGGCTTTTTGCAGGGAAATCCGTCAGCAGTAACCACACTGTTTTGAGTTTTGAAGGCAGCCTTTTCACTAAGTAGAAGTTAACGTTGAATTGCGTGCCATCGGCGCTCTGTTGTGAAAAAAAACCCCCAAAACATATTCATAACCACTTGCCACAGCGGCGCCTCAATATATTAGGCATAGAAAGGACAAGGGGCTGTCGTCAGTCTACATTTTCCAATCGTGTAACTATTTTGGGAAAATTGGATGAGAGTAATTATTAGGAAAATGTAACGAAATCGAAATTTTTACGGCTGAACTTTTACAAAACGATAGAAAAGTGTAAAATTTGAAATATTGTTCTCATCGAACGAAACAACGAAAACACAACGATTATTGCATACCTCTTTCATCGGATTCATTTTTATGAAAAACTGTTGATTTTTGTGTAAATGTACTGAAGAAACGAGACAAAATGCTTAAAATTTCTCTAATCGACGACTTTTGAGTCAGGGCACTTTTGAAATGCCCCTGACTTTTCCGTGAATTTAAGGCATCATAAACATTAAATTGAGTCAGGGCACATTTTAAATGACCCTTACTGACTTGACTGTAAATCAATCAAATGACTTTATTTTGGTCAAGGCAAAGTAACAAACTGAGATTAGTACTAGTATTTCAGTAATGAAGAAACTATAGACAAGCTCACACATTTTCGTTAAAATATAAATATTGTTCCTATGTTTTGAACAATATTTCATCAGACACTATCATGCACTGATACTTACTCATAACATTTCAACAGCATTGTAAATTTTGAATAAAATTTTAAAGGTGGTGAGCAAATCAGGTGTAATATTAGACAAATTTCCAAAATTCTTGAGAAATTGTGCCCATCCAATTATCCCAAATTAGTTCCAATCGTGTTTTTGGAAGTAAAATAACAAAAACATTGCTAAAAGATACAGATACTGGGTCTTTAGTTAAAGATTAATACACTACTGTAATGATCAATTGCTGCGTATGCAAAGATGTATAGTGAGGGGAAGAAGTTTTATATTAACCTGCCTTCAGTTGTCTTTGCCTTTTATTAATCTCGTTGGATCTTGACAATTACCCTTCCTTATATTGAATTGACGAGATGCAATTTTGACTAGATTGATGTTGACTTTCAACATGTATAAATAAGGACATAAAATATTGACACGCATTTGCGTTATAGAAAACATCAAAGTATTGTTGAAGTCTGTAAGCTAAGAGCAGTCGGATCAAATAGCGAACAATTTTAGGACGATAAGATTTCTTTAATTTTACAAACGTCAGTGAAGCCAGGGTAAATGAGAAAAAATTATTATGAGAAAAGATATTCCGTTTTTTCAACCGATGCGGTACTTGAAATACAGTAAAGTAAAGAAACTTTGTTATAATGACGGATGAATATCGAATACTTTGTATAATCAGCAATCCAGCGACTTATTATATTTTCAGTTTAACGGCAATGATAACTTTTAATAATGTAGAGTTTATTTAAATAAGCATCTGATGAGTGTCGGTGCGTGTGTGTGCGTATTTGTGGGTGTCTGTGTTAGTGTGTGTCAGCTCTGTATCTGCGTAAAGACAGGGCGAATATATCTCTTCTGAGAAAGTACAAAGACAAAACCGTTTCTAAATCTACATACAACCAAAACGTACGTACATAACAATGGGGATATTAGCTGAGCATCCTACCACATCAATCAAAGGAAGATAAGCGGTTCGAGGAGGTCAACGAGGTCTTGTTATCCTCACGATGTAACTGTGTGTTGAGGTTACTGTACGTTAATGTCAGTTTGGATAACGTGGTAGTCGACACATGTGATGAATAATTTATAAATTGATTCTACCCAACGGTAAAAATTATTCCATCAGGGGCAGGATGCGCTTACTATTTTCGAAACACCTGACATCACTTCTTGGTCTTTTGGCCAGAGGTCCATATATCTTTCTTTCATGAATTTGACTTTGTTTGTACCGTCTATTTACTGTCTGTTCTGTGCTGTTTTGTGTCTATGTTTACAACTATTGTCTTACAAATTTTGACCTAGTGTTATTGGATTATGGATTGGTATGATTGCGATTATTTTTCCATACATTATTTAAATTATAACATTTGTTGCAAAGTGACTAATTAATCGTGTATTTAAACATTTCTGCAATGCAAACTAAGCTTGTTACTTTTTAAATACACTGGCATTTTGGAAAAAAGCAACCTTGCCACGCCTGCACTGACAAATAACTACCCCAATCGTGCACATGACTATTGATAGACTATTTAAGGAAACATCAAGCGACAGAGATAGACAGTGCGTGTCTGCAATGCAGATAAGTGCATTTACTAGGTTTATCATCAGGTCTCGATGACAGTAAAATCTTGATGCGCCTTCAAACGAACAGCCCAAAATAAACGGCTGTGACATCAAAAAGATTGGCACTGTAGGGCTGTGTTAACATTGCCAAAGCATGCTCAAGCACTCCTATAATAGTGACTTGTTAACGTTGAAATGCGCGCCATCGGCTCTCTATTGTGGAAAAATGCATATTCCAAACCACTTGCCACTGTGGTGTCCTCAATATATTAGGCGAAGAAAGCACAAGGGAATATCGGCAATCTACATTGTATAATAAGGATATAATTCATCATAAGTATTGAACAAACGACTTAGGAAAATTTACTTCTGTTTACTCAGATCTTTATCTCGTCGCTCAATCGCAACAGAACAAAGTCGACAAAAACACATCCAAGCTTCATCAATAATTAACCTCTATTTTGAAAGCAGATGCAATGTATTCCTTGTTGCCACTCCTGTTGCTCTAATATCACACTTCATTATTATTAGATATTTACCAAAGACAGCAGCCCGCATGCGCATAGCGAAACGTCCGTGCTGCGCTGACTAGCAAAGGCCACAACGGTACATTCGGCAGACGACAGTCTACTAGACTTGTAGACCATACGCGGATTTTCACAGTCAACATTCTTATTCCGCGGAGAAGACTGCTGACATGTACATTTGTCAAACACGGCTAATTATCATATTCCTGCCTGTATTTATTTCCTTTCATGGGATAAGAACATCGGGTAAGGTCAAGTCATTTTACTGATACGAATCTCCACGAACACCAAGAGAACTATATAAGTTTGTTATAAAATGTCAATGTGCATGTGTGAGGTATCGCTTTGTACCAGTCTGCTGATATTGTTTGTTGTTTAGAGAGTAAAAGTTGACCATTTTTTCTTATTACCAACCAAACAATTAATTAATTGCTTACACATTTCAATGAGAGTTAAATTCAAATGATCAATTTTGTTTTTGACCTATTTATTTTTTCAATAGTTTGATTATTCATTTTATTTTTACAGATTTTCAAGCAGGTCCAGATGTATGCGTATCTGTCGGACAAACTGCAATTCTGCAATGTTCTTATGACGAGAGTTTTACTTCAGTGAGATTGACTTGGTCAATGTATACTGATAATGGTGAGGAAGACGTCATTAGAGTAATGGAAGATGGCGAAGTCTATTATTTTCCAGGCTACGATAGACACAGTATTCACGACCAAGCGTCCCTGCAAATCAACGACACATTATTATCTGATGATGGGTCATACAATTGCAGAATATTAATATTATCAAATGGTGGAATGAGAGAGGGAATTGTCGCATTAAAGGTTTCTGGTAAGTTAATTTATTTTTTCTTCATTTACTGCCTCTTCTTCATGTCGAGAATACGGTGGCCCCAACACGCCACGTAACTTTATTACTTTTGAATTTTTCTTTAATTTTTCTTCACAATATCTTTAATATTTATTAGAGATTATTTCTCCAACGCGCGCGAACGTTTAATTTTGTACGGGAAACCTTACTTTGGAGTAAAAGATTTTAAAGCACTTTGAACAATAAAATTTTTAACTTTTAAAAGATGAACTTAACTTTAACTGACACAAAATATTTGTTTCTCACAAGTATTTATTATTTTGTAAAACAAACGTAAAACTTGTCCATGAGTACCAACTTCCCATACATATCATGAAAATTCATTACTTTTGAACATAAACTCATATATCTTGACAATATATTTAATATTTGTAAGAAATTTTATTTCTCCACAGCAAACTTTTAATTCTGAAAGGGGATTCTTTATTTTTTGGGTGAACTGTTTAAAAAAAAATTAACGAAAAAACTTTAACATTATAAAATAACTTTAACTTTAAACAAAATATTTGTTTCTAAGAAGCATTTGTTATTTTGTAAAACAGAAGTAAAAATTGCTCATGAGTTTAAGAGTTTTGCTGAGCGCAAACTGTGTTACTGAAATGGATGATTTTACCTTTTGTCTTCAGGGCAGACAACTTTAATTCTCAAAGAAAGACTTTTTTGAAAGAGTAAAATTTATTTTTTTATGGAAAATGATTTTCTCAGAGCAGCAAATTGAATTACATTGAATAAAACACTTTTTTTCTAAATGGAGTGAAATTATTTTCTGAAGACAAAAACAATTATTCTTTTAAGATATATTTTCAACATTTGAGTATGATTTAAGCATTAAGTGAAACTGAACTGAGAAAGAACGAAAAAGGAAGGACGAAAAAGTCAAAACTTACTGTTCTTCAGAGCGCAATATGGATCTAGGGAGAAATATTTTATATGAGGGCGAAATTACCTATCATGCATCACAGACTCTTTCTGGCGAGAGTAACATATTTCGGAGAGTAAAACATTAAATTTCCAACAAGCGCAAAAGTTAAAGATCTACTCATTCAGTATATCGATAACAATGGTGCAGATCCAATGCGAGAACTTTCGTTCATTTCTTTTATAATCCCGCTCGAGAGGCAACTGGACCCGTTTCGTACCCGTAGCCCTGCATACGATGCTGCGTGTTCCCGGCCTTCTACGGGCTGGAGGCCGTATAATGTCGGGGACACACAGCATCCTATGCAGGCAGGGCCGGGCTAGCGTGCCCGTATCGCCGATGAAGTCAGTCATGGTTGTCTCGGAGACACTGGGTCATCAAACTTGGATGTTGCATGATGGGATACTTGTTATTTTGTGTAGAATACATGGCGAGGCGCGGGTGAATCGATAGTGCTTTGACCCTGCTTATTAGGTCTGAGTCCACGAAGAACGGTTTTATGTTTGAAAATTCGTGACTTCAGACGGTATGCGACGGGACCGCATTGGAGTTCCTTCATCAGTTGTTGTGTTGTTAATGTTACTAACCTTCTCCGTTTTGTTGTGTGATAGTCATCTTTTGGAAGAGGAGAAGCCAGATTCGTAATTGATAGAACCTTCGTCAAACTGAACCGGGTCCGCCTGATTTGATGATAACAAGCAGAAAAGTGCACTATTGTTCATAAAAATAAACTTTTCTAACTAGACCAAGAGAAATGTCTTGCCATAATCATGATATAACTTTTATAACACTTTGAATGCTTGGAAAAATACCTCAAAGTTTTGAAAATATGGTATTATAAGAAATCATGACAGCCCTGCGCCCACAAAGAACCCGACGGGGTGCAAACCGTCGATCTGGCCTGTAACGACGTTCTGCAGCGCGTCTATTAGTTATACATAGTTTACTTTACTACTTTAATGGAAGATGCCCTTGGCACCTTTTGAAAGTCTTAGCAAACGATCGGCTGTTCTAATTATACGGTTCCCACCCTACTAGATTACCAACAGCGCCAAGCAACAAAGAAACAAAACACATTAGTTAAGACAAGACTAGACAAACAACCGAACAGAAACGACGCTTTATCAACGTCTTCCACACATGGTTGAACCATAGACAACACCAGTGACGCAGTGACAGCGTCTGAAACACATTGTACACATTCTGACATTACCGTTAGAAGAGCACAGCAATCTAACACGAACCTAGAACCACATAAAGTCACGCGAATGATGATCAACATTTGTTGACCAAAAATCACGATTTCTAAGATTACAAAACTCAATTAATGAGAAGAAGCAACAGCATAAAAGATCCAATAGTGAAGGCTGAACTTCACAAACGAACACCAGGGAAGCGATGACAGCGTCTTCAACACAAGCAACAACAATAAAAACGGCAAGGAAAACAATATACGCCTAAACAATCAACAAGAAACTAAACACAAGAAAAAATAAAGACAATCAAGTAATTGATTTGTGTAGCCATTTTCCCTGTATTTCACTTTTCCCTTTATTTTACTTAGCTTAGACTTTATTACTTGCAAAAGGAAGTTTTAACACCTCACCTTCACAAGGGGCTATAAAAATTATCAGACGAGCCCTAAGACCAATGAGGTACAAGTTTCCTGAAAGGTGCCAAGTACATCGCACTAACCTTACATTCCAGGAAAAACATCGGGAACAATAGAATAAGTTGATAGGGCATAATCCCAAATTGGTCAATTTTTGTGTGGGCGAGGGGCTGGAATTACTGTTTTCAAAAAATTTCGAACTTTAAATTACCTACATTTAGACAAGAAATTTGATTATGGAATTTCACAAATATTGATTCAATACACATTATTGTCTAGGAGGAAACTACAAAATATTTTTACGATACAAACTAACTAAATCTGTGCTTTTTTTAAATGTTTGACGAAATGAACATGATGACAATAATGTTCTTGAAAGAGCAGATGTGAGCAACAAACTGATATTGGATTTTCACCCAAAGTTCAAGAAGAATGACTTCTTTGAAAGCATAAAGGCCAAATGAGAAATTATATGTCAATTAAGATATTATTGATACGGACTGTGAAATCAGGGGAGGGTCACTGTTTTTTTAGGCAAAGTGTTTGTAAAGAGGGTAAATCCTTTTCTGGCAAAAAAAAATTTGAAGGGTCACTATCTTTCACCCGGGGCTTAATGTGCGATAGGTTAACGAATCAAACCAGATGATGTTTATTCGGGCTTTTAGGGTCATATTTTACGGTTGATGAATTAAACGGGGGGGGGGGGTCAAATTTTATACATTTAATTTGGAGGTGTCACTTTTTGCATTTTATTTGTAGCTTAAACTCAACCACCCTCCCCCTCCCCTTAAGAAAACGAATGCTTCCTAACGCATTTTATGTTCTATACAGTAAAGGACGAAAGTTGAAATTCCAACAGAATCTGTTAACGGCTCATAAAGAAATAGTTGAAAATTGATGTTCTTATTTTCCACAACAAAAATGTTTATCAGACGTTACCGGCTTACATTTTCTGTCATGTTTTCAAGTTTCTAAACATCATATGAAACCTAGACTTGGTTCAAGTCGGTGAATGTTCAAAAATAAATTCTTTTTTAATAGCTTCTCTTGTATTTCTCCTGTTTCATACAAACCTGTTTGGAATTTGCCAGCCCAGGCCGGAGGTTTTCTTAGCGACTTAATGATTTGTCTTTGTGTCTGCTCAGTAGTGAGTTAGTGTCTGCCGGATTCACCGACTTGGACTTCTTGGACAAAACCAGCAGCCAGATGGACTATGTACACAGTGACGTGAAGAAAATACAAAGGGATTGACAGCTTTCCCCTGCTATTGTGACCGATAAGAAAAATGCATACACTTCAACACATCACACGCTTAGCATAAAGTTCGCACATCAACCTCTTTTAAAAAAATGATCGGTTGCAATTTGGCCATCGCAAATCATGCGAGATTTAATGCAAAGTGAAGTAGATGTATTAAGGGAAAATATGCGTTCGAACTGGCAGCGGTAAATCATCGACGTACGAAGTCGCCCCACATAGTTCTGATGTTCATACCTTAGGATAAACTGTACTGATTAAAATGTCCCCCACATATTGCCCTAATGAAGGAGCAGGCTAGAAGTTGAACGAAAGAGGACTGAAAGCTATGGACAGCCGTTGGGGACCCCTCGGCTAAAACTATTTCCCCATTTAAAATGCTTAGGTAGAAAACAAACATGTTTTCCGTCGAAATATAAAAAAAAATACAACCCGGCTACAACATAACTTTTAGCGGCGCCGTCAACTTCAAATTTTGTTGCGACCACAAAATATCAGTCAGCGACAACATTGCTAACATTATGCAACTTGACTCTTGGATGAAAACTTGCTGCTGTGGTAACAATCTATGAGGCACTTAGTGAGATGTCGAATGATAACGTGCTGCTGAAAAATATATGTCATGTCACCCTGCCCTGGCTGTTTGATGCTTATAAACTGCAGAGGCTTCATAAAATTATTTCTGTTTAACAAACTTGACCACATACATCAAATCGGGACTCTCCTCGGTCACACTTAGCATAGTATACACATAACGGGACACAAGCGCGAGGAGTACCTGCAAAGTAACATTGATACCCTTTTGACCGGGGCTTGCTCCAATCTCTGGTCAGGGAAATATCAACAACAATAGAAAATTCAAGGGGAAAAGGTAACTGCTGCCTAGAAAAGCCCACCGACGGGGCAGTCATCTTCTCCTACACAAACTTTACAGCAACTCCAAGCGACTGGGACCATAGACCATAAAAGGAGGGTCTACGCTGTGACATAGGAAAGACCCGGTTTGGTCGTACACACTAAAAGAAGAACGTACTAATAGTTTGTCGTCGCACTGAACGTACTCCTTATTCTTTTTTTTCCAGCCGCATCAGAAATTACACCTCATTTGCATTTTTACGCACAAAGTTCTGGTTTTGTCGCGCCAGAACGAACTAGTTTTTTCCGCACCAGAACTGACTCCGCATTTGCATATCATTTTTTTCCGCAGCAGAACTGACTCCTCGTTTGCATATTATTTTTTTTCCGCACCACAATCGCTGGCAAGCTTATTGTTTTGTCGCACCAGAACGAACAAGTTTGTCGCACCGCAGTTACTCCGTAATTTCGTATCGCCTTTCATCACCAAACATGCTTATTGCATATGGTATTTTTCTGCATTCTCCGTTTTTGCAACAGACTGTGTGCAACCAGAGTAGAGTTTGTCTTAGCTTCAAGTTGTATTTTAACACAACGTCTTTACGTTGTAAGTTTTGTCGCACCCCAACGCGAGTATATGAAGTTTCCGCACCGCTTTCATATTAACAGCGTCAACGTTTGGATAATGAGCTAGTAGAGATTTTGTAGCCGCAAAATATTATAAGATTTCGGGATGGCTGTTTAATGCGGAATCGTTATCATAGAGTTTCTGCGTCCTCATGTTGATTATGAGCAGCTAGAGATTTCGCGTCCGCAAGAGCCTTTGTTTTTTCCGCACTCGCAGTTAGGCATTCGCCGCCAACGTTATCATTTGACATCTCATACGTGCCTCATGGATTGTTACCACAGCAGCAAGTTTTCATCCAAGGTCAAGTTACATAGTGTTAGCAATGTTGTCACTTACTGATATTTTGTGGTCGCAACATAGTGTGGTTTGAGTTGTTGTTGTCGCATTTGAAGTTGACGGCGCCGCTAAAAGTTATGTTGTAGCCGGGTGGTATTTTTTTTGTATATTTCGACGGAAAACTTTTTTGTTTTCTACCTATGCATTTTCAATGGGGGAAGAGTTTTCGCCGAGGGGTCACCAACGGCTTTCCGTAGAAAGCTGTGTACATCAGCGGCGACAAGAAAGTTTATATGCCTTGCGTTGTGGAAAGCTGGCTCCTTTACCTTTTCTCTGATGAATAAGGGTCGTACTGACTTTGGTGGGAGCACAGAGTAATATCAGACAGAGTGGCAACAACTATTGTTTAAGGCGTGAAGCGGTTACGTAAGCAATCCATGTTTGCCTCGCCTCACGAAGCTCTTGGCTCTCTTTTCCGAAGAGTGCCGACC
>LD342659.1:642166-670091 GCA_001465055.1 Ptychodera flava
AACTTCAAGATACAATCAACATGATTGGAATTATTACAATGAATATCTTTACAACATAATGCTTCCGTTGGAATATCAACTTCAGAAAGAAGCCTATCTGAATTCACGTAATACTCATTGCGTTGATGAGTACTAACCTTGGACCAGTTTAAGCGTACCTCTGTATCATTCTTAACCGAGTCATTACTTTCACATGAAGGTATGGTACCAATGTCACACTTAATACTAAGTGGGAAATGGTCAGAAACGATTACATCATACAAAATTTCTACAGACTCAATACATTGATGAGCTGTGTATGAAGAAATACAATGATCTAGCCAGGATGTTGTGCCATGCACGTCACTAACATATGTGAAAGAATTGTCTGGTAGTAAGACATTATCTGACACAAAATAGTTGTATTCGTTACAAAAGCTCAGCAGTGATTTACCAAAGAGGGAGTTGTGATCTGAATTCCAGTCTCCAATTATCATTGTGCTTGTGCTTAAACAGTTGGGAACCGCACTGTCCACAAATGTCAAACAACAGATTTTTAGCATATTCGATGTCTTGGTCGCTGAACGCGTCTACACATATTTTGACAACCACATCGAAAGGCAATGTGTCCATTTTGTTAACTATAAAGCACAACAATTCGTTTATGATCACATTACCAACATAGTAAGACTTCTCATGGGAGCCATGCTGAAAACTTGAACTCCGTAGTACTCTTTGCCTGTCCACCCCGGGCCGGGTTGAAGACAATGGATCACTGCACACGCCATCGCGGCCATTGTTGGATAACTCATCTGCTATCAGACGTCGATCAACATGAAACCGTTTTTCGTTGCAAGAAGCACACAAATCCAGGTCACCTTGACATATAGTTACGCCCCGGGTTGCACCACAATCTTCGCATGGCCTCATCGTGGATAAAACTTAACGAAATCAGAATTGTCAGCAAACGAATGAATGACTGCAGGGACACGCATGAAAACACGTCCTGCGTGTATGAGATTCATGTTATTAACAACGCCTTGTTGGTTTTACGCACATCTCTTGGGGTAACTTTTCTCAGTATGCTTAATATGATTATTTCACCACATGAATAATAGATACAAAAGTCATCCAATCAATAATTTACAACAATGCACGCAGGTCTTGTAAGAAAGCCAAGTCTGTGATTCCGAGAGAAACTCCTCTGTATAGCGGTTAACACATTACAATCAGTATGTTCATCCCACTCACGCGTTTTACATGAAGATAGAAGACAAATCATCGCGTTCACCCCACTCGAACATTAATTTCACAAATCACAGACTTGAACCAAGTCTATATGAAACCTTGAATGTGATAAAATCATACGATTGACAATCCATAAATGAAACCTTGTTATTCGCAGTTAATGACTTTTGACAACTACTGATATTTGTCCAGACTACCTTTATTGTCAATTGATATAATCTACCCCTGGATGTAGCTTCACCTACATCGTAAACAGTTGTTGTTATTTTTAACAGACTTGTCTTAATTTTGTCAATTTCTCCCAACAGACACTGCACCTTCTGATGCGACCATCTCATTCAATTCATCGCCCGTTGAATATGACACCGTCATAATGCACTGCACTACATCTGACATCAATTGCATATTATATTCATGGTACAAAGACAATGTGCTATTGGATGAGACTAAGGATGGTATATACTTTGATGAGAATGACCCAACACTCACTATAATAAGTGTCGACAGAAAACATACCGGAACGTACAAATGTGCTGTGTCGAGTCCAGTCGGGAGTTTTCAAAGTAATGAAGTGACTATGGATGTTCAATGTAAGTAGCGAAAATAAAATCCATCTTCCCTCTTCAATTAATTATGAAACTGTGAATTGGAAATATCCAACGACTCATTGTGATTTATATCCTAGAACACTTCTCCATAATGAATCGGCATGTCTTCTGTGCGTGGAAAACTTGTCGGCAATTTTAAAGATATTCTAACAACATACTTTTACTTTTAAGTTCGACATCTGTTTTTGTCTGTTCCCGATTTAAAGGATTTGAAAATCATTTTGATATAGAGAAGAAATAATCAGTTTTGAACAGTTTTCCGACTAATGTGTACTCGCCCAAAAATAACATTGCACTAATAAAAGACTAGATGCAACTGCTTTGAAAAAAAAACCCCAAAGGACACTGATTTTTACAATGATGAGACTTGTCATGGACTTAGTGAAATGTGGCATAACTATGACTAACTCCCCCGGATAATTGAATGAACGTAAGTGACAGGCTCCCTCCTCTTTATATATCTATAGAGGAGTCAGTGTTAGCGCAAAAGTTTACATTTGATTTTCCATCTTTTTCAAATATACTTGTGGAAAGGCGCGTTGTCAAGCGAACTATTTTCACCTGTAATTTACTCAATTTCAATTTTTATTTTTATTTCCAGATCTCCCTGACAACGAATGGCCCGAATGTGAGGTGATTTATTTTACATCAGAGAATGAACCCAAAGCCGGTGATCGTACTGAAATAGTCTGCACTGCCACGGATGGAAATCCCTATCCAAGTCTAGTCTGGTATAATGGTAGTAATGTAATAGATGGTACATATACTACTCCAGAGGGCGGAGAAGACAAGATCACATCAAATGTCTTCGAATGGTCATTGACAGCGTATGACAATGGAAAGATATATCAGTGCGAGGGTGATCATCCAGCGCTAAGTACACCTAGGGCTTGCGATACGGGAGTACTTGACATTAAATGTAAGTTGATCATGGTACATACTTGTTCTGCAGTGTGTCAATCTTTGTAATATAAACAATAACAAACATACACAGTCGCACATCTACGCACAAACAACGATGGTAGAGACAGGCAGGCATACAATTAGACAGACTGATAGACAGACAGACAGACAGACAGATAGAAAACGGACAGGTATGTTGACTGAGTTTTGAATTTGTCGGTGAATGCAATAACGAAAATAAATATTAGTCCGCTGCACATCGATCGCAAGGGAAGTGATTGCATAAGAGAAAATTCGAATATTTCAACATAGTCGATATGGGTATATGATGATCTTTGTGAGGATCATGATAATGTGCGAGTCCTGATTTGCCAACACTTCAGTAGATTTCTTTACTAAATGAGTCTATGTCGCGCGCTCTTTTCCCTATCAGATGATAACATTTACAGACTTGGCCTCTCCGTCGTTTTGTTTCAGTTTCACCTACGTCACAAACCTGCACAAAGACTCATGGTGATACTTTCGACGAAACTGACTATTTCGTCATCACTTGCCAATCAGATGGAAATCCATTAGCGACATTGCAATGGATTAACGAATCAAGCTCGGAGATTATTAAAGAAACTAAATTTTACGAAGGAGGAATCGCCATCAATGAATATTCATGGCGTCTGACACGAGGTGACAATCAGGTCTCATTCAAATGCGACTCCTTTAATGATGTAGAGGTAGACATCCTGACATGTAGTACAGGACCAATCACCGTACACTGTAAGTATTTTATGGTACTCTCATGCGAATTTGCTATTCTGTAAATGTCAATCACAAACCATATATAAATTCCATATTTTGATTTCGTACAGCCTGAAGAAGACGTATACCCCCGTTTGTCAAGGATCAGGTTTGTTGCAATAAAGCTGTTGCAAACGCAGGTCTCTTTCAAAGTCTCATGTTATTGTCAATTATATAACCATGACCGGGTCCATCGCATTTTAATCGGTCGAGCTGAGCCACTGTGATGTGACTGCCTACAAATACACGTTATCGGTTTCTAGTTGTTTATATGCCCGTGAATATAAACAATATCGTAAGTAACTTTAAAGCTTAAACGAATATTGTGATTTGTACAAAGATCATAATCAATCACAAAATAAAATGAAGCACTTGGGGGCCAAGTTTAAACACTTAAAAATAATCCGGATTTGCAAAAGTTTTGCAGCGCGCACTACATACTGACCAGTTCTGGGGCCCGTTGTCGTTCGCAAGGGACATTTTTGTAAATTTTGAAGGCTATTTTTGGTTCGTTGATAATATAATGGAAATAACAGACTCCGCGCTGACCATTAAAGTTTTTTTATGGACGAGCGGACTCGAGGAAAGCCAAAATTAACCGGGTCGTCAATCCTTGCCCTTTAGGCTTTTGGCTTTTCTCTCTCCATTGCCCATAAATAAACGTTAATTGAGAGCGCGTCGTCCTTTATTTCTATATTAATGACAGCTACCCCACCACTTGCTGTATCTGTAATCTCGCAAGGCATACAACAATGCATATTGGATATAATGACTAAAGTACTATAGAGGATTACATATCAGGTATTTTTATGTATTGACTTATTTTTTACAGTCGCTCCACTCTCTGTATCCTTAGATGGGTACAGAGGAACGATTAAAAGGGGAGAGGATTTGGAGTTATCCTGTGCAACCGGATCTTCTAATCCTCAATCTACTATCAGTTGGTACAAAAATAATCAACTGATAAGAGGGGGTGATCATGAAGAGATTCAAGAGGAAATAGTCACAGATGGAGAATTCAACGGCAAAGTTACAGAAGGAGGATTACATGTTGAAATGCTAGCATCACACAATGAGAACGAGTTTTTCTGCAAAGCCTCTAACAGTAGATATTCTGATGAACATCGTTCAGTCTCAATAACAACGAAAGTGTACTGTAAGTATAATTGTATTCATGATAATTCAATGGTAAATTGCTTTATGTTAGATGTTTGCCCGCTTTTTATACGAGGCACTGTCTGTAAAAACCTGCAAAAGGTGGCCAAGGTCAAATTTCCAATTAAGACGAAACATATCACATATGATAGGGCATAGTTTAACTAAGAAGGAATGAATTTTAATTTTTGTTTAAACGGACCCATTTTGATGTTACAGGCCATGTCACGTGATATGGTGAGGACCTAATATTTTCTTACGTTTTCCCCTTTAAAAAGTTGAAAATTCTGTAAAAATGCAACATATTCACTATATTGTAGATTTTTAACTAACAAAAAGTGATGGTATAAGTATACATATTTGTCATAAGTAAGGTCCCCTCAGTACGTCCGTAACCTTATATTGACCTTTGACCATTCTATGCCGTAGAGGGCGCTCTAATGCCGGAGAAGTGAAATCTGAGCAAATTTCGGCATTAAAAACTTCCAATTTTTAAAATTAAAAATGTTAACCCTTGTGCGAGATTCCGTAGTGACATATAAATCATGTTACAAAACATGACTAATGTTTTGTGAATCACTTTAAAAACTTGCGGGCAAACAATTATTTTTATGTTATGCTGTCATGAAAAGTTATGAAATATTGCTACTTTCTTATTTTGGTTTTTGCTAAAGCCTGTCTTAATCATTTATCGACAAGTTCATTTTTTATACCATTGACAAAAAATAGACCAAAAAACATATTTTCAAATTTACAAACAACAAGAATAACAACAATAACAACAGATGTAGCAACTTCGTGACAAGTTTTATTTGTACCATACGAATACATATATTCCGCGTATAAGGGTGACGAATTCATAAATTATTTTGTTCGTTATTATTTTCATCATTGGTTTACTGCTAACAATTTACTTTCGGAAAAAAATGGAATATGACATTTAACACACACAAAATTTAAACTCCAAACTAAACAAAATACGATGACACATTTCCTTGTAAGAAATGTAAGCTTGAAGTAGCGTTGAGTACTACAAATAATGGTTAGACTTCTTGTATGTATTGACTGAAAGTCTGTCGCCTTGGAAAATATTTGACATTAGGAAGTGTTTAGATACACAAACAAGTAAGCACTGCTTCTACTACAATTATAAAAATATTTACCGTCATTGGAACTGCTCGTGGGATTCCTTGACGTTTGTAAGTGAAGACATAAAAAGCAAATAATACAAAGCTTTCTGTCACTATGGGGTCAAAGGTTAATGACATTACGTAACCATAGCTGCAACATGCAGTCCAACGTAAACAATAGACCCGCTTGCCGCAATCCGGAAGCAGCCGCCGGTGCACTCCGAGAAAATTGGTGAGTATTGGCATTTTTATCCATGATATTATCAATGAAAATAAATTCGACACACCAAACAGTTTTGTTTCTTTAGTTTTACAAACTTCGGAAGTGAAATTAAGCAATAAAATCAAGGCAAACTGCATCGGTCGAAACAGCGGGAATTTCAAATTGGTGATAGCGATCCCTTTGTGTTGACTTGACGTTTATTAATCTAAATTCTCGACCGCGGGTCATCCGAGTACTAGCGGTTTTTTACGTCATTTTTGCGTCACAGCACCGTGAAGGGGTTAGGATTTTTCAACCACCAAAACAATATTCAAAGTTTCAATATCCCTAAATGACATAACTTTTAGTGCTGCTTTTTCTACACAATTTCTGTATCATTCGCTCTTCTGTATCATCTGATCTCTCATTCACCGCGCTCGTTTGCGTTTCACCTTCTGACGTCACTCCGCGTTCGAGAATATGAGTCAATGTCCGTCAATGTCATATTTCAGCTTGATGACTTGATGAATCCTAGCAATCTACTGCTATCTTGAATTGTTGTGACATTATCAGCAATCAGTTTACCTGGAAACATGGAGGCAGTAGGGGAAACCCTGGCTAGCAATGCCCTGAGTGTCGAATGATTAGACCCACCGTCGCATCACATTATCAAATGCTGCGTATGAGAGCTTAGCCGTTCATGATTCGAAATAGGCGAGTGTGTACAAGTGTCTGAGAGCGGTACAAGCAGGGGAACGTAATTTTGTTTTATTCTCAATTCACAATAATTTCAGATCTACCTGTTGTCATGAAATGGATATCTCTGTCACAGCTGTCGGTTGTGATGGCGGCATTGCTGCCGGAAAAGCAAGTGAATGCCATGGATCGCTAACAGCCCTTGAATTGTGTACTCGAGACATCACTGCACATCTCGGAAGAGTTCGTCAGTCGAAAACTCTTGTCACTGAGTCTGAACTTATTCTCTTGCGAGCTGGTATCGACAGTGATGACGTTTATGTAGAAAATGTTTGCAACTATCATAGAGATACTCTTGGCATGCACTGTACAGTGAAAGTTTCATGTCAACATCCCCTCCACAGGCTCCACGGTGTGCGAGTATCAAAGAAAACGTGTGATCGAACGATTGGCGTTGATATAGTGATGCAAATAAGATTCGCCTGGGTTGTACATGTTTTGTTTGGTAGTGGGGAGTACTAGAGAACTAATAGTACTCAAAATAAAATCCATGAGTATCGTAGTACTAAATTTTCATAAATATCCTGTATATTTTTCTCTGCAGTTTTTGTTCACCAACCATCAAAGATGGAAAAACATTATATTTTGTCGATTTTTTAAATGTGAACTCCCTTGAGTGATAAGGGCAATGTACAAAATAAGCGATGCGAATTTAGAGTTTTATAACAGCGTTTTCGTATAGCTTTCCGTTGTAAAATACTCCACACACTAGCAAGTAGGCCAAACACAGTTCTGTTAAGTTTTGTCTCGCACACGTAGATGTATTAGCCCTGTGAATTTTGAAAGTACATTTTTATTTTTTTATTTTTTTATCAGGAGTATGCAGGAAAAGTCTTGAAGCTCATTCCAGTCGGAATAAACTTTTGTTGAAACTTTCAGAATAAATTATAGGGGATATTTGAAAGAAAATAAGGCTAAAGATTAGGGGGTCATAACGTAAATTTTTAAGGTAGAAAAAGTCAAATATAGACTATATGAATGTTTTTATAGCGTTTAATGATGCCCGCTAGTTCGGTTGCCATGGTAACAAATATGATATTGTATGGGGATATCATGGGTGTATATAACAAACAATAATGTCTTATTATAAACCGCATCATAAACAACAGAGCGAAATTGAAAGCTACTATTCAAATTCCAACTTACTCTAAAAGTTCCACTGTTAGTGCGTTATTACACAGCGAAGGGCATATTCTGCTCCTATGCACTCACTGTCTTTATGATAAAACACTTCAATTGGACTGGTTGAATCATATTTGCAAGTGATAAATGGTGGCGATAGAAATGTGTACACAAACATCGACAGAAAGTGTTGTTTTGGCATACCGGAAATGAGCTGTGACATACTGCGCAGGACTATGCGCAAAATTCAAAAATAACGGAGGTGCAGTATACGTTAAGACTTAATACACATTGGATTCTTCCAAAATGTGTCATAATATTGTATTGTGTTCGATGACATAAGGTTGTATGTTTGTGAACACTAAAATACTCCTGTTCGCCAAATACTGGTTTCCCCATAGATCCCCAAAAAAATCAAGCATTTCTGTTGGTTTAACAGTGACATTTGACCTTTGCCCTTAACTGAAATTTAGTGCCATATCGAATAAACTACATAATTACTTTTTTGTGACGTTAGTAATATTTATTCATGTTAACAACTATGCGTGCAGCAGTATGATTGGTATAATGTAATTTAACTTATTGTATAATTATTGCAAGAATTTACAAAAACATTAATAATTTCAATCATTTTTACTAGTCTGATCGATATCAATGGAAACAGAAATAAAGGCAGTACAAGGAAATTTAACAACTAAAATGTACATATTTTAAGAATAATAACATATGAGCACTATCCATTCCGACAGAGACACGCGGGATTGTGCTAAAATCAGTGAAAATCATTGAAAATGACGAGAAAACGCCATTTTTAGGAGTGTTGCCATGGCAACAAACCTTACAAAATTAATATGATTTTTAATATTTTTGATAGAAGAAAAAATGATGTTTCGTAGTATACAAGATATCACAATTAAATTTAGTTTTTCTCCACTAAATAGTTTTTTTAAAAACGGGAAGGCTTAGCAAATATTTCCAATTTTCTATAATTTTAAAATAAAATTAAAGCAAAAACACAATGAGTGCCCGCACGTTTAATATTGAGACATCGGTCATGGGTTAAAGTAAATATTATATCAACTTATTACGGTCCCGCTTCCTTTTTGAGTTAAACACATTAGAATTTGAGAAGTTTTCTCTCTTTCCACAAATCCGAAAAACATGACCACTTGAGGGCGCGCTATCAAGAATCTAAGATGGGTCAAAGGTCAAATTATACCCATTATCTTTATTGACTTGACCATTCGCGCAACTTTTTTTCTGTACTTGTACAATTGAAAAATTAGACAAGACAAGTAATGATTGGTTAAATATTGGTATATTTGTTATATAGAAATGTTGTTTTTGACCGTTTGATGTAAAATTTGTGCCATTGACGTCTTATTTTTCAAACACTGTTACTACGGTAACAGAAGGTAGCACAACAAAATTATTTTACTGGTACTTTAGTTAGATCATGGCCTTTCTTTTGGTATATAATTTATATGTTTTTGAAATTTACCCTTGGCCACCTCATATAGGGGCTCTGCAGTTTTTTACAGACAGTTCCTTATACATATTTAACTCGTTTCTTTACACTGAAAAATCAACAACCGCGATTGAAACTAATTTGGGAGAATTGGATCTTCATATTTTTCAAATGTCTCAACAGTGTTTGGTGCCCTACTTCTAAATGTTTCAATATTATAAATTGATCATAAAGACAAATGTATAACTTGCAAAGAAAAGCTGATAAACTTACGGTACATTTGCAGGTTACACCGACATTCACCATCCAATTATTCCAGATTAGTTTAAATCGTGTAAACACCACCTCGCTTCGGGAGTAAAGGAACCTTCGATATTCAGGAACAAGTCAATTATGCAAATCTTGCTTCATATCGAATAAAACGTTCTTCATTATTTCAAATAATATCAGTACATTTAAAATACCAGTGAGTTTTGTGACTTCATCCCCGTATTATTACTGATATTGTATCCGATTATCAAGTATTATGTCCCACATGTTTTCTACATCTACAAATTCGCTGGCATTGCCAGACAGGTCCCCCCTCCCAGTCGCTTTTTCTCAGCAGCAATTACAGGCAGGCAACGTGGGTCATCCCACAGTCTACACAACAACCTACAACTAATGCTGCAGTCTGCTGAATCTAACTCGCTCAATTTACTTCCATTTGATATTTATATCCCCCCACAGGGGACTTTGAGAAAGTCTATTACATTGTAAAAACTATAATGTAATAGCAACGATGCCCCTGGCCTATATTGGGCTCAAGGAAAGTTTCAAATCGAAAATGTATTCGACTTTTATCCGTACGATTTGCCGTGTAAAGTTTGCTTTCGTCCATTGAAGCGCAAGAAAAGATAACGTTTAACATCTTTTCATAATATTTTGCTTAAAATGACATCCTCAATATAAGAAAGTAGGCAATAATTGATAATGAATCACGAAGTTCGTATGCCTAGCCGCCCCTCAAATGTGTTCGATTCTTATTAAAAGGAGAGAAAAATGACTTCTTGTCCGGACCAGAAGTCGGCCTTTGTTGTAACATGAAACGCAACGTAATCACACCAACGCGCATGTCTAACCAAATCCATGCAAGCTTTTTTCCGTGGCCTCCGTAACTCTTCCAAAATGTCTGATCAATTAAAACCTGGCGACTCGACCAACAATGAGCAAAAGTTTGGCGAAATACCGGAAAGATATAAATACACAAGTGTTTCCAGATTGTTCCGACTGTAAGGAGCTGTGCATACACACGTCCTGAATAGCTAAACTTACGATGGAAGCAGTCGATTGCCCGGTATGTTACACTTCATACACTGCATAACACACTGTCACCGGCCGTACGGTGACCAAGTTTGCTAAATGATGTGACAAGAGAGAAAAAACAATCATAATCTAAAATTGAATACTACAAAGCCTGATCTTTGAATTCGTCGTTTCCCCAGTATGCAATATTATGAGATTTGCGATAAATGATGGTTTTCTACTCCGTGTTCGCTACTGTACACGATTGGCAACCATTATATCTTTGCCGTAATTGACAACGCTCAGAAACGACAAAATAATCTTGATTGCAGTACAACGGCATACTTAGTATATTTTAATTTAATTTAAAATAGTATCAAACGGCTATCTAATTCTCGCTAGGACTACTTTAGTACAATGGTATTACCGGCTGGATGCGATGGAGCTCTAAGCATGGTAAAAGTTTGAATACCAGACATCCCGGTCCCACTTGAAATTTGTCCCGGTGCGTACCAGAAAATTTGGCTGTAGTGTAGAGACGATCGGAGGGAGCTTAGCGTACTGCCCGGTAAGGGCCCAAATTTGAATGGACAATTCCCGTGGAAATTATACCCTCAGAACGATTGTTGTTTGTGTAAACGAAGTGATCAATACATAAACTCTTGAATGTAACTTGTTCTGGAAATTTATGATCAGTGACTCTGACAAACGGATTTCAAAACTGCAGTGTTGTTTTATGCGTTTGACCGGCAATTCCTGCGGGCGTTTACAAGTGCCCGGGGCCGAGATTGGGATTTTGCCGGCAGCAAGGTTAAGTTGACACCGTCCGTCAAATGTCATTGCAGAATAACATTATTAGCCTTCAAGTTTGGGATAACATTTACTGCTGAATTCAGAATGCCTTTATACCGTTATAAACGTTCATGAATTCATGGATCAAAAGCCAAGCGTATGTTATTATTTTTACGTTGTCAAGTCCTACATTTGAACTGAAATATCAGCCGCGCGTATCCTGGCCGTCGATTTGCTCAGACGTACACTGCTGTTTAGGGAGCCGTCAGTATTTATGGCCTGGTGGTCGGAGGAAAAATATTGGAAACTCAGAAATTTTGAGTAACACCAAAGTCAACCATTGTGACTTTGAGTAACCCCCTCTCTAACAAAGACATTTTGGTTTACACCTTACCCCACTTCAAATGTTAAATCATTAGATGTACTTGTAAACGCTGCGAAAAATACAGCAATAGTAAAACTTTTTCTAATCCCTTGTTTACCCAGCTAGATTATCATCAGCTGCGTTTCGACTGTTGAAAAAGATGAATCAAATAAAATGAAATTCAAAGTCGTTAATAAAAATGTAGATATATCATCTCACCGTGAACAGTATCCAACCATACAGTATTGTTTAATTTGACATTATTGTATGATTACATTTCCAAATGGTTAATGAACTTAAGTCAATTAAAATATATATCTCTGTGATAAAAAGGACAATTGACAACATTTTAGTTTTGTCCTAGATCCTCTGCACTAATGATGATTGCTGAAGACATTCCCCATTACTCAGCTCTCCTTCCATATCTGGTCCGACCCTGTAGAAAACTATACTGTGAGACATCATCATCACCACTGCCGATCCTCATCAGCACTGCCACTGGTGCCATTGAGTACACGAACAACGATATCATTCTCATCATCGCTATCTCCTGTTTCCTGATGAGACTTGCTGGTAGTGGCAGTTACTTGCAGTTTTTGCCTGGTTTCATGTAGTTAATCTTTATCTTCCACTTACAGTATTTTTTGCTTTATATTTCTTATGTGTGTAAGTAAATTTACAATATCAAATAATCATATCAAAGAACAAAGAATGTAAGAAAAAGAAACCAAAAAGTTAATATAGAGATTTAAGATACATTTGTTTGAAAGACACAAGAAATCTCTCTTTTGTTCAATCATTTGACTATGACAAATTATTTTCCTGCAATGAAAGATGAATATGTTATAGATGTAGTCCACTGTTTTGTACACTTTGTGGAATTAGTTTTCTTTACACATTTCCCCCAAAAATTAGCTACTATAGAATAGAGAATACATATTTTTGATGCTTGATAACATTTTTTAACTGGAAATACTGGAAAATTATTCACGTGGTCATGATATTCAATATATTAGGATTACATATACATGTACAAATTTGAATCTATTGTTTTTCATGTGTTTCTATTATTTTATATCAAAACATAACTTCACTATATGCTTCAGTACATTGCTAAAAATCGATTAGCCCTCTCTTCTTCCTCTCCTCATTTTGAGCAAACCCCTTGAAACTTTCAATTTTTGAATGACCCCAGGCCATAAATACTGACTGCTCCCTTACTTTACACCAAATGTCATTGCGTTCACATGCCACAATCTTCATTAGACAGCCTGCCAAAATAAGTTGCTTCAATTTCGCAATCATCTTACAATTAACGCGACAGATAACTGAAGTTTATTACTTCAAATGACTCAGGATTTCCTCGCCCACTACGCAGCGGCAGCTGCCGAGTACACTTTGTACTCTATATGTGCCAGGGTAGTAGGTTAGCCTCCTCTGCCGAAGTTCTGTTTAATCTGAAATACAGCAGAAGTACGTATTTGAACAGAGAAGTACAACATAAATTCATTTGCATGCCATTCAGCCAGCGACCGTGGAGGATCGCCCGAGCGGCCTGGCATGGCCCCAGTAGATCTTGTAAGCTCGATGATGTCATCGATATCGGCGTTCTTGGTCCCGTCATAACACAATCTCCACACAGAGATTGAAGCACGGTGGGGCAGTAGTGCGGCGTGAATAATTCGAGCAAAGGCTAGAGGGTCTCCGAGTCGTTGACTGCGCGCCCCACAAATCTATGGTGCATGCAAATTTATATATTCCGAACTGGGACCTCATTCAGTCCTGTGTGCCCAACTGGCTTAATAAACGTGGCAGAAATAGCAGATTTTTAGAGGAGCTATCTAGCTAGAGATCGCAATTTCCGCACACAGGAAAAATTAATACATTTTAAACTAGTAAAAATAATAAATAATCTGCTAAAACTTTGAAAATTGCGTCTGCAATGCTGACAGCCATTGGTGCAGATATTTTGAATCATCGATTCACATCCATGTAACCTAGAGCAAGGTCTATGTTTTGCAAGTGTTCACGGAATCAAGGATCGATATTGAAATGGGTGCACTTTTTATCTACCTATTTTTTTTGTTTAAGTATTATGTATAAAAAAGAAAGAAAATATGTATCATGAAAAACACGGATTACCCAAAAAGTTGGTGAAATCCGTCGCCTGTGGCAGAAATTAGTGTGGCTACTGCTGAGACTTCCTATCTAGGTTATAATTTTCCACGGCGTTACAATCTTTGTACGGAGATTGGTCACAACACAGAAATCGTCAAAAAACCCAGCGGCATTTCAACTCGATCGGGCAATATTTAGCGTTTGTATGTCACTACAGCAGCACAAATTTGGCTTATTGCTACATTGAACAACATTTCACGATGAATGTAAGGGAAAAAACATGGAATTTCGAAGATAAAAAAGCGTTAAAAGTTAACTTTACTGGGGCTTTAAAGGCAGGTAGTGGCGTTTATTATTCAATTCGTAATTGTTTAGCTTAACGGAAGTCAGTTGCAATATTTCAGAAATATACGGAATAAATTATTTTTTAACAAACAAAAAAATCACAAAAGATTAAATAAATCATCAAGATTTTTGAACACTTTGGGCCCGACTACTGACATCCCCAGCACCAACGATTGTTATTATCCTAGATGTCTCGTAACATTCACAATATATGTAAATCAATATTTACTGTTTTTTTATCCATTATTGGACGCATGCGTATATTGTAACTAAAATCGGGGGCGATATTCGTAATTGGGATGTAGTTTGACGATTACAAAGATGCATGTTAACGTATGTTATATATAGACGCTTTCTCTCAGTTTTAAAATAATACATAACAATTCCCAAATTCACAAAAGCTGAGAAAAATAATCTGTATAAACACCTTGTGTGTAATTTTCCCAGCACTTGACTCACAAAACATATAAACATGTTCAGTTCCACCTGCAGAACCGGATGAATGTATCACAAGTCTTACTGGATATTCAGCACCGGTTGTAGAGGGCGATGACCTTGTACTTACATGTACATCATGCAGTGGTAGCCCAACACCAATCATTGAATGGTTATTGGATGGCAGTCTAATTACAAATGGTTTGAGCGACGTTTTTCACTCACCAGGGGAATATCACGGTGAAATAAGTGTACAAAATTTAACTTTACATCTTACGTATCAACACCATGGACAGGTATTAAGATGTGAATCTTTCAATGAAGAATTCAAGATGGAAAACGATAGAGTTGTATCGAATGACATTATTCTTAGCGTGCATTGTAAGTTCGTGTTTAATTAACGATCTCTTATTTCCCTTTACTTTTTAAAAGAAAATACACAGGCATTGTGACACTTTTATATGCTCCATCATACTTTTCCTAGGTCAATTTTGTAAGAATAAAGGGCATTTAGGCATGATAAAATGAGCGAAGGAAAGAAAATGGCCATATGTTGCGTATTAGCATTCAACATTCAAAGCAAAATACGTATATTTTATCATTATGCTGTGAAACGGAAACATAATTCAACGTTTAGGGATAAACAATGAATTACAAAAAAAATACAAGAAGCAAGGGTATTATCTCTCTTTACATAATAGGCGGTTATTTACCTGTCAAAAACTTATACGTATCAGTTGTAATAAGGTGTATTTTTAATGTTAATCTGCACCGTAGATGCTCCCTATGTGAAGAACGAAGACAAAAACCAACGCGTCGTAGTCATGTTAACCGAGAACGCCAATCTCCTCTGTGAAATCAACAGTAACCCAGAAGTCTCAATTACATGGTTTGACAACAATGACGAAACGATCTGCAATGGGACTGGCAAGTTTCTCGTGCGAAAAACAACAGCAGATACCATAACTACTTGTGTTCTTACAATCTTTAACGTCAGCGAATCCGATCTTGGTGATTACCGGTGTCATGCCATCAACGATATAAATGAAGTAAACTTTACAATACATCTTTCTTCACAAAGTGAGTAGAGAGAGAGAGAGAGAGAGAGAGAGAGAGAGAGAGAGAGAGAGAGAGAGACAGACAGACAGACAGACAGACAGACAGACAGACAGACAGACATATCTCCCACGATGTGTACGTCAATGGCGTATTTTCGTATTAAAAGGTAAACCTTCGAACTTGGCAAAACTAACCGCTCCACACGATGATCTGACATGATCGAAGTAGGAATATTTTGAAACAGAGAGAATTTATCCAAGTTATTGATTATCCAATGAAATTTTTGAGAAATGTCACGCATGAAGCTCAGTTTAGGGGGCTCACTAAGAGTAAATTAATACTGCATATTTGATAAATATCGCGATATTTATGCGCGAATAATAGCGATGTTCCTAACGGTATGATTTTCCCTATCATCTGTTACATTATACGCATGTATTGTAAATACATTACTTCACTATATCGCCAAAAACTTATCTTTAACTAAGCCTGTCCATGAAATATTATGGTTGACCTTCTTGTTCTTCAGAGTCTAGCTATGTTTACTGAGTTCAATTGAAGTTCTTGAGAGTACGTGTCGCAATGGTATAATGTGGATTCTGTAGCTTGTCCTCACACGTACGATCCAGAATCACCACCAAGAGAGTCTGGCGGCTCACGAAACATGAACAACCCTGTAGAGACGAAATGTGTCATTTCTCATACACTTATTATTTTCTAAATATTTGAATTAACTAGTTCTTTATGAAAGAAGATATTTCTCACATATTGCCATCCGAGGTTGGGGCGGCGGCAAAATTGCAGACCAGTGCGCGATACAATACAAATCAACCCAATCGGCTTCGCAAGCGATACAATGAAAGGCAGCTTTTCAATTCTGTATGCGTAACATAACAGTAAACCTATGAAATATTGATCGATAGTTTGAAACACAATTGGTATTCACAGGTTTTCCTGACCCAGCGACAGAATTACAAATTACTGACAGACGAGAAGCAAATTTGACTGTGCAATGGACAGCAGGCAATGATGGTGGTAGTAAGCAGGTCTTCCATTTGGAATATATCCAACAAAATATGGTGGCAAAGTCTGTAGTTCCCGATAATTGTGACTCGTTAGGAGAGACTACAAATATGACCACGAAAACTTATGACACAATTACTGACCTAACTCCGATGACGTCATATTTAATCATTGTTGTCAGTAGCAATGAGATCGGTTGTACAAGAAGTAATCCCATCGGTGATTCCACTTTACGTAGGTGTACACTGAAGTGTCTATGCATACGCTTTTACACACGTGGTTTGTTTTCATAATGTAAAAGATACGTCTGACAAAAATTAGTTCTTTATGAACAAATCATCACAACAATAGTCAATCAAGTTAGTACCATTGATATTATATGTATTATGACTAAAAGAAAACTTAACTATAATATTTTATGTTAAGGAACAATAAATATGATATTAAGCAAACCAGTACAGAATTCCAATATTATTAATTCACAACTGCTGGCATGCTCTTTCGTAGCGCTATTTGGAAAGATACATTAGCGATATCTAAATATCAAAGCAAGACGCAATTCGAAATGACTCGACACAGCAGCAGATGTACAAAGCTTTTGTGAACCAAGTTCATAATATATTGCACGAGATCTTTTCGATATCAATATACATGATGCTACGTTTCTTACGGAGGAACATTACGTAAAGGGCAATTCGTTTTAAATTTCATAATGATACATACTTGGATGAAAGAAAACATTATTTATTTGAAAAGACATCGTTCTTGATTCTTACTTTTAAGTTCTTTTACGATTTTGCTTGCAGCTAGAACACCTGTTGAGAACGAAGGTAAGTTTTACCTAATAAATAGTTGCCTAAAGTTGACAAATTGATGCATATAACGTGCATCAATTCTAAATTTTAAAATGATTTTTTTTTTTATAGATTGATAATATATGGACACTAGTATATTGAACGTAAGATTTCATAGGAATAAAGTGTAAACTACTACAAAGAGCCATCGTTTCAAGGCGATCAAGATTGTTATGGTGACCGCTTTTAAACAGCACTGAAGAAATTATCTCCGAGACAAAATACCCTATCATTATTGTTCCATTATTATTACCAAACTTTTTTTCGTTCGTTTGTTTTCTGTTTAGATATTACATTCAACCAGTATACCGGGGAGCTCTTGATTATTGCATCAGTTGGTTCGTGTATCAAAATAGACAAGAGGAAGAGTGATGATAAATGGATAACTCTTACATTCCACACTGCGAATGGATCTTGTGATGACAGTGTGACGTACACAATCGAGGGTTCTGTTTTGTTAAGAATATACTTCTGTAACGATGACTACACAGACTGTGGTGATCCATACCAAACTGAATGTAAGGAATTATTCAAGTGTCCGTACGCGCATTCACACGCGTTTTGCTGTGTTACTTTTAAAGAAGAATTATGATGACTGTTATTGAAGCTTATCTAATAACCATAGAAATCCATTATATGACTTTGGTACTGGAGACATGCATCTTTTTGCATTGAAGACTGCGGATTTTGTCGTATTTGTCAATATCATACTCTGTGCTTTTTAAGTTGCATAATGCTGTTTTTCCAGTCGTAATAGTAGCTGAGTGCATTGGTGCTCCGGATGATCAGCCTGGGCGACAACGTGCATTCAATGCATGGAACGACAATATAATCTTCGCAACTTCTCCAGTGTGACCATAAGAAAGCAAATATGATTATGTGAAATGTTAAAAATATGATAGAAGTCCTTCCCATAATTTATAAAACTTACTTGTGGCATTATCATTCTTATATAGTTCAAGTAAGAGGGAAATCGAACACTGGTGCCATAATTGGTATATCTCTGACGTCTGTTGTCCTGTTAGCTGCTCTCTGTGTTGGTATCTTTGTATATGTACGGAGACGAAATCCAAAAGGTAGGCTATATCAGTGGAACGTTATCTTGACAATAATATTATAATGATACATGATGTAACTGAGTATTTGGTTTTGAAAACTTGGCTTATAATAGTCCCATATATTTGATGAAATATCTTCATATTTGGTTAGTTTATTTGCATACTTGTTAATGTCATTAAAACGTACACCAAACAGATGTAAAGGGAATATTTACATTGTGTAAGTCGACATACTGGTTCGTAACTGTAAGTCTCTTATTGTTCTTACAGACACGGAAGATAACGTTGGGTAAAGTAAAGACGTTTTTTTCCTTATTTGTTTTACATTTTGCGTCCCACAATTTTTATCACCAAACGAAAGTAATGTTAACAACTCATTTTATGTCCTCCTCTTTTTAACCCAGACCAGTTTACGGAAATCCCAAGACTGTCGCTTTTGACGACTATATGGATATCGTTACGCCAAAGGACAAGCCTGGTAAGGATGTACGATTGGCTGTAATAACAAAGAGTGGACAACTCGCTGAGTTTGTACACAAAAAAACACACAGCACCTTTCATGGACTCATTAAGTGTGCAACAGCCATTATGAAAATTCGTTGCTCAGTTAAGTTTGAATTTAAAATGAAAACATTCTCATAATTGCCTACTCGCAACTATATCTAAATAAATGGTCGTGTATTGTTCAAAAAGTTTTTAATGTACATAGATGGTGTAGCATATATTGTTATTCTTGTAGCTAAATACTTTGTACTGCACGGGAGAATTATTTCTCTATCCAGAGCTTTCGACAACTATCCAGCCGTCTTTATCAATGGTGTTGATTAGCACCACTGCGCATGCGTGATCCCACACCATCGAAAGACGTATGTGGTCCTATTTATCACATCCGATGTGAGGGTTGTGGAGACAATGAATGCAAAATGGACTGTATCAGAGAAACAGAACGATCCTTGCAAGCCCGAGTGAAAGGACATCGGCGTCCAAGCTGCGTCACTTCAGAGGTTTCTAAACATATTCACAATGATTCCCCAGGTCATAATTTCATGGTAGAAAATGTGAAAATCTTGGATCGGGAGCCAGATTGGTTCAAGAGAGGTATTAAGGAAGCGATATACATAAGAACACATAAACCAACGCTGAATCGGGATGACGGACGGTATCAACTTCCCCGAATCTGGGACAATATTTTAAGATCACGCATGCGCAGTGGTGCTAATCAACACCACTGATAAAGACGGCTGGACAGTTGTCGAAAGCTCTGGATAGAGAAATAATTCTCCCGTGCAGTACAAAGTATTTAGCTACAAGAATATAGTATGTCTGCACAGATAAGTCTGCATCATTGTATATTGTTATTGATTAAAGTGTGCTTTCTCTTCGAAAACAGGCACCGGCGAAGATAATGAGTTGAGTATTTTTTTCATGTACTTGAAAAACTCTGTTTTAATTTTTTATAAATGTTCAAATGGAATTTTAAAGAATCAATGTAGTGATAGGAAAAATCACAATGATATGTTTAAACAATCTACTTATTGTCGAAATCACACATATAACCAGGAAAAAATCAAAATGCTCCAAATAAGAAGAGAAAAAAACCTGATGCGCTTACTTTTTCAAAGCATCAGCATTTTATAGTTCCATCACCCTCAACTCTTCACGTCTATAAGCGTTCAAAGAGACCATTGCCAGTTTTGATTACATTCGTAAAGCCTATGTTCTGTCAAAAAAATAATTCAAATAATTCAACGTCTTTCCAGGGGTGCATATGCTGAATTACGGCAAACGAAGACTGAGTACATGGGACTTGTTTTCACCAACAGAAATCAAGGTAATATATATATATATATATATATATATATATATATATATATATATATATATATATATATATATATATATATATATATATATATATATATATATATATATATATCACATGAACTGGCCCGTATCTCCACCTGTGTGATGTACACCAGCACAGATAAGAAATCCATATTACCGCTGTTGTACGTCATCAACCGGAACTTTTTTTCCTGCAATGGTACCGTTCGTACATGCACGTTGCCACACAGACCGATTTTTCGTGATCGATGCCGTGCTCTTATGGCATTTTGACAAAAAGATGACCCGATAAATCAAGATATAGAAATATAGAAGGCATGTCCAACGACATTTCGAGTCGCTAAAGCTTTAACTATTCCCAAGAATCGTATGAGGATACCGTCGATCGTTATAATGGCTCAGTAACGTAACGGCTCCAGTCGTAAGGCTCAAAGTGGACGTCGTCGTACCTGGCGATCGCCGAGGACGTCGTACCTGGCGATCGAGGTTGGCGATACACCCGAAATATACACCTCAACGAATTAATGAGTACCTTATAATCTTCGGGAAAGCGACATAGAAGGCACAAGCATAAAGTCATTTTACGAACAACGATAAATTTCCTTCATCACACAAATTATTCCGTCGTTTCTCGATCGGAATCAAACCTGCAGCGTAAGGCTAATAGTGAAAACATAAGCTGTCGATCTACTGTGCAGCGCCGTAATAATCCGATGTATTTCGAAAGTTGACGGACAACACTCACAACAGAACAGAGTTCCCGTCAAGTAACAAAATTGGGATGTACCTACGGGCGATGTATGTGTCACAGCAAACATCAAAGTCCGTAAGACGAAAAATTGACGACCGAGATGGCCACCGGCGAAGACCGGTGACGGCAGTGCCCACTGTACAACTTACAAGCGTACACTCTGTGTGTCATCGATCTAAAACTTTCGGGCTCGCCAAGGTCGTAAACTGGTGATATTTTAAAATCTACAGCATCTCTAAGAATGATAACTACTGTTTCGATCGTGTCGTTGCATTAGTTTCATAAATATAATTGTAAATATTCTAAATAACTCAAAATATTATGGTTATCCGTCGCTAGCGCTGTGAAAGTCATGTCCGCCGATGGTAGACTTGCCTTGGCATCGGTCGGGCGCGAGACAATGATTGACATGCGCACGTGACCGAATCCGTATATCTGATTGGTGGAGATACTATTTCATGTATCAAAAGTTCAGCTTAATTGGATTTATGAATGAAAGTATGCCTGTAAACATTCGCACATCTCCTGGGTGACGGGCCGCTTTACTCAATAAATGAAAGTAATCCGCGTAAGGAAAAACACAAAATCGCGATAAAAACCATGCAATTTGTCACAATAATTTTGATCCATCCACATCAAAGAAAAATAAGAAGACTGTTCATGTGATAAATATATAATCCCATGGAATTTTTCTCTGTTTGACGTCATCGTATACTCGTGTTTTTTCGCGGAGCCGCACAACTTCTCGCCTTCGGTTCGAAGTTGTGCGGCTCTGCAAAAAACACTCGTATACGATGACGTCAAACAGAGAAAAATACCATGGGATTATATATATATATATATATATATATATATATATATATATATATATATATATATATATATATCTTCAGTTGTCTGATGACCGCACTCAGAGCGATACTGAGAGCCACAACTCAGCTTACTTTATCGGTCAAATGTATTTTATGACAAATGCCCATTCAAGTTGTGTGAGTAGTTTAGTTCATTAATTTTACTGCATCTCACTACGCTGTTATATTTACCTTCTCTCATTGATGCAGGAATGCTCGAGTCTAATGATGATATCGAGACGACTAATGAGGTACGAAACAACATTTCTTTTTGCCGTTCAGTGACCTTATACAATTGACCTTTCTGTGTGCAGGATTAACAAATATTTACTCTCCCTTTCAGTTTAAAAAATTTCCTGGAAGGAACACTTTATCTAGTCACGATAACTGTTCATATACATTTTTGTTTCCCTTGGTATAATTATTTTGTTTCCCTTGGTATAATTATTATATTTTCTCAATTGAATAACTCTGTAATTGCTAAGATGTGGCTTGAGACTTCTACTTTGTTTCAAACTATTTAAAACCTACATATCAACGATGATTGGTACTTATGTGAGATACCTTAAAAGCTTGTTTGTGTACGTAAAAAATAAATATAAAAATCTCCCAACAATATAATCTGACTAAGAATGATGTCTGCCTTAATGAACGTATCTGCAACGGGACCATTACGTTTGGTCATCACGTGATACAGATAGTTCAAAGAAGTGACTGAATGTTGTTTTTAGTGACCAAGCCTTCTGCCTATGATATATTTTCTCAATCCATTGTTACTCATGGAATGAACTTATTAAACAATCTCATCACTCGCTCTAACTTTCCAGACATACATTATTTTCATGACACATATATAGAGGAGGTATCGAAGATACATTTCCTGTTGTAGCGGATGGTATTTCTTATATTATATTTAATATTTTGTACAGACTTGTCTCCGCAGAAATTACATTCTAATTTCAAAATCCTCACAGATCGTCAAAATACCGACATCTCTGAGGTGACAAATAGCACCTAATTTTAGCGGTGTTATGTAAAACATGTTCGAAGTCGGTCAGGCGAGACTAATGCCTATTCTAACTTGATTATAGACAAACAGGTCATTCAGTTAAACTGCTAATCCTAGCAACTGTTAGGTTGTCTTTGTTATACAGAATTGTAATATATACCATGTTATTGTAGTAAAATTTCAGGAACACAAAGCGTGCTTTTGCTATTGTATAAGGCTAAGATGTAATCGTTGAGTTACTGAGCAACATTTTTGAAATTCCCATATTTCCCAATGAAGTAATGGTTTTCAAATGCATCCATTAAAAAGGGAAACTGTGTCAATACTCTAGCCATTACAGCTCTATGCAGAATGTGATTTAAAATCGCCACCTGCTTCCAGTGATCTCGTGTTCGGTGATACGATAATCGATGGTGTATTCACCAAACTTGTGAAAGCAAGACTAACAGTGTCGTCACAGAGGGCATTGACCGTTAGCGTCAAGATGTTGAAAGATCCAAACGGTATGTTGAAAAATAAATTATATTTCTCATGGTACTATGAGTTTACATTTACTTTAATTTTCAAGCGAACAATTCTTTTCTTTCGACACATTATAACATAATGATGGTACTGAGACTTGAAATGTTAATACCATTTAAAAGTGAAGAATAAGCCTGTCAGTAATTTTGGCAGTTGCTTATCCGTTTATAAACTATAACATCAGGCTGGCGCGGATACACGCAGTACGAGGTTTTAAAAATATTCTGCAAACAGATGCATTAATCAAAAGAACAAATGATTGGGTCTGCCGCATCATAACTTTTTTGACAGCATTTCCTTCCAATTATAGTATGGGGTCGATGCCGAAAAAGTGCTTATTATTATCTGCTATCGACCGCTCCTATCGTATCCATATTCTTGTGGTGTCCTTTGTTCAACAACAATACAATATTATGCTGATATTAATGTAATTTTGTTTAAGGCATGATAATGCGTCCTATAGAAACTTCCGATCAACAGGAAGTACCATGATATGAGAGAGAGAGAGAGAGAGAGAGACAGACAGACAGACAGACAGACAGACAGACAGACAGCCGACCGACAGACTAATAGACAGACAGACAGACAAACATGGAGAAAAAGATACAATCAGACGTGCACAAACAGCAGAATCAAAAAAGCAAACTTTTAGGCAAACAAAGAAGAAAAATTACCAATAGAGTTAGACGGACAGAAGCCTGCAACGACGGAGTGGCAGACACAGAGTTACAGTGATACATAGAGATAAGGGACGACAGGGAATGAGGCAATTTAAAGGAAAACATTGTTTTAGAAAGGAGTGATAAAGAGAGACAATCTGATACTTAAATATGCTTATCACCACTATGGATATACACGAATAATATCATTTTTTGGTTTTCTGTACTACATGTACTGTATGTGCTAACCTCAGACGTGGAGGGAAAGCAGGCCCTGTGGAGAGAGGCAGAATTCATGAAATCTTTAACTGATAATGAAAATATCGTTTCTTGTCTTAAAGAATTAACTACGGAAGGTGAGTTAAATTGATATGTGCTCGACGGAACAGCGCTATTCCATACCTTAATAATCAGTTCCATATAGAAGCCGCTATACCTTTCTATTAGAATTTACGATGATCAACCGCTGAAAATACCACCATCAAGTTTATGATCAATTGTTAGGGTTACATAAAAAATGCACATAATGATTATTTCTCCGCTTACTCCTACATCAATGTGTTAAATTACTTTGAGAGATAGCACAGCGTAAGCAAGAAACAAACGTTTTTTTGAGAGACAATGTAATTAAAATTATTATCTGTGCTATCGCTGTTTATTAACATAACAACAATAATTATAATTGCTCAATAATAATCGGAGATATAAGAAAATTTGTAAAATGAACCGCGCTACATCTCTCTTTTTATCGTAACTCCTCATTTTTCTTCATTTCCAGTCCCCCTTCGTTTTGTTCAGGAATACTGTCATTATGGAAACTTAAAGTCGTATCTCAAGAAGTTAGACCGTGAGGCTACTGAAATGAGAGAACTTTTGTTGTTTTCTCTGGACTGTGCAAAGGGAATGTGTTTTCTTGCGGACATGCAGGTAACTGTTGCCGATTTGTTTTTTCATAGAATATAAAATTATTATAATTATTATTTATTTCTTAAAGCGCGCACTACACTTCGTCTCAGTGCTCTGTACACCAACAGTGAAATAATTATGACAAATAAAAGAAAACCAACACACATCATTAAACACAGACAAAACAAAACCTAAAAGTGTAATAACATGTGTTCAAGTGTAATGTATGCAACGCAAATTTTGACTTTATCCCATCATAAATGGTATCCCAATCCTGACTATCGTTATTTCAATACAATAGTGTGTCCACAGGCAATTATCCGCGCGAGTCGTCTTGGTAGATGGACAAACAACCTGCAAGATATCAGAACTTGGATTTTCGACCGCCGTCATGGATCAGGAAACTTATGAACAGATGAATAAGGTAATATTGACATAGAATACACTAGTAAATCGTTTAGTAGACATGATAAAACATAACCCTTCTTCTTTCGACACTGACTTTGTGCGATACACAGGGTCCACATTAAAACACAGACTCATTTATCTCATAGGGTACTTTACCAATTAGGTGGATGGCCTTGGAATCGATTGATGAGTGCTTGTACACATCGGCGACAGATGTTTGGTCTTATGGAATATTGCTATGGGAAACATTCAGCTTTGGTAAAAAAAATTATACTTTTATCAGTTATCTGCCAATCATTCTACCCACTTATCTATCTATATGCTTATATGTTAATCTGCATATCTACCTGTTTAAGTAATACAGAGACACTCACATCTGGACTATGTATACTTTGCCCATTATATATTGTACGCTTTAATTTTAATTATTAAGTCCCTCAACATTGTTAGTGTATGAGGAAGGCCCTATGTGTCTCCTATGCAGTTCCCCCAAGTAGGGGTGTGGCACGGGGAATCTGGCATAGCTTGCATAAACGCCGCCTTTTTAGCTAAAATTTCAAATGTTTAAGTGTGCCTCCATACAGTCCCCCTCGTCGTGGAGGGGTGCACGGTGTTCTTGCACAGGTTGCCAGAACACCACCTCTTTAGCTTAAAATAATATCAATCATGCCCTTATACTCCCCTCATCATTGAAACAAACAAACACACACACACAAACACACACCACTCAAAGATATATATTTATATATATATATTTATATATATATATTATATATATATATATATATATATATATATATATATATATATATATATATATATAAGTAGTAGTTTTGTATATTTGTCCTAATCTCTGTTTAGTTCTATGTAAACCTAAGTATCTCAGATAGATAACTGACTGTGCGGACATAAACAATATAATACCCGGCTTTATCTGTCAATTTTGATTTTTCTGAAAGACGGATAAAATATGCATACTGATGTCACGTTGAATAATTTTATGTTCAAGGTATAAACCCGTATCGAGGCATGAATTTGAAAGACGTTGTGTCGAATGTTCAACAGGGATACAGACTACCCATGCCAAATAAGTGTCCTGAAGACGTGTAAGTATTACATTATACTTGAATAAAGCATTTGAAGGAAACTACATTTTCAACATTTTACCGTTTTCTATTTTGATGATGATTTACGGAGACCTTACCATTATATATAGAGTATGGGACAATATAAACTAAAGTCTATTAATTTAAAATAAAAATCCCAGGGATTAGAAAATATTGAATCAATGTATATGATCAATTTAAAAGATACTTTTGACGCAATGGTTGACACATAGTGGTGTGCATGTAACATAGACTTCCTGTTTCTCGTTCACTACAAAGGAGAAACGATGTGAAAGTGTCAATAACTATACAGTACGGTCTGTGTATCTAATGGTTTGAGTGTGTGCAGTTATTGGTACTTACCACGTCCATCTTTTTATACCCCCCCCCCCCCATCCCTTCGAAAAAAAACCAAGCTTACAAATCCGCACTTAACATTATCTCATATGCTAGTTAGGTAAAAAATGTATGTAAAAGTTCAGTACATTCAGTAGGTTTCATGTTATTTATAATTTTTCTTGTTTCTTAATACTATCAGGTATTCGATTATGCAAAAGTGTTGGCAGGAAGACCCTTCTTGTCGCCCAACATTTCATGACTTGGTGGATCTCCTTGAAACGTTAAGCACCACGTCGACTGTCGGTATACAAAGAATGATGTAAACAAGGAATACTGTTTTTTTCTTTTCATAACGAGAATAACTTGACAATTTGTCGATTTCTTCTAAAGGGTTGCACATCAAAAATTTGCACATCAGTGTCAGACTTGACAAATTAAATGACAGTTACGACATCGCTATAATATCCAACTTGGCCACTGCTGCACTGTTACAGCGCAAGTCGTATTATTGTTTTCCTTATATATCAGTGCATAATGATATTGAACCTGTGTTCGCTCTCTCCCTGTCTTAGTCTCTCTCTGTCTCTGTCTCTGTCTCTGTTTCTCTCTCTCAAATAGACCTACTGATAATGTCATTTATCTTTCAACATAAATGAGACGCTGATTTTTTATCTAATTTGTGCCAATTTTAAAGTTGTTCTCTTCATTTTCATAGACACTAATCACCCTTTATTACATGCCTCGAGGTGAATGCAAATCAGTGCATTGATTTGAATAGGAACATCCGGGATGTTAGCGGGCCGGTGAACGATGTACTGACCGGTTTCCATGGTT
>LD342659.1:693239-709743 GCA_001465055.1 Ptychodera flava
GGCCAAAAACCCCCCACCCCCAAACTTAAGCAATTAAGTTTTTTTTTCAAACATCGATCTTTTGACGTCGCCCCTAAGTATATCGCGCTATATTGTTTGGCGTGTACCACGCCAGACCAGTAAGGCGCCGGCGCTACACCTGCACTCCTTTGATATACATGTTAATCAGTGCACGAATAAAATAACGTAACAATGATTTCGGATACGCTGTTTCATTCATTCTATTGGTTGCGTCATTGTTGAGATGGCGCTGAACAGAGATTGATTTTAGACGGGTTATTGGTGGGGGGGGGGGTGGTATACGTGATTTCATGGGGACGAAAATACCGATTGTTGGTATGCAGATACAATACGAGGTTTGGTTGGATTTTTGCACTTCCAAACTTTCGTTTAGGGGAGGGGGAGGGGGTTGAGACCGAACGCACTCAGTTTCGTTTACCGTGCGCGTGTTTTACTTATCCACGGCCCCTTACAGTAAAGTCCTATTTCGTGTCAATTTTTGCTACCAGAATTATTTTCATAGTGTTGTGGACATTCAAACCATTTGACATTCAAACCATGCATAAAAACTTCAGTTGTCTCCTTTTCTCAATCGTGATGTGACACAGAAACCTTACCGAGCTAGGGCAACGAACTTTAGTGAACGTAACTATCAACTGGCTGACAGGATTTCATTAATGCAAAATCAACGTACCAAAATTAACGCGTGGTATTGTTTCAACAGCATTTTATTGAAACAGTTCAAAAAGTATCAAAATCGAACTAATGGTTCCTTTCATGTATATATTCTTGATACACTATACAATGCCTGTTGCCACACTTTAGGTGCCGATAACGGGTCAAATGCATCGAAGTGTGCAGTGCGCTACGGGTCGCCCCTCCCTCGTATATGTACAAAAGGCGGCGCCCAGTACACCGAATCGCACCGTCACGCAACCTAGATGAATAATACATGCTAGGATGATCGCCTCAGAGGCGGCGAAAATAATAAAAGTTTTTTTTTTTCATGTCGGAGCTGAATTTTACGGTCGGTCGGGAGATGAGAAACACAAAAATTAAAAATGTCGCCCTGATACGTTTTTAAAGAGGAATACTACGTAAAGGGCAATTCGTGTTTAATATGATATATACTTGAGTGAAAGAAAGCATTATGTTTTGAATAGACATCGTTATCGATACTAATTTTTAAGTTCTTTTACAATTTTGCTGGCAGCTAGAACACCTGTTGAGGACGAAGGTAAGCTTTACTTAAAGAGGCACTCCCACTTGGTAATATTTTTAAAACAAATTTTTAATGCCAACGGTCAATATTTGACGTGGCGACTGCGCGTGGATCGCGAGATATCGATAATTACATGTTATTTCCCCAGTGTATTTTTCACATCCCAAAGTTTTACGATCGTTTCTGACTATGACCCGAAATCCCCCGAAGGTTTGTTGTTGTGCTTATTGACGATGTTCTAGGGAGTTCATAATAAGTTCGAACGACGCAACTTTACCTTCCACTGCAAATACTTTATATACAGTTATGCCTTCACCTCAGGTTAGTTGGGTTTTTTTAAAACTTCTCCTTAGTTTTTGTCACTTTCATTATTCGCAGTCAGTTCTATTATATTTTTAACCAATACCACATAGATATCAGTTTTAACGTGTAAAATATTAGCCACCCCCAGCACTTCTGATGACTACATTTTGTCGTCTGCCACACAGTTACGCGTGGTTCGATATATAGCGGCCGCCTCGTGGTATGCGTACATACCATGCGGCGGCTGCTATGTATCAACCGCAAGTATGTGTGCTTGTCAGCTTTTCGAATTCTGGTGGAATCAGTAAAATTTGTGTTCCGTTTTTACTCCGTTCCAGTAAGACTCGGCTTTCCCCCACGGGGCATGACCGATCACCCACGCGAGTGGTACTGTGGCGTACAGCAGCGTCAGCGTAGACTCATACTCCATAGCTTAGTTGACAATGGCCCCAGTGTCGAATGTTCGATGCTCGGAAGCTGAATTTAGGTGGGCCACTTTTACTTTTTTGAGGACATGTTTTTATCGATATCTAGTGATCCGCGCGCAGTTGTCACGTCAAATATCGACTGTTGGCTTTAAAAAATGTATTTTAAAAATGTTACCAAGTTGGAGTACCACTTTAATATATTGTTGCATTAAGTAGAAAAATGGTTGCATATAATGACCTTGGCATCAATTCTAAAGTTTTAAAATGATTTTCATTTATTTTCTTTAGATTGAATATGTGGACACAAGTGTATTGGACATAGGATTTCATAGGAATAAAATGTAAAATATTACAAAGAGTCATCGTTCCGAGACGATCAAGATTGATTGTTAAGATAACCACTTTTAAACAGCGGAGAAGAAAGTATCTCCGAGACAAAATACCCTGTTACATTATTATTACCAAACTTTTTTCTTTCGTTTGTTTCATGTTTAGATATTAAATTCAACCACTATACCGGCGAACTCTTGATAATGGCACCAGTTGGTACGTGTATCAAAATAGACAAGATAAAGAGTGATGATAAATGGATAACTCTTACATTCCATACTGCTAACGGAACTTGTGATGACAGTGTGACATATACAATCGAGGGTGCTGCTTTGTTAAGAATATACTTCTGTAACGATGACTACACAGACTGCGGTGATCCCTACCAAACTGAATGTAAGTAATTATTCATATGTGAGTCAGTGAATTCACACGCGGTTCGTTGTGTTACTTTGAAAGAAGAGCTGTGATGATTGTTTTTGAAAACACGATTGGAACTAATTTTGGATGATTGGATTTTCATATTTTGCAAGTTTCTCAAAAGTGTTAGGTGCCATATAGCTGAATGTTGCAATATTGCAATTTACTCATTGTCTAATACAAAAAGAAAAGAAAACGAGATAACATTTGTACATTAAATCGAGATCTCTCCACCATCCAATTATCCAAAATTAGTTGCAACCGTGTTTGAAGCTGGTCTAATAACACAAAATGCATGACATGAAACTTAACAGTTACTCAGGTACTGGAAACATTCATCGTTTGGAGACTGTAGGTTTTCTTATATTTGTCAATATCATACTCTGTGTTTTTAAAGTGAATAAGTCGTAAGAGTGTCAACGGTAGGTGACTTCATAGGCGGTCCTGATTTTGCCTGAATGACAACGTGCATTCAGTGCATGGAACGACAGTATAATCTTCGCAATTTCTCTAGTGTAACCATGAGAAAGCAAACAGCATTATGTGAAATGTTAAAAATATAACAGAAGTGAGTCCCACAATGAATTTATAAAACCTACTTGTGGCATTATCATTCTTACATAGTTCACGTGAAAGGGAAATCGAACACTGGTGCCATAATTGGTATATCTCTGACGACTGTTGTCCTGTTAGCTGCTCTCTGTGTTGGCATATTTGTATATGTACTGAGAAGGAATTCTAAAGGTAGGGTGTATCAGTGGAACGTTATCGTGATAATAATATTATGATGATACATGATGTAACTGAGTATTTGGTTTTGATGTTTGGCCCTTAATAGTCCCATGTATTGGATGAAATATCTTCATATTCAGTTAGCTTATTTGCATAGACGTTAATGCCATTAAAACGTACACCAAACAGATGTAAAGGAATATTTAAATTGTGTATGTCGTCATACTGGTTTGTAACAGTAAGTCTGTTATTGTTCTTACAGACACGGAAGACAACGATGGGTAAAGTACAGACGTTTTTAGTTTCCTTGTTTGTTTTACATTTTGCTTTCCTCGATTTTCATCACCTATCGAAAGCAATGTTTACAACTCATTTTATGTCCTCCTTTTTTTAACCCAGACCAGTTTACGAAAATCCCAAAACTGTCGCTTTCGACGACTATATGGATATCGTTCCACCAATAGATAAGCCTGGTAAGAATGTACTAACAAGGAGTGGACAACTCGCTGAGCTTGTATACAAAAAATACACAACACCTTTCATTAACTCATTGAGTGTGCAACAGTCATTATAAAACTTTGTGGCTCATTAAGTTTAACATTCTCATTGTTGGGAAATTGCAACCATATCCAAATAAATGGTCGTGTATTGTTCATAAGTTTTTTCCGTATGTATAGATGGTGTAGCATATATTGTTATTAACAGAAGTTTTCTTTTTCTTCGAAAACAGGCACCGGCGTAGTTAATGAGTTGAGTATTTTTCATGTACTTAAAATAAATCTGTTTTAATTTCTTACAAATGTTTGAACGAAATTTCAAAGAATCAATGTATTAATTGGAAAAATCACTGGGATATGTTTATACCATCTACTTATTGTGGGAATCACACATAAAACCAGGCAGAAATCAAAATGCTCAAAAATAAGAAGAGTTAAAAACCTGACGCATTTACTTTTTTTCAAATTATCAGCATTTCATAGTTCCATCACCCTAAACTCTTCACGTCTATAAACGTTCAAAAAGACAATTGCCAGTTTTGATTACATTCGTAAAGTCTATGTTCTGTCAAAAAATAATTCATAAATAATTCAATTAATTCAACGTCTTTCCAGGGGAGCATATGCTGAATTACGGCAAACCAAGACTGAGTACATGGGACTTGTTTTCACCAACAGAAATCTAGGTAATATATATATATATATATATATATATATATATATATATATATATATATATATTTCGACGAAAGAACTATGTAAGAATGATAATGCCACAAGTAGGTTTTATATACTTTTCATTCACCACTATATTTCATATAAAAAAATCGTATGGTGAGTTATTTCAAATTTACCCTTCTCTGGCTTTGCATCATTCATAAGATTGATCCTCATTACCAATAACTGATTCCTAAGTTGGTGACTTGTGTGCGAGGCCCTGTAGAATCCCGCGGGATCCTTAGGTTGAAAGGTTAGGTGATGAGTTTAGCCGCCTTACTCACCATCAACGCACAATGAATGAAAAGCCCCATCTAAGAGTCAGGACCGCCCACATTGGACCGACTGATCCATAAGCTCAGTTGGTAGAGCATCCGTAATGTCTACGGGGGGTGTGGGTTCGAGTCCCGCATGGGTCACTTTTCATTCACCACTATATTTTATATATATATATATATATATATATATATATATATATATATATATATATATATATATATATATATATATCGGTCAAAAGTATTTTATGACACACCAATCTTTTCATTGCGGTAGTATGAGTAGCTTAGTTCCTAAATTTTACTATATTTTACTACACTATTACATTTATCTTCTCTCTTTGATGCAGGAATGCTGGAGTCTAATGATGATACCGTAACGGCTGATGAGGTACGAAACAACATTGTTTCTCCCCTCTCAGTAACCTTATACAATTAACCTTACTGTGTGCAGGATTAACAAATATTTACTCTCCCTTTCAGTTGTACTGTTAAACAATCACCAATATTACTGTGAACTCCCGAGTATGAAAATATAGAACCTTGTCTGAAGGCACCGAATATTCAAATATTAAAATTTCAGGAACACAAAGCGTGCATTTGCTATAGTGTAAGGCTAAGATGGAATCGTGGAGATAAAGAGCAACATGTTTGAAATTCCCATATTTCCCAATGTAGTAATGGTTTTCAAATACATTCATTCTAAAACGAAACTGTGTCAATACTCTAGCCATTACAGCTCTATGCAGAATGTGATTTAAAATCGCCACCCGCTTCCGGTGATCTCGTGTTCGATGATACGATAATCGATGGCGTATTCACCAAACTTGTAAAAGCAAGACTAACAGTGACGTCACAGAGGGCATTGACAGTCAGCGTCAAAATGTTGAAAGATCCAAACGGTATGTTGAAAAATAAATTATATTTCTCATGGTATGAGCATACATTAATTTTAATTTTCACGCTAACAATTGTTTTCTTTCTACACATAATAACATAATGATGGTACTGAGCTTTCAAAAGTTAATACCATTTATCCCTTGCAAATTTTCTAAATTTTGCCAAGGCAATCCCTCCTTGCAGGTGATGAGCTGCCTGGGCAAAATGCTATCTACCAAATAACACTCTCTACTCATGTCTCTTGGAAGAAAAACGGGCCGCCCAATGGGTGACATTTTAATTACAAACCGTAACTACCAAGTTATTCATCAAATTGTTGATCCATAATACGCAGCACCAAATGTGTGCCTTAAAATACTCAATATGCTAATTACTGTAAATTACAATAATTGTGCCACATATTGGTGATTGTTTAACAGTACAACAAATAAATGAACTCTAGAAAAATCTTTGTAACCTTTTATAAAGATTCTCCCCATCTTGTGGGGTCCCAAATACACCACGAGACACATCTTGTGTCGGCCCCAAAAGATAAGACCCCATGCCTGACACATGTGTAAAAAATGTGTTACTGATAAAAATACAGGGTAACACACACAATAACACAGCAGAACCCTGATGCTTGAATGGTGCTGCAGCCCCTGCGAACAGCCACCCTCCAAACCCAAGGTCTATGTTTGATAGCTAGCGGAGTGGTTTTGAGCATTTGCCCAAAGGCCTGGTGCACGCGCGCATGTATGTCTTAAAGGCATTTGACCTCCAGCGACCCAGACACCTGATTTGATTGTCTGAGAGGCCTGCCATGGATGCAGTGGTAGCTTGCACCAATACAAAAACTGTGTGTTTTATAAAACTTCGGATCTAGGCCACATAAATGAAGGCAACCGTTTAGCTTTTCTGTGAACAACTGAACAAAACAGTGGGCTTGGCCCTTGGCCTCGTCTACAAATATAATTGTACAGTGTTGTCACTGGACAGTAATTTGAGGGTTGCATGACTTGGATAACAACGTTGTGGCCGGGACCACCTTGTAAATGCTTGTATGATGTAAATGCCACCTCCATACTAGTAATTATGCCCTTTGTGACCTTAAAAGAGACTGCTTCCAGTGGAAGTATGTGATGGCTGTAGTCTTCTGTTGTGAATGTTATTTCGCTGGTGCGAGTGCCGGCATAAAAGCGAACAGAAAATGGCCCTGAAAAGTAAAACACTGTAATTTCTGCCTAAGAGCTTGTCGAGTGCGTCAACAAACTGATGTAGGACTGGAAGGGTAGTAGGATGCCAAGATACTACAACTGGTGACTGCTTCTTGAAGGACTCCCATAGCTTGTGTATTAAGAAGCAATCTGATAGACTTTTTAAATTCAGAAGCTTGTGAACGTAGCTGATGACAGGTATATAGGTTGCAACTGTCGTGAATGACATGCCCTTCATTTGCAGGTGGGAAATAAACATGGCTAATATTTCCTTGGAAATAGGCAAGGCTAATGTGAATGAAAATTGAAAAATGCCGTCCACGCTCTGGCATAGACTATTTTTGTGGCAGGAGACCATAACTGATCTAACAATTTGTGAAGGTTATGGAGGTCTGAGACCGCAGTTTTGAGGAATGTACGTTGCCAGCAAATCCATACCAGGTGGAGCCTGTGACCTGAACTTGGAAACCTGTAACCATGATAAACAATCAGCAAGAGTGTTATGCGTGCCTGGAAGGTGCTTTGCTCGAAACATGATGTTGCACCTTAGACATGTCAACACAAGCCCACGTACCAATTCCATGATAGTACTGTCCTTTGATGACAGCCGATTAATGATTTCTGCTACCGCCATGTTATCTATTATGAACCAAATTTCCTGGTTTGCCATGATGAGCCCCCGAAGCCCCACAGCAACAATGATCGGGTACAATTCAAGGTAGGTGATGTTAAGAGATTTCAACTTGTGTGGCAATTCCCCATAACACCAGTGAGTCTGAAATACCCCGCCAAAACCTTGTGATGCCGCAGCGTCAGTGTGCAACTGCCGGGATGGATTACTAGGGGAACTGTGGCTAATGAAGAATGACTTGCCATTAAAGCTACCTAGGAACGCTTTCCATACCATCAGATCACATTTTGCTTCACGTCTTGAATGTGTATGGTGAAATGTTTTGTACTTTTTTGAGATCCAGTGTTAAGTTGATGAGGCGTCGAAGGAATGCCCTACCTGGTGCGGCAACGCAGCATGCAAACTTAAGGTACCTATCGAGGATTGCAATTCCCATAGGGTGGCGCTACACCTGCCTAAAAGTTGCTCCACCAGTGGGGTTGAGAAAAGGTCCCGCAATTCTGCCTGCTGCCAATTCTTTGTCCAACTTCTGCTTTACCAAATCGGGATATGCTATGGATGACACAAGATTGTAACAGGTTGTCGTCCTGATTTCTCCCACAAACTCAATTAAAACACCAAACGTGAAACCATGTAGCAAATATGATGCTAGGTCATGAGGACAGCCTTGTAAAAAACCTACAAATGAGCTAACTTTTATTGGCGTTGGTAGCTTGCTTGTTGGGAAAGGCGGTATGCTGTTGGGCAGGTTTTCCTGCATTTGCTTTGGACAAAGGTGTTTGTGATTGCCTGGCTTGATGGCCCTGCACCTAGTGACTGGATGTGCCCCGCCACATTTACAACATTTGTGTTCATATGAACACCCTGTATATGTTTTTCCTGCACTGAAATTCCAGCAAAAAACCTTTGCGAAGTTTCCTCGAGAAGGCTGCCTATTGTGCCTGTGAAACTCTGTACTTTCTTTAATGGGAGTACGGGCCCGTAGGAATTACTCAATGTGAATCTGGTCCCATGGTAAAGGAGTGGACTGTTTGTGATTGCCCTGAGGGAAATTGCCTGAGTCCCACTTAAGGGGTTACAATACCCGACAGTTCCAAACTTTCTACAGCTGGTCACATGCTGACCTGTTGCAAATCTAAGACAAAATTGCTCCGTTTCCTCTATTGGACATATGCACGACTACAGGTAATGAGGCAAAAGAAAAGCTGTGGTAGAGTGGCAGCAACATCCACGGCATGGATAATCCACTCAGGGACGCTGCCCTGAAAATACATCCACCCCTTCCGCAGGCAAAATGTTAAAGTTGCATGCCCAGCCGATCCCAACAATGCAGGGGAAAATACAAGCTGAAATACACAACTGAATCCAACTACGTGGAAAAATAAGACAGCGCTGCAAGAGCAGCTGACATTCTACCGAAGTGGACAAATGAACTAAGCTGTAAAAACAGCAACACAAGACATTGGGGACCTGTAATGGGCTGTAAGCACAGCAGTATAACAAGCCGCGTGGGGAGTGGTATGTAGCAAGATTAACACACATGATTCCCATGCCCTGGGCTGATGTCACTCTGTCGACATTTCGACCACAGGTAAAATGTCAAAAAATGTATATGATCAAATGAATGGCGACATATTATGCCAATGCTTGACAAGCGCGAAGAAGAGCATGTCGTACACTCCGATACTACCGGTGAATACCCAGCTCGTTAAGGTGTACCCTGTCAATGTGGAATACTTGTAGCGATGACCGCCAAAGGGCCTAGCCCGACATGTGACTAGAAAAACACAAATGGATTTCCCGCCAAGGACTCCCTCAAGTGTTTGTTAAGCACGTCTACACGTGCGTTGAAGTCCCAGATGTTTTCCGGACACTGGGTACTACGCAAAACTTGACTAACAACTAAAACTCGGATGTTGAAATGCCGATGGAGATTCTGCACGAACAAAATAACCTCTGAGTAATAGCCTCGGGTGAACCATGCACACTGCAGAGATCGTTTGTACCGATGTCTAAAAATACTATATCCGGCAATACGTCCCTCACGTACGACATTCTCAGAGAACGTAAGGTGCCTCCGCTGATACCCCTCACAAAGACACGCATTTCTGACAAACAGAAATTACTGAGTGAGTTTCTGCGTGTATATTCCCCTAGACTGCTTATGAAAGAATGTCCCAAAAGTAGTACACCGATAGGGGACAGAGTCTCTTGTGAAGAAAGGATCATATAAATACAGTGTTTGATGTTAAAACTGACAAAGGATAGAGCCAGGAAATGGCGATGTTGTCTGGCGGACGTCCTCGTGAAAAAGAGGACAGAACTGGGAGAACTGTGACCAGTGCCACAGATGGCGCTGTAGGGTGACATTTGCATAGAAAAAAATTCCTTACTGTGTAACTTCTTTTAAAAGTGAAGAATAAGCCTGTCAGTAATTTGGGCAGTTGGTTATCCGCTTGTAAACTATAATATCAGGTTGGTGCGGATACACGCAGTACTTTTTTTTTAATTCTGCAAACAGATGTATTAATCAAAAGAACAAATGATATGGTCCACCACGTCCTAACTTTTTGACAGCGTTTCCATCCAATTATAGTATGGGGACGATGACGAAAAAAGTGCTGATCATTATCTGCATTAGACCGTTCCTATGGTATCCATATTCTAGTGGTGTCGTTTGTTCAACAACAATACAATATTAATAGATGATATCAATGTAATCATAATCCGTCCCATTGAAACTTCCGATCAACAGGAAGTACCATGATTTGAGAGAGAGACAGGCAGACAGGCAGAGACAGAGAGAGACAGACCACTGACAGACACACAGAGAGACAGACAGCCATCCCGACAGACCGCCGACAGATAGACTGATAGACAGACAGACAGACAGACAGACAGACAGACATGGAGATAAAGATACAATCAGACGTGCACAACTAGCAGAATCAAAAGAGTAAACTTTGAGGCAAAAAGAGAAGAAAGGTTACAATAGAGTTAGACGGACAGAAGCCTGCAAGGATGCAGTGGCAGACAGTGATACATAGAGATAAGGGACAAAAGAGAATAAGAGAATTGAGGGGAAAATTGTTTTAGAGAGGAGTAATAAAGAGAGACAATCTGATACTTAAATATGCTTATCAACACTATGACTATGCACGAATTATACTTTTTGTTGTATTTTTTTGTCTTTTCTTTTTTGGTTTTCTACTCTACATGTACTGTATGTGTAAACATCAGACATCGATGGAAAGCAGACCCTGCGGAGAGAAGCAGAGTTCATGAAAAGTTTAACTGACAATGAAAATATCGTTTCGTGTCTTAAAGAATTAACTACGGAAGGTGAGTTTAATTGATATATACTTGGCGGAACAGCGCTATTCTATGCCCTATGGTTAGTTTCATATAGAAGTCGTGATAACTTTTTATCAGTTTTTTATATAAGAAGTTACCACCATCAAGACTGTGTGAACAATTGTCGGGGATACTCCTATATCATCACTGTTTTAAAGTATTTTGAAAGATAGCACAACGCAAACAAGAAACAAAAGTTTTTTTTTTTTAAGAAAGACAATGTAATTAAAATAATTCTCTGTGTTATTGCTGTTTATTAACATAACAACCATAATTATAATCGCTAAATAATAATCGGAAATATAAGAACATTAGTACAATGAACCTTTACGTTTCTCTTTTTATCGTGACTCATCTTTCTTTTTTTCAAGTCCCCCTTCATTTTGTTCTGGAATACTGTCATCATTGAAACTTAAAGTCATATCTCAGGAAGTTAGACCGTGGGGCTACTGAAATGAAGGAACTTTTGTTGTTTTCATTTGACTCTCAAAAGGGAATGTGTTTTCTTGACGAAATGCAGGTAACTAATGCCGTTTTGTTTTTCATATAGTATAAAAACGTAGAAATGTAATAATATTTGTTGAAATATATGTAATGCATATTTTGACTTAATCCCATCATAAATGGAATCCCAATTCTTACTATCGTTATTTCAATTAAATAGTGTGTCCACAGGCAATTATCTGCACGAGTCGTCATGGTAGATGGACAAAAAACCTGCAAGTTATCAGAACTTGGATTTTCGACCGCCGTTATGGATCAGGAAACTTATGAACGGATGAATAAGGTAATATGGACATAAAATACACTAGTGAACCGTTTAGTAGACATGATAAAACATAACTCTTCTTTTGAAACTGACATTGTGCGATACACAGGGTTCACATGAAAACACAAACTCTTGTATCTTATAGGGTACTTTACCAATTAGGTGGATGGCCTTGGAATCGATTGACGAGTGCTTGTACACATCGGCGACAGATGTTTGGTCTTACGGAATATTGCTATGGGAAATATTCAGCTTTGGTAAAGAAATTTATACTTTTATCAGTTATCTGTCCATCATTCTACCCACTTATCTATCTGTATGCTTATATGTTAATCTGCATATCTATTTGTTTAAGTAATACAGAGACACTCACATCTGGACTATGTAGACTTTGCCCATTATATGTCAGCTTTAATTTAAAGTATTAAGTCCCTCAACATCGTTAGTGTATGAGGAAAGCCCAACGTGTCTCACATGCAGTCCCCCTTGTAGGGGTATGGTACGGGGAGTCTGGCAAAGGTTGCACAAATGCCGCATTTTTAGCTAAAATTTCACTGTTTAAGTGTGCCTCCATGCAGTCCCCCTCGTCGTGTTGGGGGCGCAGGGTGTTTTGTCACAGGTTGCCATCTTTAGTTTAACATTTAAATATCAATCATGCCCTTATGCGCCCCTGCATTATTGAAACGGGGGCTAAATATATGTTCGAAGTGTGTTTCAATCCATCCAGTTTCTACTATCTTCATTCCACTGGGGATCACCTGATTGTTCCTCGTTTCTAATATATATATATATATATATATATATATATATATATATATATATATATATATATATATATATATATATATTAGGCATGTCAAACATCCAATAAATTTTTCTACCGAGTGAAGTTCACGTAAAAAGTCCCGACTTTGGAGGCATATTTCGCCTATAAAAATGATGTTTTTTTCACTCATGATACCTTATATTGTAATAAACTTCTTCTTTCAGTTTTGTCAAGAAAAAAATAAAAAATGTAAAACTAATAAAAAGTTAAAAAAACTTGAAAATTGGGTTTCGTTCTGTTGCACGGATCGCCAGAAAAGGGTGATTTTGCGACCCCTATTTTAAATTGAACATTCTACTTAAACGTATTGGCCGATTTCTATGTATGACCCCTTGTTGGAAACTTCAGATAATTCTCTAATGCGTCATAGCCTCGATGTTGCGATATTCACATGTTATCATCGTTGGAAATTGAAAGAAGAACTTGATGGAAAATCTCGACTTCAAGACAGCGAAACTTTGGATGAGCTGCTATCTGATGATAAAATTTAGTGTATATTTAGTAAGATTCGAAGGTTTTGTGAAATTTTGTTGAGCGGTTTCGATGGAAATTGATCGAAAAGTACGTTGAGCGCGATCGGGAGGTAGCGCTAGTGCCACTATCGACATTTCGGCTGCAAAAATTTTAGCCCACGGGCCTTTGTTTGCCGTGTTGGCTATCGACATAGCTGCAATAAATGTGGTACACGGGTCTTTGTTTACCGTATTGCTGGCTATTCAGCCATCGGCGGGGGCTGAATAGCCAACACGTAGGCTACAATGATTGCAGCTACCGACATTTTGACTTAAGTGAGGGCAGTATGTACGCTGTTGCGTACTCCGTAGACAGTTTGGATGAGTGTATATTCGCGTAAAAACAAAGTATTTACACTGCATGAAAACCCAATAATTCAGATAAATTCACATTAATGAGTTGCCTGTATTATAGTATAATACACATAAATTCACACGAATCCACATGAATACAGGCTTGCTTAATACAAAAAATGGATTCTTGACTGTATTCATCTGTATATGCACTCTTCAGCTAAAATACAGGCAATAATCCATGTTAATACAGTAAGTATTATAGGGTTTTTATGCAGTGTTACTCATTGTTTTGGAAAGTTTGAAACCACTGTAATTCAGGATTTACTGTAGAAGATGCTTTGGGACTGGTAAATTTTCGTAAACTGAACAAAGTATTACTTTTTTAATGTTAACAATTGCAAACAAAAATTTAGCGGTAGAATGCATACATTGCACACCATGGGTGGTTTTTATGGGCTAGTCTGGGACCAATGATTTTAGTTCCCTATTTAGCTGACATATCGATAATTAAGGAAACTTACAATCAATAAATCTTTTTCAAATGTAATAATTTACATAAATTAGCATACCTGAAAGGCTGATCAGGGAAACTACATAAGATATGGTCAGCCGTCATTTTGAATGATTTCATTGAATTGAGCATGTCCTAAAACCTACAAATTAAAAATTCTATGTCTCTATGTGGGAGAATAATCAAGATATTTAATTTTTGCATATTTAATTAGATGGACGTAGTTTTTCTGTAAACGCACTGTTTTTACGGTCGGTGAAATTAGATAATATTCAAATTTTGACCGCATATAATATGCAGTTGATCATGAATAAGTTTTTTTCAGAGTGAATGGCCACAATTGGTTTCAAAGGGAATATTTCAACAGGTTTTAAGCTTTCGTCAAAATTATTTATTTATTATTTTTAAAATTATTAAAATTATTTATGCATTATTTCTGATATATTTATATTGAAACTTCATTAAAATTAAAAACGCTAAATACTTTAATGCACGGCAGAAAAAAATATGAAAATTTATTACTTTAAAAATCTGTATCTCCTGAACTACTCGTCCAATCTTGATCATTTAAGGCTTGTTTTGTTCCCCTCAGTGAGATCTTTAGATTGAAATACATGACAATTCTCTATTCCTAATATAAAAAATGGCCTGACATGTATTTTAAAATTATTAAAATTATTTATGCATTATTTCTGATATATTTATATTGAAACTTCATTAAAATTAAAAACGCTAAATACTTTAATGCACGGCAGAAAAAAATATGAAAATTTATTACTTTAAAAATCTGTATCTCCTGAACTACTCGTCCAATCTTGATCATTTAAGGCTTGTTTTGTTCCCCTCAGTGAGATCTTTAGATTGAAATACATGACAATTCTCTATTCCTAATATAAAAAATGGGCTGACATGTATATATATATATATATATATATATATATATATATATATATATATATATATATATATATATATATATATATATATATATATATATATATATACATATATACCACATGAACTGGCCCGAATCGCCGCCTGTGTGACGAAGAACAGGACGGAGAAAAAATCCGAATTACCCCTGTTGTATGTCATCAACCGGAACTTTTTTTGTTCATGGTATACCGTTCATATATGCAGGCGTCACGACTCTATGCCGTGCTAGCTGTCATGACATTTTTACAAAAAGTGACCCGATAAATCCAGACATGGAAACATAGAAGGCATATTTGTCCAACGAAATTTCTAGTCGATAAAACTATAGCTTTTCCCAAGGATCGAGTGGAGACTGTCGGTCGTTTTATTTTAATGCCCCGTTTTAATGGCTCAGTAACGTCGCGCCTCGAGTTGAGTCGTGTAGGCTCAATGTGGACGTCGTACCTGGCGATCCCTGTTGGCGATAAACCTGAAATCTACACCTCAACGGAAGTTAAACTGAATAAATGAGCACAGTAAAATCGTCGGGAAAGCGACATAGGAGGCACCAGCATAAAGTCATTCGACAAAGAACGATAAATTTCCTTCATTGCACAAAAAAGTTTCGTAAATTCTAGCTCGGAATCAAACATGCAGCGCGGCGTAAGGCTGTAGAGAAGACATCAGCTGTTGAGCTGTGTGCAAGCAGCACTGTGGAATCCGATGTACTTCGAAAGTTGACTCAGACAACACTCAAAAGAGAGTTTCCGTCAAGTAACAAAATTAGGAGGTATCCACGGGCGAGATATGTGTCACTGTAAACATCAAAGTTCAAAAGACGAAAACATTGACGACCGAGATTGGGAATGACGAGTTGACATCGGCATGAAACCGGTGACGGCAGCGTGGGCACAAACATGCAATGAGGTACACCCGGTGTGTCATCGAACGGAATCTTTAGCGCTTGCCGAGGTCGTTAACTTGTGTGACATTTTGAAAAGCCATGGAATCTCTGAGAATGAGAATTACTTTTTCGATGGTTTCGTTGCATATACTCATAAATGTATTTGTAAATATTTTAAAAAGCTCTGCATACAATTGCTACCCGTCGCTAGCACGGTGAAAGCTATATACGCCGATGCGCGATGGCCGACTTGCCCCGGCATTGATACAGTATATGTTTGTATGTATGTATATATGTATGTATATACACAGCCAGAGACAATGATTGACACGTCCACGTGACCGAATCCGTACGTCTGGTTGGTGGAGATACCATGCGATGTATCAAATTTCAGCTTGATGGGATTTACGAATGAAAGTATCTCATGGGTAACGGGCCGCTTAACTCTTTAAATGAAAGTAATCCGCGTAAGTAAACACAAATTGCGACGAACCTTTACGAAAATGTAGATCCATTTACGTCAAAAGAAAAATAAGAAGACTGTTAATGTTATAAATATATAATCCCATGGTATTTTTCTCTGTTGATGTCATCGCATATTCGTGGTTTTCACGGAGCCGCACATTTCTCTCCTTCGACTAAAAGTTGTAGGGCTCCGCGAAAAACAAACATATATATATATTTATATATATATATATATATATATATATATATATATATATAGCTCTTCTCTAGTATTGAGCACTCTACTCCAGCTGATCT
>LD342659.1:735658-750985 GCA_001465055.1 Ptychodera flava
CTCTCTCTCTCTCTCTCTCTCTCTCTCTCTCTCTCTTTCTCTCTCTCTCTCTCTCTCAAATTGACCTACTGAAAATTTAATTAACTTTCCAACATGTGGGAGACGCTAATTTGTCATCTAATTTGTGTCAATTTTAAATTTGTTCGCTTCATTTTTTATAGACACTAATCGTGTTATATAAGGATTTTGCCCTGCATTGTCGTCCTGTACTACTCTTTGTCCTTCAATTTGTCCAACATTTTTTCTTGGATCTTCTTGCTTTAAACTCGCCCTCTGCTGTTTTATCACATCACAATCGCCAGAATATTTCACATGACGTACATGAAAATGGGGATCGTTTTCATAACAGTTGTAGCAACGAACCATAAGAGTGAGATCAAACACACTTTGTTGCTTATAATTTAACAATGTAACTGCCTATTAAGCAAATTAGAAAAAAAAAGGTAAATAAAACAAGTTTTTGAAGATTTTATTTTTCATCATATCACACGGCATAAGTGAAGAATGTAATGTTGGGCAGAGCATTATCGGTTATAATCTACACAATGAAGGATTTTGAGTAAAGAAGTGATGCAGTGACATAACATACTATGGGTAAAATAAATATTTTTCGTGTATGCAAGTCTTCCTTGTATACAGAGTTCACATAGACAGGTAAAGCTCCACTAAACAATCCGATGAAAAGCCCAAGCGTCATTGTATTTTTATGTATACGTTAATGTACAATGATGCAGGTGGACTATATATCTACGTGATTTATTTTTGGAAATAAAACAACTTCCTATATTCAAAATGTTTATTATAAATCTGTTGAATGTTTCGAACGTTAGGAAAATATAGACACGTGTGTGGTGATGGAATAGTAAGTAAAAGGTAACAAATTCTAATGTTAAGCTGTCAGTCTTGTATCTCTGTATTTGTCATATTTGTACATTTTTTAAATGCTGGAAACAATAAAGTGTGTTGTTACAAGGACTAGTTGTTTTGAACTCGCCATCTTATACACAGTTATTTAATTGTGGTATTCGTCTCTTTCGAACTTTTCTTTCCCCTGTTGGAGTTGAGAAATTTCTGAAATGGTTATTTTGACTTTGTTGTATCAATGTGGAAGTGCAGATATTGTATATCGCTGCCAATGTATGAATTGTTTATTCTTAGTTTAGCTTTTCCCGTGTCTTCCTTCCGATTTTCTGAATAAATAAACTTAGCTCTTCTCTGCGTGTTCATGTTATTCAAACAGACATCTGCATTTTACCCTGAAATAATTCAAATTGTTATATTTCATAAAGGTATGCGTCGATGGCCTGTAGGTAAGATACAAATAACATTACCTGCCCACACCCTCTTAACTAACATCAGTTTTTTTTATTGAAAAAAAACTAAGGTGTTTAAAGTCATTTTTACAAAAAAAGATGTTTTTACTAGGATAACGCAAGCAACAATTCCACTTGGGATAATCGTTGTGTTATATCAGCAAAGGTTATTTTGCCTGATCCCTAAATCAGTGTCTGGCTTTTTTTCTGAGGCAAAAACTAAATGGAATATGTACGTCTACGCTTAAATGTTGGGATTTTTGAAGACGACTAAATTTCCCTAGGAGATAGGTATGTAACACAGTCTGTCTGTCTGTCTGTCTGTCTGTCTGTCTGTCTGTCTGTCTGTCTGTCTGTCTGTCTGTCTGTCTGTCTGTCTCTCTCTCTCTCTCTCTCTCTCTCTCTCTCTCCCTCTCTCTCTCTCTCTCTCTTGATCTCAGAAGTTTGACATCCACAAAAAAAAGTCTGGCCTAAGCTCATGGTTTAAGCATATATTTTTTGTCATGCCCATGTTTGAGAGCTGTGAGGCTAGTAAGGAAGTTCATTGCAGAAATGTCATCCCTAATTACTTGTTGTTGCCGTCTTTTTATTTTTAATTTAAATTTATCAGAAAGTCTACTTTACTTCTCTCTGTCCTTTCCGCATTCAAACACTAATTGTTAAGCTATTTCGTCACTTCAAAATTTCGTTTCGTCATGTGACTTGACAATATGGCTTGAGAGCAAGAATAGTGTACATTACGGTCTCAAATTTTGACAGCGGTGAGAGTAACAAGTGATTGTGATACTCGCCACTAGGAAATACCTGTTTGTTTTAAAGGTCAATAATCAGCTGAATAAGGTCACTTTTTTTTCTCATGTGTTCACACACGTAAGCATATGTCGCAGCAATGTCTGTCTGTCTGTGTGTCTGTTCGTCTGTGTGACTATCTGTCCGACTGTGTGCTCGATATCTCAAACACGGCTCATCAGAACAGATTAAAATCTGGTACATATATTTAGTTTGCAAATGGCAAGAACAAATTAGCTTTTGGCAGGTGTGGGTTACTTACTTTTGCTCATTTGCATAATTAATGACTTTAGAAAAAACGGATATACATTGAGAATGACTGAACACAAGTTGATGAAATTTGCTACAAATGTTGATCACACCTAGATGTATCAGCCATGAAAGGTATAAGGGTTGTCATGAAAGATAATTTCTAATTTGCATATTTAATGAGCTTTGTTAATTAGGGATGTATATCTGAATTGGGTAGATTAAATTTGACGAAACTTGGTATGTGTATATTGAAGATACTATGATATTAAAGCTATTGAAAGTCATTAAGCATTTTTATTGCATCCAATTCCTAATATGCATATTTAATGAACTTTTCTAATCATCTAAATTTACGAGACCAATGTTGATGAAACTCGCTACATGTATTGAAGATACTATGATTAAATATTCTTGAAAGTCATGAAGCATTTCATCCAACTCCAAATTTGCATATGTAATGAACATTTCTAATTAGGGATATATATCTGAATTGACTCAACCAAAATTTATGAATCTTGCTACATATATTTAAGATAGTATAATACAACATTGTTGAAAGTCATTAAGCATTGTAACTTCAGCCAAATTCTAATTTGCATATTTGATGAGCTTTCTTAATTAGGGATATTTATCTGTAGACCAGCGTTGACGAAACTTGTTATGTACGTTAATGATACTATGATACAGCATTATTGAAAGTCATTTAAAATTTTTATTTCAGTCAATTCCTAATTTGCACATGTAATGACAACATTTCGGTCAGTTCCTATTTTTGAATTTTCAATGGACATTCTTAATTAGGGATATATACCAGGGATTTACTTGTCAATGATCACAATTGGCAAAACATGCTATGTACATCGATGATTATACAAGGTTAAAATATTGAAAGTCATTTCGTATTTTCATGTCCGCTAATTTGTAATTTGCATGTCTAATAAGCTTTTTCAGTACGTTGGGCATATAAAGCTTGAAGGACTTGACCAAAGCCAATTTCACGTGCTATATTAAGAAATGATACAATGACATTACTCAAAGAAATTAATTATTTTTATTTCAGCTAATTACATATTTGAATACTAAATGACCTTTAAAATTGATCTGTTGTGAATATTGATCATTATGATGATCATAACACTTTCAATTAAGTTGCAAATTTGCACATAAATACAATATATAATGAAACACGTGAGCATTTTCAGTTCATATCTGGTTCCTGCACGTTTTCCGTGTGTTGTCGTTGTTCTTGAACAATTCTTGAAAATGGTTAGTTTTGAAATGGTGAATCTGAGATGAGACTTTGTTTGTGTACCGTCTATTTACTGTCTGTTCTGTGCTGTTTTGTGTCTATGTTTACAACTATTGTCTTACAAATTCTGACCTAGTGTTATCGGATTATGGATTGGTATGATTGCGATTATTTTACTACGACCAGGTCGATGCTCCTGCTGGTGGACATATTGTCCCCGAGGGCATCATCCACCTGGTACTTGTACATGATAATGAAGGACTGTATAAGAGATATATTCGTACTGGCTGGGACGTCGCCCGGGTTAACAAGGTCCCGACCAGGTACACGGGACACAGTAGCTCAAAATCCGTGTGTCCCTCGGATTACCCTTCGGGATGTTACTAAGACATCATACGTGCAATTAGAGGGCAATTTTTATCACGGAAATGGAGAAAGTTTCCAGACAATTAAATCATGCAAATTACTACTGACTGACTGTTTAAAGTCATCTCCAGCTTGTGATTATACATGTTCCATTACAAAGTGTGGTATTAAAAACTGCAAAACTTGCAGTATGCTCATCACTACAGAACAGTTCAGTAGTAGTTTGACAAGGAAGACCTATTCTACCAAATGTCTGGAACCTCTGAATTGCACTACCAAAAACGTAATCTATGGAATTGAGTGTTCTTTGTGTGGGCTCATTTATGTTAGTGGAACAGGAAACAGCTTACGAAGTAGAATGAACGGACATCGCAGTGGAATGAATCGATCTTTGGACGTGCAACTTCATAAGCATTTTAACCAAGACGATATCACTCCACTTTGTCTGTGCGTGTCCGTATTCTTGAAAAAATATACGATCCAACCAATAGCCCAAACTTAGTTCACCATTCCGTAGACAGAGAGAATATCACTGGATTGGACAGTTAGGTACCGCAATGCCTTATGGTTATAATGACATCATCAAAGATATAGGCAATCTCTCAAGTCCTGGTTGTTCAGAAGTGAATGTGATGGGCCTCTTTGAGTCTTCTGTCCGTAGAAAACGTAGTCATGGACATAGGCGTTACCATCGGCCTACATTGAATACATCTACCTCCAACTGCCATGACAAATTTCATGAAATGCTTCTTTTATTACAGAAGCCTTTAGGTCTCCATCACATTCGTACTTCATCATTTGCTCTTTCCATCAAGGACATGAGAAGGTTGCATGCCTATGCATTGGGATTGTCTTTGACAGATCCGAACAAACAACCATACAGCTTAAGCGCAGACTAGTCAGTATTATTGCTGACATTGCACTATACAGACTATTCAAGCCTGTTCGTGCTGAACCCATGTCTGATAATAATCGTCATTTCATACACCTTCCATTTACTAACAAAGGAATTGATGCCATTAATATCAGCAATATACTTCACAACAAAAAGGTTACATCAACTATACCTGTTTACTTTAAGAACCAGTCTGTATCTATTCTGTCATATCGGTACACCAAGACAATCTCCAATTAAATATTCAATTACAATAAGGCATTGCGGCACTTAAAAATTGATGAATTCTTTCAAACACCAGCATCCTGTGACTGCTCTACATCTCCCTTCAAATATACTCCAGTTGGCCATGTCATCACTGGTGATCTGAACTTGGTTGAACATCACCACCTTCGTAAGATATTATCTTGTGGACCCGAGTTCAGAAAACCTCTCTGGATCAACTGGAACCGTAATGTTAAGATCATTATGGACGCTGTTAAAGAGTATGCCAGGAAATAGGCTAAAAAGGAGGATGTAGAGCTAGACACAATGTCAGAATCTGTTAGGAAAATAGTTCGTGGCCGTATTGGCCGACTAAAATCACACGTTTGCAGAAGAATCTATTCTGTATTTAAAGATCCTGATGCTGTTAAGTGTTTAAATAATATCCATGACATTATCCATGACAAATATGTTGTCGTCCCTGCTGATAAAGCTGCCGATAACATTGTATTTGTCTGTAAGAAGTATTATTTTAAATGTCTTATAGACGAACTGGGTGTAACTAAGACCTCCACCATCTCCACTTACAGACAATCAATGTTCAACAAATCTGAAATTTTGGCAAACCATGTAATTCATGGATAACTTTAATATTATAACAAAAAATGACCATAAAAAGTTACCTAGCTTATACTGGATACCAAAGCTGCACAAAACACCTTACAAATCTAGGTTTATCGCAGGATATTCAAAATGGTCAACAACAGAGTTATCGAAGATACTGACTTCTGTTCTTTGTACTGTTAAACGGGGACTTCAAGCATACTGTGATGTTGTCTTTTCTCGGAGTGGTACAAATCAAATGTGGATATTAAAAAATTCGAAGGAACTCTTGGAAAATTTGAAATCAAGATCTGTTTCAAAAATAACATCTATTAAAACTTTCGATTTTTCCACATTGTATACCACAATACCACATGACAAATTGAAAGAACGCTTGAAAACATCATCAACCAAGCATTTTCTACAAAAACGGCTCACGCCGTTACAAATATGTAGTATATGGGTATAATTCTACATATTTTGTTAAAAATATTACTAACTCTAAAGTGTTTTATAACGAGAAAGACATTATCAGTATGCTTGATATCCTCATTGACAACATATTTGTTGAATTTGGAGGACACATTTTCCAACAGTGTATAGGAATTCCTATGGGCACTAACTGTGCTCCCTTGCTTGCCGACTAATTACTGTTCTCATACGAGCCAGAATTTATCCAGAACCTAATCAAACAGAAAAAGGTCTCTGTAGCTTGAACTTTCAATCTCACATTTAGATATATAGGAGATGTCATATCAATGAATAACTCTGAATTCAGTTAATATCTCGCTATGATTTATCCTCTGGAATTGAAGATTAAAGAAACTACAGAAACGGCCTCTTCTGCTTCATATCTGGACATTTTACTTGAATTTGACTCTAATGGTCACCTTTCTACAAGGCTATATGACAAGAGAGATGATTTCAACTTCAGTATAATCAATTTTCCACACCTCATCAGTAATATTCCAATTTCACCAGCTTATTGGGTATACATTTCCCAGCTTATTCGATATGCTAGAACATGCAGTTCATATGTTGATTTTGTAGAGAGACATGGCCATCTCTCTAACAAACTGTTAATTCAAGATTGCACCAGAGCAAGACTTGTCTCTACATTCAAACGCTTGTTTGGAAGGTATCGCAAGCTGGTAGATAAATACAATATCTCTCTTCGACAAATGATCGCTGATAGCATCGGTGACATTGGGCCTTAGTTAGTGACCACTACTTATCTGACTTACAGTTTGATATATGGCGGGTGCCACATGTGGGGCAGCATGCCCTTACTATTTTCGAAACACCTGACATCACTTCTTGGTCTTTCGGCCAGAGGTCCATATATCTTTCTTTCATGAATTTGACTTTGTTTGTGTACCATCTATACTACTGTCTGTTGTGTGCTGTTTTGTGTCTATGTTTACAACTATAGTCTTACAAATTCTGACCTAGTGTTATTGGAATATGGATTGGTATGTTTGCGATTATTTTGCTGTGTCAGTATGGAAATGCTGTGATATGAAATATCGTTGCCAACTTTTGACATCTTTTTTTTCTAATTTTAGCTTTTCCCTCACATTACTTCCGATTTTCTGTGTAGATATTTTTTACAAATAACGCAATATACTGAGCTCTTCTGTGCGTGTTCATGTCGCCCGAACAGGCGTCTACATTCGTCGATGATCGATCGAATTATCACCTAGCCCTCCCCTCTAAAATAAAATTGCGCTTTTTAATAATAATAATATCATGGTAAATATGCGTCAAAGGCAATTTTACAGTGAGTTTGCTATCATTCTTCTATGTGTTCGATATACCTCTAAAAAGATTTTCCCTTTTTATGTGTATCTGACATTGCTACAAAGTTGCTAATATCTATCAGATCTGTCGTACTAGTGTAATCAGTATACAATGAGAAGCTAAGCACCTGTACGCTTATATTGTAATTAAGATTAAGGTCTCAGACTAGCTATTACTTTTGGTGAACCTCCACTCCATGAGTAATGAGACATATTCTCCAACATTAATCAAATGAAAGTATAAACATGGTTAGGGTGAGATTTCACTTTTTGTCACAGTCTATCCTGAACGTCTTTACCGAACTGAATGATCGCAAGATAAAAATAACTCAATGTGAGCGTCTCTTTAAACAACAAGAGTATCACACTTTACACGCTCCCGATGTTAATCTATAGTTAGTTCTATTTCAAAACATTTCAAGGACACGATAATTTGACAGAATCTGCCCATTGGCCTATCGATTTGTTTCTGTACATAAGCACCTTGCGATGACTGGCGAAAATACAACCTGACTTCCGAGCCCTCATAATCAGTAATTTTATTCGGAAGGTAGGGGGTACAAATGAGCTTTAAGTGTGCATTCATTCGATTTATTTGTCCTTAGTGTCAGCTCTAAAAATTTGAAATTGACAATTAAAATCTGGCATGAGTTCATAGACCGAAAATTTATTTTTGTCGTGTCCATGTTTGAGAGATGCGAGATTAACCAGGAAGTACAATGCAGAGATGTCAGCACTAATTGTATCGTTGTCTAATTAAACACTATCACAAAATCTACTTCACTTCTCTGTCCTTTCCGCGTTCCGCCCCGGATGATTATATGTGCCGCCATCATGTTACCTTGGAGTCAATTGGTTATGTGAAGTTATAGTATGTTGTGATATCTCATGAAATTCACAAAAAAACCCCAAAACAAACATTATCAGGCCTGAGCTCATAGACAGAACAAAATATTTTGTAAGTCGTGTCCAGTTTTGACAGCTGTGAGGAAAATAAGGAAGTTCACAGAGATGCCATCACTAATTACTTGTTGTTGCAGTTTTCTAATTTCAAAGTATCTGCTTTACTTCCCTCTCTCCTTTCCGCGTTCCATCCACATTGTTAATGCACGTCGTCACCATGTTACCTTCAAAAAAAAATCTCGTCACTTGACTTGGTGCGAGTCATATGACCTGTGAACACGAAATAGTGCACAGTACGGTCTCAAATGTATTCACTCGTTACGGCAACCAGTAATTGTGATATAGGATAATATGAAATACTTGTGTGTTTGAAAGGTCAATGGTCAGCTGAGTGAGGATATTTATTTTTGCTGCGTATTTTCCGCGTTTTATCGTTGCAGTTTGCAGGACGCAAACATAGTTTTTTAAGGGCAAGCTGAAGTATATTGTTAACAGTAACAATGTGTTGTTTTGAAAAAAATAGATACCTTGAAGGCGTTACCGCGTAGAATGAAAAAAAATAACGCTTTTTAAACGAAGTACTTGTAGGGAAATCAGGTTAAGGCAGAATGTTAATAACTAAGTCCGGCTCACGTGGGGCAAAGGACCCCAATTCGTGTGAGAAATCTGATCACAAGCCCTTGGGGTGTGAGATTCAATGAGTCATAATGTACAGTAAAATGCATATTCTGGCGTTAAATGTCATATCCTGATTTTTGCTAAAGCTGAGAGCTCTCGCGTATGCCAGCAGTGTTATATCGCCAATATACCACGGTTCTTTTGGGGTCTCGACCAATCAGATCGCTGTGTTTGAACCATTAATATACTGGTGTGATATAATAATGAACATTTTATGGTTAAGATGTGTAAAGGCGATTTTAATAAAAAGGTTTTGATATTAGGGTAAATCAAGCAACCATTCCATCTGGAATAAACGATGTGTTATCAGAAGATAGATCATTTGGCTTGATCTCAGAGCCAGTCTCTGGCTCGCTTGGTCAAGTATAAGCAACTAAACAAAATATATACTATATTATATACTCATTGAATAATCGATATCGGTACAGCACTTCTTTCTGATTTAAAAAAAATCGAACTTCGATAATGTCAGATCATCTTAAGGAGCTGTTAGTTTCGCTGTTTGAAAGTTTACCTTCGAATACTAAAAGGCGCCATCGATGTACACATCTCTCTCTCTCTCTCTCTCTCTCTCTCTCTCTCTCTCTCTCTCTCTCTCACTCTCTGAAGATCCTCAGATCTGGCCAAAGCTCATAGACTTAAAAGCATTTTTGTTTCGTGTCCATGTTTTAGAGCTGTGAGGCTAATACGGAAGTAGAGTGCAGAGATGCCATCACTAATAACAGGTTGTTGCAATGTTCTAATTTTTAATTAAATATTTATCAAAAAATCTGCTTTACTTCTTTCTGTCCTTTCCACGTTCCACCCAACAGTGTTTATGTATGTCGTCACCATTGTACCATCAAAAACAGTATTTCGTCATGTGACTTGAGAGTGCACAGTTCAGTCTCAACTTTAGTAAGCGGTAAAAACAACCAGTGATTGTGATAATCAAACATTAGGAAATATGTGTTTGTTATAAAGGTCAATGGTTAGCTAAGTACGGTCATCTTCATTTTCCCTACATATTTTCCTGTGTTGACATTGCTCTTGAACAATTTTTGAAGACGTTATACGAAATTAAAATTTTGCTGTATGAATATGGAAGTGCTGATGTGAAATGTCGTTGCCAACTTTTAATTTCTTTATTCTAAATTTAGCTTTTCCATTACATTACTTCCGATTTTCTTCATAGTCACGTTCTACACTGAGCTCTTCTCTGGTGACGTGTTCCTGTCGCCCTGAACAGGCGTGTACATTCTTCACTGGAAATTAAAAAAAAAACCAAACAAACAAACCAAAAAACCCATTATTTTTCATCACGGTATACGTCGATGACCCGTCGAATTATTAATACAAGTGAAATCACCTGGCCCTCCCCTCTTTATTAAAATTTCCCTTGATAATAAATATATTAAGTAAAGGTTCGTCAAAGGCAATGTTTACAATGGATTCGTTATTACTCCTCCATGTGTTCATATATCCCTGAACAAGACTTTACCATTGTATGTGTATATGACATCACTTTGCTATTACCTATCAGATCCGTCGTACTTGTCTAATCAATACGTAATGTGACCCGAGACATTAGTAAGCTTATACTATATTTAAGATTAATTAAGGTGTCGGACAACTAACAACAAAGCCTCTACTTAACGAGTAATACATTATGCATATAACGAAAGAGGTCATTTTCCTAACGTTAATCAACGTATAAAAATGGTTCGTGTGAGATTCCACATTTTGTAACAGTTTATGTCGAATGTCTTTACCGAATTGAATGGTCGCTCGGTAAAAAAAAAAACACTTAAAGTTATCGCCGACAAAACAGTGCTCATACTTTTTATCCCTTTTCATTCCTTGCAACTTATCGTACGTTCTATTTCGAAACGTTTTCTTCGACGAAACCATATGTCAAAATCTGCTCACCGGCCTATCGATAGATAACTACCTTGCAATCACTGACGAAAATAGAACCCTTTCTTCCGAGCCCTCATAATAACTAACTTTATTCGAATAGAAGGGGGTTCAAACAGGCCTTAAATTTGGAGTCATTCGGTTTATTTGTCGTTATAATGTGTTTTCAGACCTCAACAATTTGATATTAACAAAAAAACATTATAAGGCCTAAGCTCATAGACTTAAAAATATATTTTGTCGTGTCTAGGTTAGACAGCTGTGAAATCAATAAGGGAATACAATTCAGACTTGTCATCACTAATTACTTGTTGTTGCCGTGTTCTATTTTCAAAGTAAACCTTTATCACAAAATCCTCTTAATACTTCTGCCTGTCCTTTCCCCGTTTTACGCCATATTGTTAATGTATGTGGTCACTATGTTACATTCAAAAATTATTTCGTCATATTACTTTATTGGAGTTATATGACTTGGGAGAAGGAATAGCGCACAGTACGGTCTTAAATGTATTCAGCCGTTATGGTAATCAGTTATTGTGATATACGACGATAGGAAATACCTGTTTGCCTTAAAGGTCATAATGTTAGGTTATGTTTATTTTTCCTACGTATTTTCAGAGTGTTATTGTTGCCGTTTGCACGATGCAGACATGGTTCTTTCAGGGCAAGCTGGAGTAGAGTATTAACAGTGAACAACATGTCATTTTGAAAAATCAGTAATGAAGAAATAAAACTTTAATCTGAATCAGATGTACTTGTCGGATATCAGGTTCAGACAGCATGTTTATTAATTACTCAAGAGTCCAGCAGGTACAGAGGGGAAGAGACTTTGTCATCCTGGAAAATATTTAAAGCTAGCATCAAACCATGAAGTTATGAAATTCCTGCTGTTGTAAAGCGAATATTTTGCAACATATCTTTTACATGTCACTGCTATCACGATCGTCATATGAATGGAAATACTCTCGTATTTAAGTACCATATGAGTACAGAGCCTCGGACAGAAATGCGTAAACGAAGAAAGGGAAGGCATAATAGGCAGCAAAAAATGCAGGTGTCCTAAAGAGTTGGTGACGTAATTACAGGCCATAACAGAGTTGATAACACATGTCCCAAAGTCAGAGGAGACAGTTACATGGTTATTGGTATACGATAATAAATTAAATGTAAATATCATTGGAATTACAGTCTCCACTGAAATTCGTTGGTTGCTGAATTCACACAGAGTATTCACTCACACTGATATTCTTCAGTAGTTTAATTACCCTATCCGCTTGTCAGAGTGCCGGCATTGCCATAAATGTAGTCATCGTGCGCCTCCAGTAGCAGAAAGAACGCATTAATATCACCAGTTCGTACCGCTGGTGGCGCAATTTATAGCACTCCACTAAGGTGATTTCTTTGTTTGGAGCAGAATTGAAATCACAAAAGGTTGAATATTTTTTTTACTTGATGTCGTCCCTTCAAAAACCTTCAAAATCTTAGTTAAACCCCTAGAATTTGGTCTACGAAAAAAAGACATGGCTGTTTGTTTGAAGGTCGCTGATAAATTGAATCATCACGGGATGTGTATTTTTTCCTTAATCTTTTTGGCGTGTCATCGCTGCTATTTACATGACACATGTACTTAAAGGTGACTAGGGGCGTGTACAGATAAACTTCCAATCATACGGGCGAGCTTTTGTACAATAGCTCGTACTAGTGTTACTATTTGAAGGATGAGGGAATGTAACCGCAAGGAAACGTTTAACCATCCCCTTTCGAAACCAACACTTTTACGCAAGAAAAATTAACTGTATCTAAATTCAAACGCTTTTCAAGAAGATATTACGAACTGATGGATGATAAAGTATAGATGAATACTTCTTACTACTTTGACGTCAAGATTGATCTATGATGGTTTCGCCCTAGAGGGAGATTGCGTTCATCATTTTCAAAACACCTGACATTATTTCACAGTTGTCTTTATCGGAAGTCATCAATACATTTTCCTTCAATTGATTTGACTTTGTTTGTATCTATACTTGTTTTTTGTCGATCTGCGCTGTGCTGTTTGTGTTGGGTTTATCGCAAGTTTGCTACTAGGGAATTACGACTATGATGCAGATGAGTATGGCTTAGTACTATTGTTCATTCTACATGAGGTGTCCCTAGCACTGATTCTTTCAAAGGTTAAAAAGGAAATAAATGCATATATCAAAGGAAAATTGTAAAGGATAGTCCTTTGAAATACCGCTCCTTTTCCCCACTTTTATAAATGTCATATCGCTGCATATAATACGGATACGTGTTTTACCATAATGCTAATGGCGTAAAAGCGCTTACGTGAGCTATTATAATTTACTAAATAATAACTTTTTTTCATTTTTTTTATTTCCATAATAAACAAAGCAACACAAGAAAAAAAAGGAGCATGAGGGAAAATGCCAAGAGGATTTGACCGGTTAAGAAGGGCTTGACTACACATGTTTCTGCGCAGTGAAGCGTCATTACGTATTCATGGTGACCCCTGGCCAGCTGTCAATATCTTTGGGGGCTTTTGTCTTTTGGCCTGCTTTGCATATGCGTCGTTGGACACGACCTGCCAATCACCCAGGTAGTCAATTAAACTATTAATTGACTGTTTACCGACCCAATTAACACTATCCAGCAATATCAGTCATATTTTAATCGCGTGGCCCGGGTGGGCACAACGTAGGAACGAGTGTATTTCTATGTGTACGTTTCACTTGTGGTGTTGTTAGTACCATCGTGCGTTTGAAGTCCTTGTTTCACCTACAGTATTACCTTCAAGGTGACAAGGCTTACTATTAATGTTCAGTATCATTGCACCGAGTTCTGCCCACGGTGAAAACCACTTTTTTTGCCTACTAATTACTGCCCGTCGCTGCCCGTCCTGAATGTAGCCTATCTATAGCTACAGTAATCACATAAATCATTTATCAGTTTTGATATATACTCCTAAATTGTAAGTTTGATCAAAATCGAAACCACATTCAAGGGCTATGCAGACTCTCCATGTACGCACACACAGTGACAAGAAGGCGGCAAACACCTACTCACCAAGCACGTCGATTCGGCGAAAAGAAGCATAAAAAGCTAGGCTCATCGCCAAAATAAACGCGCCAAGCGCTAACAAAAACCCATACCAAGCGGTCCTTTTCAAATACTCCAAAAAGAGAACAACCAAAAAAAACCATAGAATGACATAGAACACACAAACACTTAAAAGAAATAACAAAAATCGTACACATAACAAACAACTGAAACACAACATTAAATACAAAATAAACAATCACCGTAACGTAACAGAAAACATGGCCGTTGAAATAAATAAGCTATTTCCAAAGAAAAGCCGACAACAACATGCAATTCAACAACAACCTATCATCGCTCAAACTATGAAACTCCGAAAAATAGTACGAGGCAAAAGCCTTAAAATTCATTCGGACACCAACAAAACCAAACAGAATAAAACCACCTCAGGATTTCAACAAATAAAGTCGTATAATGTGACTACGCTACATCGTGAGACACAATCAATCGCAACACCAATTCAAAGAAAAGTCAAATTGGACTCCACGAACAACAAAAAAACAAAAACTTGAAAGCTATCTGAAGCTGTTAAACTCGCACTTCTAGAGATACCCTTTCAAACAAGGAAACAAAACATGTCGCGTGCCAAAAGAATCGCGATAAACCAGCTTGCAAACAATGGACAAATTTCGGGAAAATAACCCTTCGACAAGGGTCGGTTTTTCTTTATTGTCAACACAAACGATTACGTACTCGAATGCGAAAGGCAATTACGCAACGCTCAGTATTATACACAACATGCCAGAACAAACAGTAAACAAAGTAAACGAACTATTAATCAAAATGTACGAGAACAAGCACATCAACCAGGATACTTGTAAGTATCTTGATCCAATAAACATAAAACCCGTACCCCGCAGTGGTACTTATTGCCTAAAATTCACAAACCTCCGCAAAAATCTAAAAGACACACCAGTCAAAACAAAATTTACCGAAGTAAAGAAATACAGAACAAACAAACCGAACCACCAAACGGACTCAACAACGTGACCAAAATTAATATACTTGCCTCGCTAATCGGAAAGCAAGACCACTAAAATGCATTAAAACAAATTTTCACAAACACAAACTACATTGCGACTCATGAGAAACCACACTCGGGTTTCGAAACGCAAGCGTCAAAGGGCGACTCTATCAACTTTTGTAACAACCATGGATGTAAAAAATAGACATCCATGGTAACAACATAGGTCCGGCTGCGTCTCGCCATAAGCTTTCCCCACACAAACAAAACGTTACCGTACACACTAATCCAGACTTCTCTACAAATATCCAAAGCGAAAC
>LD342659.1:751594-768859 GCA_001465055.1 Ptychodera flava
AATATGTTATTTTGAAAAATCAGTAATGAAGAAATAAAACTTTAACCTGATGTACTTGGTGGATATCAGGTTCAGACAGAATGTTTATTAATTACACAAGAATCCAGCAGGTACAGAGGGGGAGAGACTTTGTCATCCTGGAAAAGATTTGAAGCTAGCATCAAGCCATGAAGTTATGAAATTCCAGCTGCTGTAAAGCGAAGATGTTGCACCACATCTTTTTCATGTCACTGTTATCACGACCGTCATATGAATGTAAACACTCTCGTATTTAAGTAACATATGAGTAGAAAGCCTTGGACAGAAAGGCGTAAACGGAGAAAGGGAAGGCATAATAGGCAGTAAAAAATGCAGGTGTCCTAAAGAGTTGGTGACGTAATTACAGGCCATAACAGAGTTGATAACACATGTCCCAAAGTCAGAGGACACAGTTACATGGTCATTGGTATACGATAAAAAATTAAATGTAAATATAATTGGAATGACAGTCTCCACTGAAATTCATTGGTTGCTGAATTCACACAGAGTATTCATTCACACTGATATTCTTCAGAGGTTTAATTACCCTATCCGCTTGTGAGAGTGCCGGCATTGCCATAATGAAGTTATCGTGCGCCTCCAGAGGCAGAAAGAACGCATTAATATCACCAGTTCGTACCGCTGGTGGCGCAATTTATAGCATTCCACAAAGGTGATTTCATTGTTTGCAGCAGAATTGAAATCACAATAGGTTGAATATTTTTTTACTTGACATCGATCCTTCAAAAACCTTCAAAATATTAGTTGACCCCTCGGAACTTGGTCTACGAAAATAGGACATGGTTGTTCGTTTGAAGGTCGCTGATCAATTGAATCATCACGCCATGTGTATTTTTCCTTTTATCTTTTCCGCGTGTCATCGTTGCTATTTACATGGCACATGTACTTAAAGGTTGGCACTGACTACCAGGTGCGTGTACAGAGATAAACTTCCAATCATACGGGCGATCTTTTGTACACTTGATCGTACTAGTGTTACTATTTGGAGGATGAGGGAATGTAACCGCAAGGAAACGTTTAACCATTCCTTTTCGAAACCAAACATTTTGACTCAAGAAAAAATGGCTGTATCTGAATTCAAACGCTTTTCTAGAAGATATTACGAACTGATGGATGATAAAGTATAGATGAAGACTTCTTACTATTTTGACGTCCAGATTGATCTATGATGGTTTCGCCCTAGAGGGAGAATGCGCTCATCATTTTCAAAACATCTGACATTACTTCTCAGTTGTCTTTATCGGAGGTTATCAATACATTTTCCTTCAACTGATTTGACTTTGTTTGTATCAAAACTTGTTTTTTGTCTATCTGCGCTGTGCTGTTTGTGTTTGGTTTATCGCAAGTTTGCTACAAGGGAATTTACGAGTATGATGCAGATGAGTATGGCTTAGTACTATTGCTCATTCTGCGTGAGGTGTCCCTAGCTCTGAGTCTATCAAAGGTAAAACGGAAATAAATGCATAAAGGAAAATTGTAAAGGACAGTCCTTCGAAATACCGCTCCTTTTTTCACTTTTATAAATGTCATATCGCTGCATATAATATATTTACCTGAGGTATTCACTAAATAATAACTGATTGAAAGACTTGTCCTCCAAGCTCCCTTTGAACTTAAAAGAAGCCTCTAGCTAAACAGTTGACTAATATCAGCACAGTGTTATCACCGGCGACGACGTTAATATTTTCACCGATGGAGATGCTATAATGATATACATGTACACAGCCTGCCATGAACCTATTTTACGATGGTATTATCGGTCAACGCACTCTGCTTATATCGTTGTTGAATGCAGAGAAAATAATCAACCCAAATTTGAAGAGGGCTACGATCGTCATGGCTTGTAAATCAGCGTTCTCTACTGATAAAGAAAACAGAGTTTTGTGATTCTGGCTTTTATATTTGTGAAATTAGAGAACCTGGCGTCTCCCGTGTGTTTGCTTATCGGGTAATGAACAAGATTTCAGCTGAATAATCACTTATATGTAGCTATTCTGCCGAATCAAAATCCAACTAAAAATCGCTGAGAATAACACACAATGACCCCAAATGACCTCAAACAACCTGAAACTAAAAAAAATCAGTGACATTCTGTTATTCGTGATAGGCCATTGCCTCATCATCCTTGGTTACAACTAATACAGAAACCTGCACAAGCCAAGTTGGTCGTCTCTGAACAGAAAATACCGGGATTTATACTCCGGTCGTTTTACATCATAACGAAAAACTTCGTGCATGTCATCAGTGTCGGTGCGTCGGTATATTTTTGCGTCAATCTCAATATAATCGTCAATGTCAAACAACATAACGGCCGGTATCAAGTTTGTTTAACTTGAAAATTTGTGAAAAATCAGTCATAATTTTAAGAGTACGACCCAAACGCCGCCTGAACTTTTGACGCACATAGTACTTTTAGGCGATAAATATTGGGTTTCAACAGCAATACAGGGTATATTGGCAAATGCGGGTGAAATTCTTCTTTACATACAAGAAATTTAGAAATATACAGTTTGAAAAGTTCAAATCATTTGCTTTAATCACTAATGCCACGGTCAATTTTCAAATACACTCGTATATATGAAACGGAAACACACTACCTGCTGAGAGGCAATAGAAAGGCTTAATAAATAACATCTGATTACATCTGAACGAGAGAGAGAGAGAGAGAGAGAGAGAGAGAGAGAGAGAGAGAGAGAGAGAGAGAGAGAGAGAGAGAGAGAGAGAGAGGGCGGGAGTGTGTACCGTAAACTCAGAGGATGTGTACTGCATTCAGTAGCCTCGACAGCTAGTCACGATGTTCTATCATCGAATACAGGGACTATTAAACCTTCGGCGTCCTCACTCAAACCGTTTGGCGACATCAAAATGATTGACGGTGAAGGGCAGGGATTAATCTTTGCCATTGTCCATTCAACTGCACTTGAGAAGTAGCAACTTAACACTATTGTGAATTTTAGAGGAGTCCTGATTATGCATGCCTTCCACACTCCATCGTGGAGAAACGCAAAATCAAGGGCACTTGCCATTTCCTTAGTGGCTACTTCCGTATATTAGGCAAAGGAGGCACGAGATACTCTCGAAAGGCTATGCTGACCATAATTTCTGAGTCTGATAATGGATAAAACAAACATGGACATTTTTTTCCTTTTGTTAGGAACCATGCCAACAGAAAAAAATAAACACATTGCAGCTTCATCTTTAGGTTACCTATATTACGAACGATTAGGTATAAGAGTTTTGCGCCCTTTGCCCTGATGTTATCATTAATAATTGACATTAAGCAAATGTCTACATCCCGCTTACCCCAAGCGAAACGTTCAAGCTGCATTTACAGGCAAATGTCACAATGCTGCATTCGGCTTTCGACACTCAAATGTAGACCATCACTTTCGCATAGCGCCGCCAACGTCTAATTTGTATCATCACAGTGTCAGAAGTATAAGACCCTATACGAGTCAATATTCGTCTTCGGCTAAGAAGACTGCTAACATGTACATTTTCCAGACGCGATCTATTGTCATCTATCTCCATTTTATTCTCTTCTGTTTTGGGAAAAGAACATCAGGTAAGTTAAGACAATTTTACTGACATACAAACTCTATGATCATGGTTTACACATACAAGTGTTTTTAGATAAAGGTTAGTGTGTCACGTGTGTGAGTATCATGTGGATGTTGTTTTCTCATGTTGTTCGTTTGTTAAACACTTAATGGATATATCAGTTGCATGTATCTAAACTTAAATGTTAAGAAAACTAAGGAAATGATAATTGATTTTAGGAGGCAAGAACGCAACCCTCCTACGTCCATTGTTCACGATCAAGAAGTCGAGATTGTTTCGAAGTATACATACCTTGGTTCAATATTTGACAACAAATTGAAATGGGATCATAACACCGATGCTATACTGAAGAAGGGGCAGCAAAGATTGTACTTTTTAAGGAAACTGCGTTCATTCATGGTTGATAGACAAATTTTATCTCTTTTTTATAAATCTTACATTGAAAGCGTTATCTCATTTTCATTCATTTGTTGGTATCAAAATCTGTCTGTTAAAAACAAAACTTCACTTGATAGAATTGTTTCACTTAGCTCAAAACTAATTGGTATACCCCAGAGAAGTCTTTCTACGTTTTATAATCAGCAAGTACTCAGGAAAGCCCGCTCAATTCTTTTGTCTTGTGATCATATTTTATCAGCAGAGTTCGACACACTTCCCTCTGGTCGGCGTTTTAGATACCCGGCTTGCAGGTCAAACCGGCGCAAGTTGTCATTCATTCCAACCGCTGTGCGACTTTTAAATGATTCCTAAACTGTTTTTTTGTATAGTCCTGCGTCTCCTACCATTTTGTAAATTTGTATTATATATTTTTTTTTGATGTTGTATTTGAGCCACGCTTTTTAATTGCCCATGTTTGGGATAAATAAAGTTCTATTGAATTGAATTGAATTATAAAATGTATGTAAAATTACCAAGATCCATTTATGATGTGATCGATGAATTTATTCAAGGCTTTGATAGTTTTATTTGTTTTGCAGATTTTCAAGTAGGCCCTGATGAGTGTGTATCTGTTGGAGAGACTGCGATTCTTCCGTGTTCTTACGACGAGAGTTTCACATCGGTGAGATTGTCTTGGTATATTGAGACTGACAACGGTCTTGATGATGTTATAAAGTTAATTGAAGACGGCACTATCGAGTATTTTGATGGCTATGATAGACACAGTATTCATGACCAAGCGTCTTTGCGAATCGACAACACGTTGACGTCTGATGACAGTTTATACAAATGTAATATACACATACTACCAAACGCTGGGCATCGAGAGGGAGATGTCTCATTAAATGTGTTTGGCAAGTATTTTCTTTTTCATTACCATTCTGTCTTTCACGCTGAAATACAAGAGTGTGTGTTCAGTGCAACCATGGAGGTAGTACCACCACGGGGCAACCTAAGCTGGCCGTCCATTTCTCTTAGGTAGACTCTCCCGCAAGCGCTACGTCTGATACGCAGTCTGCACGGCTGCGTGTGTTTAGATACATATAGCGGCCGCCGCGTGGTATGCATAGAAAAAATAGAAACTTCCTATTTTTCTATGCATAACACGCGGCGGCCGCGATGTATCGAACCACACGTAACTGTTGTCTGATGGAGAACAACTCAGCCAAAAGAAAAAAAAATACTACAAGCGCCGTCTGCTTTGTTACATGTAAACGGAATCCACGGTCAATGAAGGTCGGCTTTGCTCGTTCACGTAAATCGTATCAGTAATGAATCTGTACCGGCAATGTATATGATGCACACATGCATAAGAAATGTAGCATGGACAATCAGTATCGACTTGACATACCACGTTACGCAAATTCGCGACTAGAAACGAGATAAAACAACCAGACGTACTTCTCTGTGCTTCGATTGGTTTTTCGAACCACAAAATTCATTTAGTGCCGGTAATTATCCCTTGTAAAAACCGGATTGACGACGGTATGAACTTCACTACGCCTCTGTGAACGGCTATGGCAATTGACTTCGTTAACATTTAGCGAATCAGAGCAGCCGATACATGTCTAGGATGTAAAAGAACAAATCACAGAATACAATACGTAGATTGTACATCTCATGATTGGATATATGGAGGACAAGAAGAAGACCTCGATTGAGTCGGGTGTAACTTAGCGAGAAGAACGTATGTCATCTATTTGCACCGTTGATCGCTTTCGTTTCAATTTTAAAAAGTTTATTGCCTTATCTTCTATGAAAGGGTGTAAAAGAAACGATCTGTGCATATTTCACCCGGCGATCGTCCTGCTTTAGACGGCGATTTTCCGTCGCCTGACTTCTTGCCGCTTCGATCAATCGGCAAAACTTGTAGCTTTGGCTGGCGAAACAGAATTTCACGTCAAATTATACATTCGCCAGCGTGGAAAATAATTTTGATAGAATTTTCGCCGAATTCAATTATTCATTTATCATATTTTGCAAGTGTTGCGAGCCATTTAGCGTGAACAGAGCATCATACTAATTATGCAAGCGGAAACCCTAGAAGTTGAGTATACTCCATGCGGGGAGCTCACGAAGGTGTGAAATACTTCCCGTTATCATTGTTATAAGATACGACGTCGGGCAAACTTCGGAAAGCCGAAAAAAAGTCGAGAGGAGAGGGTTTGGGGACACGCCCACATTGAATTTTTCTTTTTGCCATATTTAATAATCGAGCGCTCTAAACGACATAAGAAATAAACATAACTGTTTTATAGACTGTCAACGGTATTTCTGTGGTTTTGCAACATGGGCATTTTACCAGTTGCAGACCTTTAAGATTATATAAATTACTTTTAAGTCATTTTAAAGCCTTGCATCCGTGCATTTGATAGAGCTGATACACCAGTATTTTCCTACTAGAGATTTCCGTTCAGCAGAAAAATTACGTCTGATTCCATAAAAAAAATCATATGGAAATAAGGTATGAACCATTTGGAAGATGCGTACCGACAACGAGCAACGTCGAAATGCGGAAAAATGAAAGGAAGTTGTCGCGAATATTTTGAAGCTTATGTTTTGTAAGTTAAATATCAATAGTACTGTTAGATAACATCGGTATCATTTAGAAATACGGTATTTCTGAGAGCAGTAATAATTAATGTGAATAAAACGTAGTTCCATCCATCAATAATACGATACTGAGGTCGTATCAGCGAAAAGTGTTACGGCTTATTTCAGTAAATACTGTTCTCATAAACAGTTTTCCTGATGTAGGCAAAGAAAAAATAAAATAGCAGACTTCATCGCCGTAGATACAGGTTCTTCCATGTCTTTGACATTTTGAACTTCAAACCAAACCTTCAATCTGACGTAATCGTACGAACGACAATTAACATATTGAATCCATTTATTCATGGAAGTTGGCAACTTACAAACACAACCAATATTGCTCTAAGCTTCACTCAATTAATCGTAATTAATCAAACTTCGTCAGGAATGTAGCTTTCACCTATAGATATCGATGCTTTTCATTTTAAGACTACCTGAATTGTCTCTTATGTCAATTTTCCTCATCAGACAGCAAGCCCTCAGATGCGACAATTTCATTCAATTCATCACCCGTTGAATATGACACCGTTACAATGCACTGTACTACATCTGACATCGATTGCATATTATATTCATGGTACAAAGACAATTTGCTCTTAGATGAGACTAAGGATGGTATATATTTTGATGAGAATAACCCAACGCTCACGATAACAAGTGTCGACAGAGAACATTCCGGGGCATACAAATGTGAAGTATCGAACCCAGTCGGGAGTTTTCAAAGTAATGAGCTGACAATGGATGTTCAATGTAAGTAATGATGATACCTCTCCTGCATGAATAAGTAATGAGTGTGAGCAGTCCTCGTAATATCCCATGAATTATCATGATTTATCATACATGCTATCCCTGTATTGCCATTCTCCTGTTGTTCAGACGATACTGATATGAACCTGTATTTTAACTAGTAAAAATACGAATTATATTTTCACTGTAACCGAACTACTTACACCTACGCGTACACGTGACCTTCGCTGGTACGCATGACCTTCGTTGGTATATATATATATATATATATATATATATATATATATATATATATATATATATATATATATATATATATATATATATATATAGACAGCTGAGCGAATAACACAAATGACACTCCGAAACGTCATGATTATGGTCAAACTTTTGTCTTTTTTGTCAGTCCATGGGGTATTGTACTTAGGCACAAGTACAGTTGTACCGAAAAGATGCAAACAAACGTATTGAAAATTTGTATCATTTGCCGACACCTATCATAGTTCACGGCCGATCTCATACGGTGAAGTGTTTTCATGTGATCTACGCTGTTGAAGATTAAGATACCATTGGACAATGCATCATGATAGAACCACTTTACGACAAGTTTCCTGTTGATAAGCATAAATATCTAAATAGTAAATTATATCGTTTACAGCCATAAATGAGCCTCAAAAATCAAATCGCACTTAAAATTCTCGCAAGGTGCACATATTATCCGATTTGTACCTGTCAGTGAGATTCACAGGTCATGATCGTGTCTGGTTGCACTGGTGCGGGTTTCAGATACAATGGAAGATGCAGGGAAAGTCAAACGTTCGTTTAGGTTGTTCAGGGAAGTTAAGTTCTATTTAGGCAAGCCAGGATTGAAAATATTCGAGCAGACGATGCAAATACCTTTGAAATGTTTTATTCATACAGCAACAAAATATCCAACCAGTTACGATACTATATCTTACAGTGTACTCACTTCATGTTTTCCATTATCCGCTTACAAATTCCTTTCTAAGATGGTAAATTCGGCATATTTGATGTCTGGGGGACATGTATTATTCTTCGTGATGAACTGACAGGTACGGGTAATTATCCACTCGATCGAGTTTGAAATCGAACGCTAGCGTGGCATGAGTATTTTGACCCGATTTTAGCGGCCTCATAACTTTCACGCAGGCATGAGGTAATGTATAAAAACACGAAAACACACTCATTTTACACACCCCAACCTATATTTCACCTTGGCCATCATTTTAAACTAAAAATAAATCTTCTTCAACATTTGAAACCTGTGTCGACATCTTAATATTTTAATTGTGCGCTTTAAATGTGCTCCATAAACCCTCCCTTGAAGTGGAATGGCCCAATAGCGGAATAATATCAATAAGTAATATGGTTGTCATCACTCCTTAGCAACCAACTTTTTGTACGTACAGTGAGGAGTAAGCAAGGCCGATTTTAATTGTTAATTTCAGTTAATTTCGTTGCTAATTTCATAATCAAATCATGCATGTATAATAAAGGGTTTATTACACGAAGTTTAGGCGATACCGCGTCGTATTCTCGTCATGTGTCCGCATTTTGACTCGTTGCTACGCAACTCGTCAAAATAAGGACACATCACGCAAAAACAACGCAGTACATATTGTCAGTGAAGTATTTTCTCATTTTACTTACTCTATCATTCTATTGTATTTTATAGATCTTCCTGACAACGGATGGCCCTACTGTATAGTGACTTATTATATATCAGAGAATGAACCAAAAGCTGGTGATCGTGCTGAAATAACTTGCACTGCCAAGGATGGAAATCCCTATCCAAGTCTAGTCTGGTATAATGGTAGCAATATATTAGATGGTACATATACTACTCCAGAGGGTGAGGACGACAAGATCACATCAAATGTCTTCGAATGGACATTGACAGCGTATGACAATGGAAAGAATTATCAATGCGAGGGTGATCATCCAGTACTTAGTACATCTATTACAATGACTTGCGATACGGGAATGCTTGATATTATATGTGAGTTGATCACGGGACCTACTTCTTCTGTAGTGTGTCGATCTTTAGGATATAAGCACCATCAAACATACTCAGTCGGACATGTGCGCACAAACGCAATGGTAGAGACAGACAGATAAACAGATAAACAGACAGACAGAGAGGCAGGCAGACAGACAATTAGAAAACAGACACACATAAAAACATACAGAGAAAGAATACTAAATATGTCTTTCCGTTGTACATCTTTCTTCAAGGAAATACTTGCCAGGTCTATATCATCAAAAAGGAGAAGTCCAATACTTCAATATAAGCTTACTAGTAGTCGCTATGGTTGTCGTTGCAAGGCCTATGATTAACTTTGTGATGATCGCGATAATGTGAATATCCTAATTTGCTGTACATTTCTTTTAATAACACACCTACTACTATTTTCCCTGCCAGATGATAACATTGAATCTCCGTCGTTTTGTTTCAGTTTCACCTACATCACAAACCTGCACAAAGACTGACGGTGATACCTTCGACGAAACGGACGATTTCGTCATCACTTGCCAATCAGATGGAAATCCTTTAGCGACTTTGCAGTGGATTAACGAATCAAGCTTAGAAGTAATGAAGGAAACTAGATTATACCAAGGAGGAATCGCAACTAACGATTATTCATGGAGTCTGACACGAGGTGACAATCAAGTATCTTTCCAGTGCGATGCATTTAATGATGTAGAGGAAGATATCCTGACGTGCAGTACAGGACCAATCACCGTACACTGTAAGTATTTTATGGTACTCTCATACAAATTTATTATTCCGTTAGTGACAATAATGAAACATATATAACTTCAATATTTTGATTTCGCTCAGCCTGAAGAAGAAATAAAACCGCATTTGTCAAGGACCGTGTTTATTATATAAAATTGATTCAAACACTGCGGTCTTTCAAAAATACATGTTATGGTCAATTAATGTTTTCTCTTTCCCTGTCACTAGCTCTATCTGCAATCCCGTATATGCAGCAACGCATTTAGGACATAATGAATAAATTACACACATGATTACATATCAGGTACTGATATTACTTCTTCTTTACAGTCGCTTCACTCTCTGTATCCTTATATGGGTACACAGAAACTATGAAGAAAGAAGAGGTTTTGGAGTTTTCCTGTGTAACCGGATCGTCTTATCCTCAATCTACTATCAGCTGGTACAAAAATAATCAACTAATAGGTGAGGGTGACTATGAAGAAATTCAAGAGGAAATAGTCACAGACGGTGAATTTAGAGGCAAAATTACAGAAGGAGGATTACATATTGAAATGTTAGCATCACACAATGAGAACGAATTTTTCTGCGGAGCTTCTCAAAGTGGATATTCTGATGAACATCGTTCGGTCTCAATAACAACGAAAGTGCACTGTAAGTATAATTGCTGTCATTACAATTCATTTATTCGTCGACGTATGCTGCATGGAATTGTAAGCTGTTTTTTACATTATTAAAACGTGCACGATCTTTACTTCATGAAAACGTACTTTTGTTTGACGTTACGTAACATTGAAACATCCACATGGACCTTCAGTATTCAGGAACCAGTCAGTAATGCAAACGTTTCTTTACATCGGATTAAATCTTCTTCATTATTTCACATTATATCAGTGTTTTTAAAACACCAGTGAACTTTCTCACATCATTACTAATTATTACTGACATTTCTTCCATTATCCAGTATTGTTGCTCCCGATGTTTTCTACATCTACAAACTAACTGGATTTTAGTCCCAAGCCACTTTGCTTTTCTAGACAGCAAACGCGTTCATCCCATAATCTACGCAACAGCCTACAACTAGCCCATAGTCTACCAAAGTTTACTCGCTCAATTTTCTGTAGTTTGATATTTATATGCTAACAGACTTGGAGCAAGCCTATGACATTGCAAAAGTATAAAATGATAGTAATAGTATGTACGGCCTACAATATGGACTCGAGCAAACTTTTAGCTAAATGTACTCAGCTTCGCCTCCTACAAAGTTTTTTGTAAATTTTGTTTTCGTCTTATATAGGCAGGAAGTGGGATTATTACATAGCAATTCGTATTTTTACTGCTTTAAAGAAGTAAGTCGCAATACTTAAAGGGACATTATCTGTATCTTTTGACCTCATATTGTTGCAAACAAGCAGTTGATAATGTTATTCGACTTACTGAAAGATGTCTAAAAAACGGTCGACCATAGACAACTTCCATCCCGTTTGCGTACACCGTATAGAAAAACCTTGGGTCTGAGGTTTATGGAGGGTACTGTTAACCTCAGAGTTGGCAGGTTGACCTGCGATCAAACCACACTGCTAACTGCTATCTAGGCCGCTGTAAGCATCCGCGTGTAAAAAAAATAAACCACACGAAGTGACAGTCGAAAGCGCAGTATTGCAGTTTCGGGATTCCCTATTACCGATCCCGTTTGCTCAGTTACATTTTGACGGTCAGTTTTTCATGGAGATCTTGACGGCCAATCCTGCTTTTAGATACACCATTCTTTGCTGCTACAGAGCACATTTTAGAATGAGCATTTCAAATGCCTACCAGTACCAGCTGACGACGACAAGGCCTATAATTGTGGATCTTTTTCATCTCGTTTGTTCCTCCATATGCATATGTAGACTTGCCCAAAGCCTTTGGGCATAGAAATGTGAAAACTGAGTAAAATGAAGGGATATTTAACTTCAGTAGACAGTCACGTTATTGTCGAGGTGATCGCGAAATTGAGCAATGTACTTTGGCGACTGACACGTACATTATGTACATTGTTGGGTGAAAGCTAACTCTGCGTGGCAGGGCTGTGCCAAACCGCTTGCAGCACCTCGGTTGCGGCGTGCAGTTTCTCCACCAAAAACAACCCATTTTTTATCCCAAACTTGCATTGAGTTTTGTTTTCAAGCACACCCACCTCGCCTGGGTACACGATTAACCCTGCGTACAGGTCTGTGTGTTCCCGGCGTTATACGGCCTGGAGGCCGTACGCAGGGCTTAGGTACACGATGTGCTCAGCTGCGCTTCTAAACTTACGTAAAGCCCACTTTTGGGAGTGGGTCGGAGGCACAGAGGCCGTAAGCGAACGGGTCTAGGCAACTGTCATTGCGATGTACTCACTTTTGGTTCGAAATGCGATTCAACTGATACAAATAATTACACGGTGCACATAGAATAACAACATTCAAACAGATCTTGTGTGTCGAGAGGTACAAATGACTCCAATCGCGAGCAGTATCAATTTTTCACATTTTTTTTAAAATGACATCCTCTATATGTAAAAGTAGATTATAATTGATACTGAATCGCACGGTTCGCATGCCTAGCCAACCTCACAAACGTGTACGATTAACAGTTAAATGAGTGAAAATGACTTCTTGTCCTGACCAGAGGTCAATCTTTGTTGACACACGAAACGGTATTTAATCACGCATGCTCAACCTCATCTACGCAAGTTTTTTACAGTGGCGTCCACAAAAACCCATGCTCTTCAAAAGGTCTGATCAATTCATGCTGGCAATTTGGCCAAAAACGCGCAAAAAGTAGGCGAAATACCGGAAACATATAAATTAATAAGTGCTTCCTTATTGCTCCAAATGTATATAGCTGTACGTGCAAACACACGCCCTGAACAGCTGAACTAATGATGGAGGCAGTCGATTGTCTGGTATGCTTAACTTCATCCGTTGCATTACACATTGTCACCGACGATACAGAGATCAAATTTGCTGAAAGATTGGACAAGAGAAAAAAAACAAACAACAAAATTAAAATTGAATACTACCACGCCTAATCTTGAACTAATCGTTTATTCCATTATGCAATATGACGAAAATTGCGTTAACCCCAGACCCGAGGCTTTTTCTACACAGTGTAGGCAAAATTAGATGGACGTTGTCTATGGTCGACCATTTTTTAGACATCTTTCAATAAATTGAACAACATCAGCAACTGCTCGTTTGAAACAATATTGGTAAAAAAAGTTCAAAAGATAGCGATAATGTCCCTTAAACAGAGTAACCAGCCGTGCGTATACTGGCCGTCGTTCTCCTCGGACATACACTGCTGTTTAGGGAACCGTCATTATTTATGGTCGGAGGGACAACATTGGAAACTCCGAACTCTTGAGTAACGCCAAAGTCAACCATTGTGAATTTGGCTTACCCCCTGCCCCACTTCGAAAAGTTAAATACCATTACATGTACTTGTAAACGCTGCGAAAAATACAACTAGAATATTATCAGCTGTGTTATGACTGTTGAAAACGATGAATCAAATAAAAAGAAATTCAAAGTCATTACAAAATGTAGATATAAAAGCTCACAGTGCAATCAGTATCCAACCATATTGTTAAATTTGTCATTATCGTATGCTTAATACGTCACTATCTATTGTTTCCTGATTAGATTTACTGGTAGTGGCAGTTACTTGCACTTTTTTGCCTGATTTCATGTAGCTAATATTTATTGTTCTGTTAAAGTATTTGTTTGCTTTATTTACATGTTGGTAGTAAATATACATTGTCAAATATTTATGTCAAGAAAGAGAAAAAAGAATATAGGACATAGAAAACAACAATTTACATTTGTTTGAAAAATAGAACAAATCTCTATTGCTCAATTATTTGACTCTCAGTTCTTTCCTGTCATGAAAGATGGATTTGTTATTGAGGTAGTCCACTGTTTGTACACTTGTGGAATTAGCTTTCTCCAAGCACTTTCCCCAGAAACCAGCTCCTATAGAATTTAGAATACATGTTTTGGGATGCTTGAAACAATTTTTTTATCTGTAAATCCTCGAAAATTATTAACGTGGTCATAATAGTCAATATATTTGCATTGCAAATACATCTACAATTTAAAATCTATTGTTTTTAATTTTTTTCCATTATTTTTATATCAATTTATAACTTCATTAAACGCTTCAGTACTTTGCTAAAAATCTATTAGCCCTCTCTTCTTTCTCTCCTAATTTTGAGCACCCTTTGTAGCTTTCAATTTTAGATGACCCCAGGCCGTAAAAGCTGACTATTCCCTAACCTTACACCAAATGTCATTGCGTTCAGAGGCCACAATCTTAATTAGATAGCCTGCCAAAATACGTTGCTTCGATGTCGCAATCATCTTACCGCTAACGCGACAGACAACTGAAGTTTATTACTTCAAATGACTCAGTTTGAGAAGTGGGGCAAGTGTATGCCGTGTCGTCTTGTCTTAACATTGATGAACATCGGTACCAGGATTTCCTCTCCCACTGCGCACCGGCAACTGCCGACTACACTGTGTACTCTGTATGTGCCAGAATAGAAAGTCTGCCTCCTCTGCCAAAGTTCTGTATAATCTGCATTACAGAAGCAGTACGTATTTGAACAGACAAGTACTAATTAATTCATTTGCAGGTCATTTGTCAATCGACCGTGGACGATCGCCCGAGCGGCCTGGCATAACCCCAGAGATCTTGTAAGCTCGACGATGTCATCAGTATCGGCGTTCTTAGTCACGTAATAAAATCTCCACACAGTGATTGAAGCACGATGGGGGCAGCAGTGCGTCGTGAATAATTCTAACCAAGCTAGAGGATCTCCGAGTCGTTGACCGCGCGCCCCCACAAATCTTTGCTGCAGGCAAATTTAAATATTCCGAACAGGGACTTCTTTTAGTCCTGTGCGCGCCCAACTGGCTCAAAAACCGTGGCGGAAATAGCAGATTTTGAGAGAAGCTATCTAGCTAGGGATCGCAATTTCCGCACACTGGAAAAATTAATACATAATACACAAGTAAAAATAATAAATAATCTGCTAAAACTTTTAAAATTGCGTCTGCAATGCTGACAGCCATTAGTGCAGATATTTTGAATCATCGACTCACATCCATGTAACCTAGAGCAAGGTGTATGTTTTGCAAGTGTTCGCGGAATCAAGGATCGATATTGAAATGGGTGTACTTTTCATTTATCTATTTTTTTTTGTTCGAAGTATTATGTATAAACAAGAAAGAAAATATATATCATGAAAAACGCGGATTACACAAAAAGTTGGTGAAATCAGTCGCCTGTGGCAGAGATTAGTGTGGCTACTGCTGAGACTCCCTATCTAGGTTGTAATTTTCCACGCCGCTGCAATCTCTGTACGGAGATTGGTCACAACACAGAAACTGTCAAAAAACCAAGCAGCATTTCAACTCGATAGGGCAATATTTAGCGTTTGTATGTCACTACAGCAGCACAAATTTGGCTTATTGCTACATTGAACAACACTTCACGATGAATGTAATGGAAAAACATTGAATTTTGAAGATAAAAAAGCGTTAAAAGTTAGCTTTACTGCGACTTTAAAGGCAGGTAGTGGCGTTTATTATTCAATTCTTAATTTTTTAGCTTAACAGAAGTCAGTTGCAATATTTCAGAAATATACGGAATGAATTATTTTTTTACAAACAAAAAAAATCACAAAAGATTATTAATAAATCATCCAGACTTTTGAACACTTTGGGCCCGACTAGTGACATTCTCAGCACCAACGATTTTTATTATCCTAGATGTCTTGTAACATACACAATTTATGTAAACAATATTTACTGGTTTTTTATCCATTATTGGACGCATGCGTATGATTGTAACTAAAATTGTGGGCGATATTCGTAATGAGCTATTGGGATGTAGTTTGACGAGTACAAAGATGCATGTTAATGTATGTTATATATAGACGCCTTCTCTCAGTTTTAAAATAATACATAACCATTCCCAAATTCACAAAAGCTGAGGAAAATAAAGTGTATAGACACGTTATGCATCTTTTCCGAGCATTTTACTCACAAAGCATATGACATTTTCAGTTCCACCTTCAGAACCAGATGGCTGCGCTACAAGTCTTACTGGATATTCAACACCGGTAGTAGAGGGCGATGACCTTGTACTTACATGTATATCATGCAGTGGTAACCCAACACCGATCATTGAATGGTTCAGAGAAGACAGTTTAATTAGAAATGGTTTGAGCGACGCTTATCACTCACCAGGGGCATATCACGGTGAAATAAGTGTACAAAATTTAACCTTACATCTTACGTATCAACACCATGGACAGGTATTAAGATGTGAATCTTTCAATGAAGAATTCAAGATGGAAAACGATAGAGTTGTATCGAATGACATTATTCTGAGCGTGCATTGTAAGTTCGTGTTTAATTAACGATCTATTATTTCCCTTTACTTTTTAAAAGAATTGTAACACTGAAATTTGATCAATCATACTTTTCCTAGGTCAATTTTGTAAGAATAAAAGGCATTTAGGCATGCTAAAATGAGCGAAGGAAAGAAAATGGCCATATGTTGCGTATTAGCATTCAGCATTCAAAGCAAAATATGTGTATTTTATCATCATGCTGTGAAATAGCAACATAATTCAACGTTTAGGGATAAACAGTGAATTACAAAAAAAAATACAAGAAGCAAGGGTATTATCTCTCTTTACATAAAAGTCGGTGATTTACCTTTCGAAAACTTATACGTATCAGTTGTTATAAGGTGTATTTTTACTGTTAATGTGCACCGTAGATGCTCCCTTTGTGAAGAACGAAGACAAAAACCAACGCGTCGTAGTCATGTTGACCGAGAACGCCAATCTCCTCTGTGAAATCAACAGTAACCCAGAAGTCTCAATTACATGGTTTGACAACAATAACGAAAAGATCTGCAATGGGACTGGCAAGTTTCTCGTGCGTAAAACAACAGCAGATACCATAACTGCTGGTGTTCTTACAATCTTTAACGTCAGCGAACCCGATCTTGGTGATTACCGGTGTCATGCCATCAACGATATAAATGAAGTAACCTTTACAATACATCTTTCTGCAAAAAGTGAGTAG
>LD342660.1:0-10971 GCA_001465055.1 Ptychodera flava
AAATCCACTTGTCCGACGGACAAGTGAACTGGAAAAAAAATTGTCAAGCCCTGCTACCAGAGTACATCCGGATTTCAAAGGTCTTTACTGTTGCTGTATTTTGTAAATTTTACAAATACATGTATTTGTATTTAACTTTTCTAAGTGGGGGATCAGTCAAAATTTCAGAGTTAGAGAGGGGAGTTACTCAAATTCATCATGGTTGACGGGGGGGGGGGTGTCACTTGAAATTTCTGAGTTTCAGGCCGTTAATAATGACGGCTCCCTTATATACAACGCATCACAAACTTGATGACAAAGAAAAAAAAATTTGCATTGCTACTCTATTTGGAAAAAAAAAATTGATGCAGCTCTGACAGTAGAAAAAAAAATTGCTGTCACTGTGACAGGAAAAAAAAATTTGCTCCCATACCCATTTCCTCCATACCCCCCCCAAATCAAATGGTTCTCCCCTAACAAGTCACACAGTCATTACTCATTTCAAAGTTCTTAAACTTTAAGAACTGAACCATGAACTTTTTTTTCGCCCAGTGAAATTTACAAGACCATACTGATAGGATACATATACCTTCATTTCTACTTACTATACTGAAGGAAAACACAAACATTTATGAATTACACCTACATACAAACAGTCAGAGAGTAAATTTCGTTTTATACAGGAGAACTTACAACTCTTCAAATCTTTCTTCAGAGTATGTTAATTTAACAATGCATAATGTGCCAAATAATGTGAATTTGAAAACACTATTGATATCCCATTGGCTTAGATGTATATTTAAATGAATGCTATTATTTTCACTCACAAGGGAACTGAGCTGGGTTTCATTGACACTGTCTTCTAATTGGACATCACTGTACATTGTCATCGGTTGAATTCCGCCACCATCTCCTGAAAGTTAAATATCAATTTTGATTCACTAAATTAATTAACCATAGCATGAAATAATAGGAGAAGCTTGAAATTAACTGTTCTAACACCAATGAAGAGGTTGGTGTGTATATAGTTCTGATTCCTAATTCATGATAGGTTGCCGCTAGAGGATGTACCGGTTAACTCTTGGTTACATGACTACAGCTGCCTCAGCAGATTAGGAGTACCGGTAGAGTAATATATATATTTCAAAATGTTTTTTTGATCTTCAACATTTTAACATCTTATATCCAGCATATATCTACCTTGCTGAAAAATTCTGTGTCCACATTGATATACATGTATAAGACCTATACCAAACTGTTTCATGTCATATCAGAGGAATTTTATGGTAATTAATAGTTCTTTTGCAGAAAGGAATACAAACAATGAATTCATTAAAACAATCCAGAAATTCATGTGGCTGGCATGTGCATTCATGATGATACTTTTAAATTAGTACTTATAAGCTACATGTAGTAAGGTCAGTTCATGATTTGTAATGACAATATATTCCAAGTTAGGTAAATTCAGTACTATAGTCAAGAAACCAACATTGTAATTGCCATCAATTATGTTATTTCACAATGTGTTCAAAGTGGTTTTGTTGCATTTTAATGCTCAGCTGTCCTCTACAGGTGTGCTATTTCCCTAGTACAAAAGGTCACAAGTTACGCAATACTTCAATAGAAAAACCATTAATTCTTATTTCCAGGCAGTAATTTTTGAACCTTAAATCTTTGTACTTTACCATTTTGTATGAAATTCTGTGTGAGCATTTTATACTGATCAAGTATTTGTGCTGTGATATGAAGCATTCTAAAGTTCTGAAGATCGACTTACGATTGATGAAAAAAAGTTCAACTTCTCTAAACTTCTTCTCATCATATGTTGCTTTCAGTCTCAATGTCATACCAACTGTGGCAGCAATCTCTCTCATTTCATCTGTTATCAGTAGTGGTTCAAATGCTCTGGCTAGACTTCCAGATCTACAAGTCTGCTTTAACCTGTAGAGATTATAAAGAGTAAGAAACCTCAGCAAGATTGCTAAGGACTTTGCTGTCAAACTGGATGGATCAACATCACCAAGTTTCCATTTGCATAGTTTCTTTATTTCCTGACAGCCATCTTCATCACCCAGTACATCTTCTACTCTACGTTTCAGTGCCTGTTTACAGTCTCTCCGTACAGCCTTCAGGTTATTCATCATTTCTTCTTTCTCTTTCTTCAGTTGTACTGGGAGTGCTTGGACCTGTTTCTCCAGTTCTTTCAGACATCGATGGTATTCAGTGTCATCCAATCCAATGTTTGCAGCAAGAGAGTCTGTGGGAATAGTAGATAAATAACAGCATAAACATTGGCATGTACTCATTGCAAGCAGTCAACTTGAGAATGATGAGGGTCAATACAAGGAAAATCCATATGTCTGTCAACATTCTCAAATTTCCATTTTCACAGATGGAATTAAAATACCGTTCATCATTACAAAGTCTTTACAAATTTTTTTATTACTTTGAGTGAAAGAAATTTTTCATAATGGAATGTATCTATAATGTTTCTACTGTTAAATCTTTACTCAAACATCTGTAGTGGAATTTACTTAGTACAGTGAAAATGGACATGGTATTGCAGAGCTGCTGATTGGTAGTGATAAACTCTCTCATATTGGAGCGATGAAAGTTAAGAGCAGCACCCTCTCTGGCAGACAGTAGGATCTGTGATTTCAATGAGACGTGTTTTCAGGAGATTTAGGGAACTTTTGCCATGTTTTCTGGAATTTTCTGTGTTGTTGTAGTTTATTATCGAATTTATTGGTATGTTATCGAGTAGACGTTATTACCATGTTATTGTCAGTGTTTCTAAAGACATTTAGAGCACTCTCAATGAGGCAAACATCCAAGTTTTAGAAAACGGGACTTATTTACAACAGACTTTCATGCAGGATGTACGGTTAACTGTATCGTTTTTTGCATTGATCACATGTACCCAAGCAGTTGTATTTGACGGCACCGAAATTTGTGTCAGTAATAAATACAGTCCTTTGAAAATTTGTCTACCATCCTAACACGTATAATGATATATTTCAATGCTAAGTAAACATTAATGATCAATTTTAGCTGTCATACAGTATTTTGATACACGTCTTAATTCCTTTTTTATATAGTGAAATTCTGAGTGATATGCTTCCACTGTTTTGGCAAAAAATGAAAAGAATTTTGTCTGGTCTTCTCAAGGCTGCTTCAGTAGTTTGTTGAAATTGAACAAATGGGGAAACATACCTTGTAATGTGATATCATCATTTTCGTTACTCATTATCTCCTCAAGTTGTGTTTCAGTCTTCTCATTTGCATTTCCCTTGTTTCTGGACACAGTTTGCTGCCTAATTGTTGATGACTCATCGGGCTGCTGTGATGTGTCATGACTTTTTGATTCACCTGACATACCGGGTAGAGTAGAATAATTTAAACTATGATAACATTTGTAATGTTTGTAATAGAAAAAGTAAAATATCATTTAAATTTTATTGGAAGTTGGAGTTCCCTGTTAATTTCTTTTTTTTGGGGGGGTCAAGATTACGTTAAACTTGCCATTAAATACATGAATGTATCACGTTTCATGTTTCTTGCATATATCATTTAGTGCCAGTGTGCTTTAATAGAATGATGATCTTGTCTGTGGATCTTGCTTAATCGTGCTTGAGCTCATTAAAGCCCCAATAGCTGCAAATTTTATGCATTATTTCAATGATTTTATTCTCAAATCAAAGTTGGTTTGCGTAAATGTGCTAACTGAAGGACATGTATAGAAATGTCACTGCTCACTGATTTTGACCATGCCTAGGCATTTCAACAGGCTGAATAATAAACGGGTACCGCACTTATAAAATGGCACCCCACTGTAAAGTTAAAAAAAAATAGGTATTTCCTGCACATGCACATCATGATCATAAAAGAAACAGGCATGATGCCATTTACATGAATGCACAACACATGATTGCCAACATTTTGTTGTTGCAATCTTTATTTTTGTTGTCACATGATTAGTTATTGAAAATGGTGGAAAATCTAAAGTGATGTTGAAACATTTCATTTTACATGCCACGTTCAATACTTATGACATAGTTATACACTTTTCAGTCTTTAATTAATGGGTCTTATTCAAAGAAAACTCTTAGAAAACTGGGGATATTTTGAGATCAGTTTATACACATTCGCAGCTATGGGGCTTTATAATTATTGTATATTTGTCTGTCTTGTAAAGAGTATTCAAAATAACCTAAGTTACAGTGAAAGAAGAAGATACCTTTTTCATCTCTCCTGCCAACTTGATCTGTACTGTCAACACTAGTTTTTTGCTCGGCAGGTGTGGTTAAAAGTGATGCAAATCTGGCACACCTTTCTGATATGACTTCACTCTGCAGCAACTCTGTTTTCAGCGCCTTTGCCTTTTTGAAAGCCAAGGGTGTGTTTTGTATGTGTTTTAATATCTTCTCAGACACCTTTGCCTCCATTGGCTCCACAACAACCTGATCAGCATGTTCTTCCAGGTATTTCTCAATGAAACGAGCAAGATGAGTATGCTTATAGACAGCTGTTGGTAAACCAGATACCATTGCTTCTAAGCCGTAGAAGCTGTAATCCATGTACCATGGTGCAGGCAGGCAGAGATGAGACTGTTGTAGAGATATGTGTAGAGACATCGCTGAATGCCCTGGATGAAGTGTTGGCTTTATATGAGGACACTGCATCATATCAGAGAGGAACTTCGACACAGTGTGGTCTGCTTGTTGCGATACTCCTTGGATCTTCCATAAAGGAGGATTGATATTTGACTGACTTTCTGACAGACGATTAGCTGCAGTACCAATTGAAACTGCCATTGTTCCACATTGTTCTATGGCTTTCTGTGTATCCACCTGGCCACATGTCAGTATACCATGTGTGGTGGTCTCTCTCAGTACTGGATCTTTCCCTCTGAAACATGCCAGTGGTATTGGAAGAATCTCCTCATGTGGAATTTCTGACAAGTCTTTACCATGAAACTCAGCCCTGTACGCATTCTGGAAATATTCGTAGATGACAGGTCCAATGGAGAACACTAGGTCTGCTTTACTGGCCATTTGCATCATCTTCTCTTCAAAGTCTGACACACCATACTCTTCAGCTTCCAGGCAGGCAGATTCTGGACAGGCATGGTTGATGAGAACCAGCTTTGCCTTTGGGAACAGTTTTGCCCGAATATTAGCTGCTGCATGTCCTGTCTTTGGAGAATAACCAACCACGTATTCAATATCCTGTATCTTTCCAAGGTCAGGAAAGTAACTTTCATGGTTCAACAGCCACTCTGTTCTTGGTGGATCAGCTTTTGCTTCTATGCCCATCTTCCTCTGTGCTGGAATCAAGGTAACACCACAGCTCTCAGCATCTGTCTTCTGGTCATCAGTGATTTTGACATCAAGTACAGTAGAGTAGGCTTTGAGAACTTCTCCAGCCTTGGCCTTCCTTTCACAGAAATGTTGGACAAGTGATCTATTGAATCCTGTCAGACCTAACTCATCATTATTCCAGGCATCGGAAACAAATAATGCTGCAGGCCTGGAAGGCATCTGATGAAGTTTTGCATTTGGGAAAAGATTTCCATGGATCACCGGTGCTACATTTTTTGTCTTTGCAGACAACCCAACCACATAACCTACATTTTTCAACTCCCCTAGTTCTGGGTAGTAGGTATTGTGATGGATAAGCCAGTGTAAGCCAGGAGGGTCTTCATCAGGATCTAACCACTTGCTTCTCGTAGCTGGAATAAGGATGACACCATGTCTTGCTGCATCTTCCTTTTGTTCTTCACTCAGTTCAACATCAAGGACAGTGCAGTAAATTGCTGAAAGTCCATCAGGTTTCTTCTTCAGTGTCTCTTCACAGAAATCACTGATCAGCTGCCAGGTTGCTGGACCATATGAGTTGTTCTTCCATGATGTTGATAGAAACAAGGCTGCTGAAAAGTCTGCCATCATATATTTCAATAAACCTTTACTGGTACATATACCATACACAGATAGTCATATAGTACCCTACATTCCTGACTTTTTACACCAAAACCAGAAACTGCTCACTGATGATGGTGGTTTTACACCTTCAAGTCCAGGAACATCACATGTTAGTCTTTCAGGTTGTATTGGTGTGCCGAACAACTGCAAGATTAAACAATGAGAAGCAAATTTTTCAGTGTCAATCTCGGGGATTTCTTTCGTGTAGAGGCAAGTAATTTCTATTGGTTTCCTTTGAGATAGGTATTCTCTTAGTGCTGCGATGAATCTTGTTTAAACATCTTTCTATTATCAGATCAAGTTAAACAAAGTAATTATAAGTTAAAGACATCTAACAGTACATTCTCTCAACTGTAAATTTGATCTTCAACAAAAATGACAATTTTATACTGCCGTTGCTGGTGTTTTTGATTACATATGACATATGTTGGGTTTACTGACAAATCTCTGTGTCCTAGTACTACTGTCTTACTTTCTACTTCATTAAATATTCAATTAATCCTTTGAGAGAAGACTTGGATCTTGTTGGACATTTGGCAATACTGGTATTTTTGTAGCCATTTAAACTTAGAGTTCTGCGGTTAGTTTTTCCTATCGCAGCATAAGACTCATAATTAAATTTAAATAAAACTGATATCTCCTGAGAAAATTGTTGTTTTTCTCTGACAAAGATTTGTCCAATGTTTTGTTTTCTTTGTAATATTACCAGTTTTTAAAAATGGCGGGAAATCAAAATAACGGTTAAAATTTAAATTTACTTGTCCAATGTTTTAGTAGTTGAAGACTATATCCTTTAAATTTGTAGAATTGAAAGAAAACCAGAGAAAATAGAAAGCCCTTTTCAAGTCAACAAATTTCAAGAGTTACAGCTACAGGGGCTTTAAAGATTATCAGGTCAGCAATGTGTTTAATAAAAGATTAGAATTATTGCCCATTGGAGTGTGCATATTTCATCATCAATTGAACAAGAAAGATTTTAAGCAAGTACAGAAAATAATGTGCTAAAAATATAAGAAAATTGCACATCTTAATGAAGCCTTCCCTTGGATACTGCTGATCAATTTATACCGGTACATGTAGGTTAACAGGCCAGCAATGTGTTTAATCAAAAAAATAGAAAAATTTTCTAAATATTTGCATATGCAAATTTCATCATCACTTGAATAAGACGAAATTTTGGTCATCACTGGAATCAACATGCAAAGTCCCATCATAAAACTGACAATAATTAGAGTAATGTTGCTGTTGTAATGAAAGACCTTATTTAGGAATTCAAGATGTCAGCTGATTAGGAGTACTCAAATTTGGATAAAACATGACTTAGAGTAGGATTGGTATGTACATGCAAGAATAGATTTGTCCATACAAAGTGATCAACACCTACCCAGATCACCTTGAGACAATAGCTTTGTCAGTTTTGTGTTGAGAATTGTATTCATTTCACCGTTATTACTTGGCAATGCTAGGGCAAGCTACTACGCAATTTGAATCGAACTAACAATGCAATACATTAGTAACCTGTGGTGATGACTATTATTACAAAATTTTGTACCAACAGTAGTAAAGTTTCTGGCTATGCTTTATAGCACACACTGCTCTGTCCATAGACTGTAAATGTACAGTTTTTGACTTCATAAATAGCTATTTTTTGTTCAAAATTTACAAACTGACACAAAAAAATCAGTAATATTACAATTTCCTTTGATTATTTTAAAAACTGTTGCAATTTATTTAACTTCTGATATTTTGCAAAGATCTGTTTTGCATCAAAATTACATCAAAATTTCATCAAAATTTCACAATATGATTTATGCACTGGGTGATTGCTATTAAAATGAAAATGTATTGTTACCACTTATTCAGAGCTAAGTGTTCATGTTATACTCAAACAAAAAATTAGAAGACACGTTGGTGATAGGTTTGTCATGTGTCTTTGAGAATAGGAAAATTCTGGTAAATGCTGTTAAATGTAAAGAAAGGACTGCCCTGATCACAATGTCAAAAAGAGAATTAAAAAATGGAAAATGGAGTAGAGACACTGTGACAGGTTATTGGTTGCATGCAATTTCAAACCTGGCTGCTATGGCGCTACCAACAGCATAATGTATTCCATTTCATGAAGTGTTGGTTTGAGGGAAGGTCACTGCCAGAGTCAAAAGTTTGCTAGCTTAAGCTGATGAAAGGGTTAACATTATAGTCTTGTGGACTACCCTCTGTGTACTATTATGATGATGATTTCAACTCTCAACTGTATTGAGAATGACTGTCCAATAATTCCACACTTGACATACCGGTAGAAGGATGATACCATATTTCTTAAGATTTTTCACAATTCATTACAAATTTCACATGACTTTCCGTTTATGTTGGTTGTAATTGCCACAATGCAAGCACTAGTGTTGGCGCCCCCATGCCCTGGCATGTAGAGTGATTATAGATAATGTCAATTCCGCTGCTCACAAATTGTGCTCAATTGCAAATTCAACCAGATATGAACTGCAAATGCTCACATGTTTCATTATATATTGCAGTTATTTGTAAATTTTAACCTTTGCCACATGTTTGCAACTTCATTGAAAATATTATGATCAACATGATAAACAATAATCACTGCCGATTAGGTCATGAAGTATACAAATATGTAATTACCTGAAATAAAAATATTAAAGTTCTTTGACTGCTGTCATTGTATCACCACTTTATATAGCAAGTGCAATTACCGTTGGCCAAGTCCTTTAAGCCATATATGGCAAGCTGTGAAAGCTTATTAGACATGCAAATTATAAATTAGCTGACATGAAAATGTGAAATGACTTTTGATATTGTTTTAACCTGGTATAATCATCAATGTACATAGCATATTTGTTTTGCCAACTTTGATCAAGTCCCAGTATATATCCCTAATAAGCAAAGTTCATTAAATATGTAAATTAGGAATTGGCTTAAGTAAAAATGCTTTAAGGTAGCTTTCCGCCTTTGCGACGACCTATTTTCAAACGTGAATTTTGCCATTAAGATGTGTACTTTTACCCAAGTATTATATATCACCTGAAAGCTATATCTATGAATTTATTTTTTTTTATCAAGAAAATTAGTGTGCGATGAATTGTTTTGAAGATCTTAGTGAAAGTGTAAAGAAAATGAGTGGTCTCACGTAAAAAAGTTTAAGTCTGCGCGGAGAGGGGCTATTGTTTAGGTGTTAACGGGCAATTCCCTTATAAAGTCACATACTTATTTAAGTTATCCATAAGTCTGTATATAAGTTGTTTTTGTGGCAGATACCTACTTGTTTCGTTACAGACTTGTTCCTTTTGTCTATGGCCAAAGTTAGGTCTGTACATACTACTAAGTATGTGTATAGGCCGAAAAATGTAAATTAGCTAGGTAGGCATCGGCCATACAGACCTAAAAATTAGCATAAACACTTAACAATACATACTTAAAGCGCAGTGGTCGTCGCGCTGCGCATCCTCCTGAGGGGGTCCCCCTCTGTTGTAAACAAATCCAAGAACGCCGCACATGTTACGGCTTGATTGTAATGTTTGCGATATTGCCGCTTGTTAAAATGACGGCTGATCTGTCACAAGCGTACCAACTAACCAAATGTAACACGCAATAAAAGGTCAATTAATCTTAGTTGAATATCTGCTGAATATTGAACAATAATTACACGCTTGATTGAGATCACATTTGCTCATGATTTTCTTGAATCAGTCGAATGGGGCTCGGCTACTGTTATAGAGCTAGACGTACGCATGTATACGCCAACAGACTATCAACGACCGGGCTCTAGTTTTCGACATCGCTAGCAAGGATGAGAGCTTTCATTTCAAGAGGCCCGACAGGAGTACAAAGACAACAACCTAAACTACAGAAATCTACAGTTCGCAGAACAATGCCCGCTGCAGCAAGAAGCATCTCTGCATCTGTTCCGTTCCGTGGTCTGTAAACTGCTGTATGAACGTCCGTGTCAAACCGGGTATATGGCGCGCTACACTCGGCTGTGGAGAATCCAACTCAACACAATGTTTACCCCGTTTGGGGGTGCAAACGAGAATTCCGAGTACAGGTATCAAGTCAAGCGAAGGACCTTTCATAGGTCTTCTTGTTATGTGTGGGGTTATCTCACTTGAAAGAGGATTCAGACCTACCCGGCAATCAGGAGGTACGTATACAACAACGAAGTTTGCCCATCACCGCTAGGCCTACACCAGCTAGCGGTTGGATCACTGCCATGACCGTGCACAGGACCGGGGCATAGGATCTCTCGATACGTCTATGCACGGTGTAGCCGTGCAATTTCTGCCAAATGCCGCGAAAACCCGCTCGTTTTGTCTATTGTTTCCTGTCATTTTAGTATTTCTTACCATGTAATACTAGGAGAAGTAATACAACAACGAAGTTTGCCCAGCACCGCTAGGCCTACACCAGCTAGCGGTTGGATCACTGCCATGACCGTGCACAGGACCGGGGCATAGGATCTCTCGATACGTCTATGGACGGTGTAGCCATGCAATTTCCTGCCAAACGCCGCGAAAACCCGCTCGTTTTGTCTATTGTTTCCTGTCATTTTAGTATTTCTTACCATGTAATACTAGGAGAAGTAAGACATGGTGATCAACTGTTGCAATTGGTTGTGGGCCAAGTCGTCGCGGGCCGGTACGTTGTGGGACCGGATTCTCTATATCCGTGTATACGTCAACGCGGTGACCGTCTCCCAACAACATCTCCCGTGTCCTGCTCTGGCTTACCGATCATGGTTTTTAGTGTAAATTTTGTGTTAGGCATTGTGCTTGTTGCTGGTCTACATATATAGGCAATGTTGATCATTTTAATTATGTATTTTCACTGTACTGTACATAGCATTGTGTACAACCAGCATGATCGCGCGCGATCAAAGCTTTCTGTTCACTGTGTCTGCGTGCAGTAAACTCAGCGACATAATGTGCTGAGTGTAGTGTCCCAATGTTCGTAGCTCTACACGAGTTTATAGATAGAAATACACCACTGA
>LD342662.1:12384-23874 GCA_001465055.1 Ptychodera flava
CCTTCGTTTAGATCGACCCTAATCTCTCCCATTTAGGAAATAAATACACAAGCTACCTTGACAAAACTTCGTGCACCATCCAGGACCAAACGCACTACAAATCTGTATTGACGTCATCATCTCCTTACATGGTACTCGGCATACCGTATTTTTAGCAAAGGAGACACAGAATACGTCGGAGTATTCAGTTTCAAAACGTATTACATTGTGTGATGTTGTCAAAAAAAGGTAATGTTACTGCAGTGGTATAAATTACAAAACACAAAAGTTCAAATCAGTTTATTTTGGACTGGCTTTACCCAACATTTCATATTGTTTCTTATGCCAGATTTGACCATGTGCTTACTGGCGACCCCTTTACATGCAAATTTTGTGTCAAATGGTGTGTTCTCCTGAAAAAACAACCTTACAATTTCTATATGAAGGAGGCGAAATTTGCCCAAAAAACTCGAAACCACCCCTTTATGGGGTGTACCTAGCTATTTTGAACGAGCTTCTCGAATCTGCAGCTCTATTTCGAAATGATGGTCTGGTTTTCTCAGCTCAAGGATAAGTGTTCTCCATCGCTGTGGGCATTACTATTCTCAACTGGGGGTACAGTTTCCAGTCGTAATGTTTTTCATTGTGTCCGGGATATAAACCTTTCCTTTTCATACTCTTACTTTGATTAACACTAGTCCACATCTTGTCATCGATTAAACATGTTTCAAGTTTAAATGTTAAATTCTGGTCTCGAGCCCTCTTGTTCGACCAAACTGAAATTACCCCTCCCACTTTGGCTCGTCCAGTGGGTGTAGCAAGGGTCGTGCCATCGCCTAGGAAACGGAGGGTGCATTAATTGTTGCATTTCGATGCACATTTTGATTATATTCAGAAGATTTTGTGGCAAAAACTCAGATAGAGAAGCATTAATATTCACATCTGACTTATTCAAGACTGGCTGAGAGCAGCACTTCCATTCAGTTAACATCATTACGCCATTTATTATGCCAAGAAAGATGAAGCCAAGACATTTTGCCCTCCCTGGTCTTAGCCAGAAATGGTTATACCTTACAGAGTTTTTTCCCACGGAATAAAAACAAATGTACTTGGGCTGAGGCCCAAGTACAATAATAATAATAATAATAATAATAATAATAATAATAATTGAACAAAAGGATTTATTCATAAAGCGTCAATATCCACAATAAAAGTGATCAAGCATGCTGAATAAAGTTAACACATCACAAAAAGTAATTGACATTTTAAAAAACTGCAAAAACATTTAAACCCCGAGTCTAAAAAGGAGGTTTAAGAAGGACAAAGTCGACAGGCTGGGAGAATGCCGAATACATAATAGAAGACTGTTCAAGAGTATGGGAGTTTCTACGCTGAACAAACGATCTCCATATTTCTTTGTGCGCGATAGCACCGGACAAAGTCTGAACTGATTAGCCGACCTCAGGCTTCGATACTGAACATAGAGTGAGATCATATTTCAAAGATAACTGGGATCAGGGCCATGTATACACTTAAAAGTCAGCACTAATATCTTAAAAACAATTCGCTGAGTCACTGGTAACCAATGCAACTGGTACAGAACTGGAGTGATATGAAGCGTGAATTTCGAGCGAGTTACAATTCTTGCAGCCATATTTTTGAACACATTGAATCTGAATAAATAAATTATTTAGAAGGAAAGTAAATCGCTGAACTTACTTGGGGGAATTGGAGGCCACGAGGAGGCTTGAAAGTGGGCTGTGATGCATTGAAACGGGTAGGGAGCACCCTGTGTACCACCTCCACGATTGAAACAAACTATCAATGGAAGATAGTAACTTCAGCGGTCTCTTGAAACCGTTGACTTGTTAAATATAACATAATATAATATCCAAATCTGCATATTGTAATGGTTTGGCATGTGTTTACGATAAGTAAAGATGTGTCAGAAAAAAACGCTGCAGGAAGGTCACTATCATCTATTAGAGTGTTGTCAACAGGATGAAACGACCGATCAAAATATGACGTTGAGATTCGGGCAAGGCTCAAAGTCTGTTCACTGCCAATGCCTAATACTGCTATTAATCCGATCATTGACCCTAAAAAAGATAGTCCAATACGTCACTCAGAGAAAGACAAACGGTGAGTCCAACGTTGGGCATTCAAGCAGGTGAAGTTTATCAAATTTCTAAGGGAAGTGGTACATTTTCCTCTGTACAAGCTACTTCCGCCTTTGGCAATCATCAAGCGATTTAGTATGTAGAGAAATGCAGTATAGCGTGGGGGTTACTACAGGTCAAAGTCAGAGTCTTTGTCAGTCGTTACAACTGAACTCAAAAGTTTAATATACAGAACAGTAGAACGGTGATGTCAACAATATCACGGTAGCATAACCACATCAACCTTATATATCGGATATGTTATGACCCATTGGCTACAATGAGTCCAAGTACTTGCCCACATATTGCGCCACAGGCGACGCCTCAAGAGACCGCTGAATTTACAATCTTCCGTTGATAGTTTTTTTTTCAATCGTGGAGATAGCATACAGTGTGCTCCCTGCGTGTTTCAATGCGTCACAGCCGATTTTGATGCCTCCTTTAACTCAAATGTTTTCTTCTCTCTGTTGTGGCTTCCACCCCTCCCCAAAATAAGGGAAGCAATTTGTTCTCCACCGAAAATCCTCCATCACATAACCAGATATCACATTGTTGTCCCATAAATATGTGCGATTAACTAATGACGTAAATGAACAGTTACCATGTACACGACGTGATGACGTAACTCACCCGGTGGGAATATTTGTGCGCGCATCATTGTCTTTCACAGTATCACGAGTATTGTTCTGGTCAATGAACCATAGACATTAGGGACTGGGCAGAAATTACAGGGCGGGGGTCACAGTCTTTCGCGTAATAATTTTGAGGGGTCATAAAATTTCACGCATGCTTATGGGAGATGGTCACCGTTTTTTGCGCAACTGTTAGAAGCCAAGATTTTTTCCCTACAAAGCAAGCTATATCTGTACGTTTATATATCTTTGTTAAGTGATGTAAATGTCCTTTGCTTGAAGTTGGATGGAAAAATTGCATGTGTGTACAAGAATTTGACCTTTGGGACGTCATCGAAAATGTAGTCTATGAGAAAACTATGAACATTTTCTTCTGATGTAAAGCTAGCAATATATTTGCAGTTAGATTCGTTTGATTATTGATGTAAATGTATTTGATTGGTATAGGGTGTTTGAAAGTGTGGATGGGAACAACAAATATGATATTGGAATTTCACACAAAATACCAATCCTCTTTTCATGGTAGTCAAGGGGTAAACTATTAAACATCCCCCCGACAAAACGTGCTATATCTTTGCATTTTTGGATATGTTCAAAAACACTGACTTTTAGGCTGTAATAAGTTTCTTGATGATGGAAGTGCCCTCTGTATAATTACAAGCCAAACTTTAAATATTGTCCCTTTAAATAGTCCCTTTTAATTTTTGATAGCCAATATAATTGTACTTCAATTAGTTGATATAATTATTTATTGCAAAATGTTGAATCTTTTTCATTTATTTAATTGAAACCTTGCATAGTTGTGATTATTTGTAAAGATTAAAAAGTTTTCTTAGAAAGTTCAAAGGGCAAGGGATAAACTATATGTCAAATAAGATATTATTGATATGGACTGTACATGCAGGGGGTGGTAACCGTAAACTATCTGCTCATGAAAATTGGGAATTCCAGGGTAACTTGTTATCTCGCAAACGCTTTTGTAAGGTCACCATTTTTCACGCAGCGTCATTTTGAAAAAACACCGCCCCCCCCCCGTAATTTCTGACCAGTCCCTTAGAAGCGAGGCCACTCTCTAAGAGTGTACCGACTATATCTGCAGTGTCACATCTCTCGTTTGCATCTTGTTTCAGGTAGGTGTAGCTATCTCTAACTATAAACCAGTAAAAACGATTAATCACGCAAACTAACATAGGGGTGAATTGGAAACAGCTGTCAAGATCTTATTTGAGGATATTCAAAATTTCATGAGACTGGGCCCTTGCAAAATTGTATGCCACTTGTATAATGCCGTGACTCTCTGCCAACCGATTCATAACACTCATTGCAGGTCAGCTTGATCTGTGTATTTATGGTACATTTTTTTATCCGGAATCGTTTTACAAATGCACTAATGATGCATGCTATTGTCACCAAAGCAGAAAATCGTATATTTTCCCATACCAGCCTATAAATTCCTACAAGTGACTGTCTTATATAGGCACTTATGGTGACCCATTTATGAGACAAAGTTTATGGACATTGAAGACCGAGATGGCCTTGTCCGAATCAACATTGTTATGTGTGCCTAAATGTCAATCAAGCGTCCCCGACTAGACTCTGATTCTGTCGTATACAATTGTCTCCTTTGTGGCAACAGCTAAGAGGCGTTGATTTTTGGACATCATGGTAGACGGAAAATGCTTTTGCTAACTAGAATGGTACCCCGGCAAAGCAATGCATAAAGGTGTGCGTGTACATGCAGAACGATGGAAATTCAAACTTCGAAACCAGATATGAACTGAAAATGCTCACGTGTTTCAGTATAGAGTTGTCTGTAACTAGTGGGCTGACGTCTTTTTCTGGAACCATGCCGCTACGCATGTCACAGTTGTTAAGTCGGTTTGTGTATATGCGAAGAAATATGAATATTTCTAATAAATTCAGTCTGATATTTATCAGAATTAAACTTCCTTTCCGCTTTGCAATACTCGGAAAGTTACTGAACACGTACGGATCACCGTTGGCGATGTCCAATACTAGTAATATTATATATGTGTACGTGTATATAAAGGAAGGTGGTCAATTCCCACAGCCATTCAGACATATTCCTCACTATATGTCTTTGAAAACCTTCTGTTTTACTCACTCCACGATCCTATTCGCTATATCTACATTTCAAGGCTGATGATTGATAACATTGCAATAGATAGACTTTGTGTTAGATAATATTGGGCGAGCGTCATGTGGAGCCCCGGCAATGACAAAGATATAATAATTAATAATAATATTAATAATAATAATTTATTCATTTATAAAGCGACTAAATCCACACAAATAGTGTGATCAGAGACGCTGGGTAAAATACAATCAATTTTAAAAAGGTTACAAGAATTCAAAACAAAACAAAAACAAAAAAATACAATGAATGAGTTCAGTTAAAAGCAGAATTAAAAAGAAATGTTTTAAGACTTGATTTAAAACTTGTCAGGCTTGGGGAGCGACGAACCTCAATTGGAAGATTGTTCCATAAAAAGGGGGCGGCAATACTGAACGCACGGTCCCCATAATACTAGTACTAGATTGATTTGATGGCAATTTTGTCACTCATTAATCTCGCAGGTGAGATATGTTTCTTTTTGTGTTGATCCGAAGTTTACGATGCAGTAACTGTCAAATTTGACAATGTTTTAGTGTGTTTGTTCCATGCAGTAACTGCGGTTTTTGGTCTACATCATAACCTGCAGGTTTGACAAATATATTAAATAATGTGTACTGCGATTTGGAAGCTTCAAAATGTTCTTCTTGCAGTTGTACTGAGTTGTATGTATTATGGATCACTGTATCGTCACCCTTCCCTTGGAATATCTCAGGTTTTTTTATATGTCAACATCTTTGTTTTGTACAGTTAAAAAATTATTGTAATCGTCCCCTCTGCTTGAATTCCTTTCTGTTCTTTCACGAGAGCAATGTATGTAATGGTTTTAAATTTCTCTCAACTACCCTTCAGTCCATGAATTTGAATCAAATTCTTTTAATTTTGCATTGAATTGTCTCAGGGGCCCACTTTCCTTCCCTTCATTTTCATTTTCCTGTCAAAAGGTACATTTTAAATGCTGTCATACAACCACGGTTGACACGGTATAAAATAACCTACGATCATGAAAATGGCCTATCAGACAGCCCCAAAGGCCGGCGATAAGGGTAAAGCAAAGACACAGCAAAGTAAAAAAATATTTCATATTCCTTTTTTTTTCTTTTTCACTGTTAGATGTGTGCATTTGTTTCTTAAGTGACGGTAGATTTCACTAGTACAGCTATGCAATAGCACAAAACGATCTTGCATTTTCAAATGCAAGATCGGAGGCACCGTGGACCAGTGGTTAGGGCGACGGACTCACTATCAGAGGATGGTGGGTTCGAGACCCGGTTCAAGACCCAGTACGTCCAGAGTAATGATCTCACAGTCGGAGGACGGCGAGTTCGAGATTCTAGCACGGTGTTGTACCCTTGAGCAAGGCACTTTACTCCTCAGTGCTCCATTGGGGGTTAGTGGGTCATGCGCACCTCATCCTGTAATTGGGCTAACGCCCGTTGGATGATGGACTGATATAATATAATAATAAAAAAATGCCAAGTATTTTTAACATTTAGCGCGCACTTGTTTCGCAAACTTCCGTGAAACTTCTCAAGGAACCCGTTATGAAGTTGCCGCACGGCTAGTAAAAGCCACAGTGAGATAAGCTTTCATAGACTAATCAAGCCAGGATTTTAATAAGACAGAAAATGCATGCTACTTGTATTCAGACCATAGAACGCTGACTCCAGGTAATGAAAACACGTTTGTTTCCCGTAATAATTTTGAACTTTAAAATAAGGCGTTATGGACAATGCATTTTTAAAAACCAAGTAACCACCCACTATACTGTTTGAAAAAAGCTTGTTCCCCTCTTGCAGATTTCCTATTGTCAGATTAAACCGCCACCCGATCCCCGATTTTGATGGCCGACCTCCGGTCATAATACAGTCGAGTTGAGTGACACAAGGTTACCAAAACTAATGTCCATCAAAGATGTAAAATGATTTATGATGAAATAATTGCTACTAATTAGCACTTAACTCCGGATTTGCCGATCAAACAAAATGGCGTTAGTAATGTTGGATAGAAAGCCTGCAAGACGTTCGCTGAAGGACAGATGCACAATGACGTCAATAACATAAACGATAAAACTATTACATAATCTGCCAAACATCCATGACATTGTTCCTGGAGTCAATGACCGCCCGACAAACAATTTTTATCTAGATCCCCCATCGCACGTGGGCAGTATTTCATATGACATTGAGAACTGGTTTATTTTCTAGGAGATTAAGTTACTCGCTTGCCAGTAAACTTTCATGAAGTCCTATTACTTTGATTTTCCATACGCATCTACGAAACACATTCACATATAACTATTTTCTCAGCCCAACCGATGACGTCAGGGACAGAAGCTAATCCTCATGAGGGTGGTTTTGGATGGATACTGGTACTAGCCAGCTTTGTGGAACAAGTACTACAATCCTGTACTCTACTGGCAACGGGAGTGTTGGTTCCGCAGCTGACGAAATATTTCGAGGCTGACGTCGCCGAGGTATCGACAGTCTTTTCGGTCGCCATTGGTCTGCTGTTCCTCATGGGTAAGATAATATTAAATTGTATATATGAGATTGTTTTCCTGCTATTGGCTCTCAACATCAACGTTTTAGCATGCCTTTAGTGATAAAATATACCAGGATCGAAGAAGTGCTTGTCTTTAGCCCACAATCGGTACATGCGTATGTATCACGGGGAACAGTGTGGATAAGTCGGCAAAGGTCTGATCATGCCTGTCCCTCCAGTGCAAAAAAAAAAAATACTGCAGCCTTTATCTCTATCAGTATTTAATGTAAGGGACTGGACGGAAATCACGGGGGGAAGGTTTAGGGCCTATGTTTTTCAAAATAAAGCTGCTCGAATAATAGTGACCCTTCAAAAGCGTTTGCGAGAAAACAAGTGACCCTACCCAATTTTCATGCTCAATAAGTTAAACCTCCCCCCCCCCCCTCTGCCTGTCACAGTCTGTATCAATAATATCTTAGTTGACATATAATTTCTCATTTGACCTTTGAACGTTTCAGGAAACTTTTTGACGTTTACAAATAATCACTTTTATGCAGTGTTTCAAGTAATCCGGTGAAGAAGTCACAGCCCACATTTCACAATAAATAATTCTATCAACCACTTGAAGTACGATATTAGCTATTTAACAGTAAAATGACGATGGCTGTATACGTTCATACATAGTTTGGCCTGTACTTGTACAGAGCGCACTACTATTGTCAAAAAACTTATCGCCTTAAAATCGATATTTCCAACTTATACATAAAAAGGCACATATATAGCAAGTTTTGAAAGGGAAAATGTTTAACAGCTTACCCCTACACTACCATGAGAAGTGAATTAGTATTTTTGGCGAGATTCCAATATCATATTTGTTGTTCCCATCTGCACTGCAAACACTCTATTCTAATCAAGTAAATAGTCAAACATTTATAAGAGCAAATGCTAGGTTTGTATTTGGAAAAACATTATTAATAGTTTTTCTTGTCCACACGTGCTTGTAACCTCCCTATTCTAATCAAGTACATTCATATCAATTATATAAATTATCAAACGTCTGTAAATGCACAGATATTGCTAGTTTTGTATTGGAAAAAAGTTGTTCACAGTTTTCTCATAGACTACCATGTATAGTGGATCTACATTTTCGATCAAATCCCAAAATCAAATTTCTTGTACACACTTGCACTTTTCACCTCCCACTTCAAGCAAACTACATTTACATAAATAATCAAACATACACAAATGTACGGATATAACTAGTTTTGTAAGGGAATATTGTTAATACTTTACCCCATAGACTTCCATGTACTATGATCTGATATTTTTGGACGAAGCACTATATCGGCCATAATACCAGACTCTAATTCTATGATTTCAAAGACAGCTTTGATTATTTATGTTTTAAATCAATCGGCGTTTGAAAAACTTTAGAAAATGGCCGTTATGTGACTGTAAAGTAATCAAATTCGTCGACAGTATCCAACATTCTCGTCGTTGTTTGTATCTACAGGTCCTTTTAGCGGTTTTCTTGTTGAAAGATACGGAACTCGAACAACAGTAATCATCGGGTCTGTGCTTGTGGTGCTCGGTTTATTGTTAAGTTCTTGTGCTAATAGCGTGTACTTCCTGTTCTTTTCATTTGGAATTCTTACAGGCAAGTTTTGATTTTTATCATAATACACACACATACACACACATATGTATGTATATAAATATATATAAATATATATATATATATATATATATATTTATATATATATCTGCTTGCACCAGACAGGCTTAATCAACACTAAAGTGGCCACGGGTGTATATATATATATATATATATATGTATATATGTATATATATAATATATATATTAACAGATTACTTCAAGTACAAAATAATGAAATCTATTTCTTAAGTTTCATGCATCCTGCAATCTTCAGATAGAAGTAATCTGTTTATTTATAACGCTCTGCTTTAGCATCGAGCACTGTAATTTCCCACGAGGACATCTGTATACTTATATATATATATATATATATATATATATATATATATATATATATATATATATATATATTAACAACACAAATTAATTCAAGTACAAAATACTTATATCTGTTTATCAAGTTGCATGCATCTAGTTATCTCAAGACTAATTTTCCCTCGGATATTCTCTCACATATATGGTCGGTACGTCCCATTATACATAGTCTTCCGTGGTGTTGAAATTTGATAAATTATATTTGTTTTGAAGGCGGCATTTTGAAACCAACTATCAGCATTGATTATGTTCGGTTCACAGTAATATTACATCGCTTACTTATATCTATGTTAGAGTAACTCGATGCTCTGTCAATAATTGACCATGATATATCAAAGTCAAGGTCCTTTAGGAAAAAAATTGCGAGACTGTAGAGAGAAAGTGACGCTTTCTCGCAATTGGTGAGAATCTCTTTTCATTCTCACTGCTACCTGTGAGAATTCAAAAATTCCCACCGGTGTGCAGTGAGTATTGCATTCCTTGGTGAGATAATAGATTCTCACGGAGAATAAGTTGAAGGACTGTACTTCAGCAGACTGTTGCGCTAAATGGTAGGCTGTTTTGTAGATCGTGGGATGAACGCCTTGGCCAGCCAGTAACTCAGCTGCCGAGAAAAGCGGGGCGACTGGGGGCCAGTCTAACATAGAGTACCTTGTATTGCGATTGGAAAGTGCTAAGAAGACGCCAAAGGATTCCACACATCAAAATTACTGGGCCGCTTAAGAGACTCTTGACCCTCTGGCGCTCCCCTAATCTGTAATACCTTCGAATTCTATGTTGTGCGCCAACGGTCTAAGGGAGCCGTCATTATTTACGGCATCGGTGGGTCGGAGGAATGTGAGGGGAGTCACTCAAAAAATAGAAAACTTCAGAGGGTTGCTCAAAATGTGGAAAGAAAGAAGGGGGAGTTACTTAATTTTTGGTGCAAAATAAATTGAAACACCTCTCATTTTGCACCATTGCACACACAAATTTCTCAAAATTTTCGATGAGAGAGGGGGAGCCCCTCCCTCGTGCTCTCCCCTTAGGGTGCTCTAACAGTTTAGTTTAGTAGCAAAACAAATTAAAAACACCTCTGAGATTGCACCAAACTACACCATTAATTGCAAACACCAATTTCTCAAAATTTTCCATGCAATATAGGGGACACCCCCCTCTGACACTTTCTTCCTCAGCCTCTCGCGTGTTGTCCCTATGTACTTTCAAATTCACCCCAGTCAGATATCCTAGTGAAAGCCCTGTTATTATACCCAATCAAAAGTAAACAATACTATATGGTTGGATACTTGTTTTAACATGAGCTTTTATATCTACATTTTGTTGTCACTTTGAATATTATTTTGTTGGTTTCACCTTTTTTCAAGCATTATTAGATAACCGATAATAATCAAGCAGGGTATATAAGGATTTGAAAGGTCTTTACTATTGCAATATTTTTGTAAATTCTACAAATACATGTATTGGTATTTCACTCCTTTAAGTAGGGAGGGGGTCAGTCAAAATTTCTGAGTTAGAGAGGGGGTACTCATATTCATCATGGTTGGCAGGGGGGAGGGTTACTCGAAATTTCGGAGTTTCCGATGAAATTCCTCCGACCACCCAGGTCGTAAATAATGACGGCTCCCTAACCGGACAAGCCCCGTGCCAAAGGTGTCGCCTCTGACAACTACCATTAACGTAGCGATGCTTCGCGGCTAAAAGCAGCTTGACGAACCGGCCTACACTGGCTCTAATTCGAGGCAGGCGAGGACCACAATGTGTAGCAAGTGAGGGACTGTTAGAGTATATAATTACACTCACGTGATTAGGCGCAAAGAGGAACCGAATTCTCTTTTCCAAGAAACGAAAGTTACCAACAGTTTTCGATGTATATTTCAATGAATGCAAAAGTTAACGATAGTTTACGATGAGTAATAGCAATATGTGTGCTGCAATGTGGGCTTAATTTTACGGCATGACGCACATCCGAACTAATCTTTATATACACTGTTTGCTTCCAGGTTCTGGCTTCGGCATAGCGTTTACACCGACATTTGCGGTATTTGGTGAGTTCTTCAAAGACCGCCTTGG
>LD342662.1:37976-50943 GCA_001465055.1 Ptychodera flava
ATATATATATATATATATATATATATATATATATATATATAAGCAGGTGCGGGTCCCCAGAGTATTTTGATCTACAAAAAGGAGTGAATTCTTCGTTGAACGTGATGTATGGCACTTGATTAGTTGCTTTCAAACAACTATTTTTCATCTCAATTTCCTTACAAGTAGTTTAAATACAGGTGCCGCCAAAAACAAGCGGACAACGAACACAGGCGGCGTATACTCAAGTGTCTTGGTACAATAGGGGACAATTTTACTCAAGAAAATTAAACTACAAAAACCTAAAAGTTACAACAGGCTGTTTGCACACTGGCCAGAAGCAGCACACTAAAATATTTTGTAAAAAAACTCCCCACAAGAAACTTCTGTGCCATTATGCAAAAATGCAGCATGACCAAACAGCATATCACATCTGTGGCATACCAATGATCTCTGACATTGAATCCAGCTGCCCTTTATTTAAAATCAGTTAAAATAAATTTAACTTTACCCTACTCTTTATATGAATAAATTAACATAGATAACAGTCTTCAAAATCCTTCATATCACTGTAAATTAGCTCGACCGATGACGCAAGAGCAAGACGGAGACGACCCACCCGATGGTGGCTGGGGATGGATGGTCGTGCTTAGCAGTTTTCTCGCACAAATGTTACAGGCCGGTACTCTTCTAGCAACGGGGGTATTGGTTTCGGAACTGACGGAACACTTCGATTCGGACGTCGCTGAGGTATCGATAATCTTCTCGGTCGCGATCGGACTGTGGTGTTTGATGGGTAAGGTTAATATTCCATACCTCCTTTCGGAGAAGCGCATCATTGTATGAATGGATCTTGGCTTTAAATTTAGGGAGAACGCCTAAGTCAGCCAGTGCGCTGCACCGGACAACAAAGCGTTGTAGTTGTATGTTCATGACGACCAGAAAAGGACCATGATACAATCGTAGATTCTCTTTCCATGAAATCATTTTTGCGGAGTGATTTGCGTTCAGAACAGAACGCATCTCTTTCTGTGACACCATCACACCCGGTACAAGTAAGTATGAGTTCAACAGTAAGTTTTACGCTGTTTTGTCAGCATCGTACGTACGTTCAGGCTAATTTTTCATTCGGGTACTTGTGATAATGGCGTGATTGAATAATGGTGATACACCAAACGAAGTAAAGGGCATATGCTCTGTTGCCCAATATATTCCCACGGAAATGCCAACCTTGTCAGATGTCAGACACAGGTCAATAATAAAAAGATATATTCCAGTTGTGTGTTCTACTTGTGTGTCATTGGTCACTGGACAAGTGCTATCTAAAGGTTGTGTCTCTTGAATCACAAAGTTCGCGTGGACCGTTGGCAGGTATACATGTGAACATTCTGTATGAGAAAATTCGACTCTGAAAGAAACCTGTTGACGATAAACAAAATAAGGTGTTTTAAAGCATCACCAAATATTATCAAAATAACTCAGATATGTATTTCCCCAAGCTATTCAATGTTGTGTTGAGGAAAATCAACAAAAAATATTTTTAGTTCTCATAAAGAGTTTTAAGGTGTTCGAAACGACCGGTACGGGGCAATAGATAAACTCTCTTTTTTATCAACAGGACCATTTAGCAGCTTCCTCGTTGAGAAGTACGGAACTCGAGCAACAGTCTCTATAGGGGCAGTGCTATCGATATTTGGTTTATTGATCAGTAATTTCGCCACAAGTGTGTACTTCTTGTGGGTGTCATACGGAATCCTCGTAGGCAAGTTCTGATATTTCTTATCCAAGTGTGATTTGACTAAAACTTTCATGGCATTGGTTTGACGCTAGAGATGTTAACATGAAAATGCACACCGTTCACTGTGTTTACACTTACTCTGTTCTATGAAAGTACTAATTTTATTTATGCAAGATCTTCCCTTATGTTAAGCAAGACGGTAGTCATGGCTACAACGTCAATCTGCATTTGTAAGTATAATAGTGAATGGCCATTATGTATCCATTGTCGTCGGAAACGACTTTCAGCATTGCCAGGATACTACTAGTAATGTTCGGAGAACTGTCTGAATACGAGACTATTAGAAGCACATATGCGGTACCAGAGGGCCACCTACATCGCTCTGGTTGACACAACGAGACATTGAGTTATGGTGTATGATTTGGTCATTTTGTTCTTATTCTCTTGATACTGAAGTTTTAAATGGATATATCTTGACTCCCATAATGCAAATTTATCAGTGTAGTATGAAATGGTAAGTGAGATACAGTAATTCGACCTTACTCTTCCAATTCTCTATACTGTACGTTTTTCCTTTTTATCCAGGCTCTGGGCATGGTATGGTTTCTACACCGACTTTTGCAGTTTTAGGCACCTACTTTAAAAGACGCCTGGGCATGGCCAATTCGCTGTCGCTTACCGGAATGGGTGCCGGCTATATTGCTTTCTCTCCACTCAACCAAATTTTACTTGAGAACTACGGATGGAGGGGATGGTTCATTTTGATTGCTGCTATAAATGGAAATCTGTTCGTGTGCGCTGCTTTAATCCGACCAATTGTCAAGAAGCGATCAAAAGCCATACGCGGCAGTAATTCGAATAGAATCAGCGCTATTGGGAGCCGCTATTGTGAATTTGTCGCCAACGCTAGGGTTTTCATGTTCATATTGTTGGCTGAATGTCTGAGCACTCTGACTTATTCAACAATTGCGTTGTTAATCGTCCCTTTTGCGATTGACCATGGAATAACAAAACTGTCTGCATCCCTGCTCATGACTGTTATGGGGATTGCATCAATTGTCACGAGACTTTTCTGTGGCATGGTTCTGGACTTGAAATGCCTAACAGTATTTCGCGGTTTCATACCGACGCTTTCAATGTGGATAATTGGTGGTTCACTTATCGCGTTTCCTTATGCTGAAGATTACGTTATCATGGCCATACTATGTGGTACTCTAGGTGTCGCGCAGGGTGTGTATTATCCAGGCATGTGGTTAGTTGTGAAATCTGTCACCGGGCCGAACTACACCATGGCTGTTGGTTTAGTGTTATTCTGTAGTGGGATTGGAAACGTTAGCGGCCCACCATTTGCAGGTGAGTTTCCATTTTCATTTTCAGACGCTGCCCTTGGAGCTGTTGCTCAAGTGACAAAATGCAGTATTATTTCCGATAGCCGATAAGGCCAAAAAAGGATCGTTTCAGGTCAGCGCGCGCGTCACTTAGAAGTCCTTGCGTCGACCTTTTTTCCAACTTTGTGTATAAACGCAGACTCGAAAATTCAGACGCTGCAGCTTACCTGCGCCCCTATCGTTCTTGATACAAACCAGAGTTCAATGCGACGCTTCAGGGTAGAACGCTAAACATACAAAAGATTAAGGAAAAATACTGGACATCGGTATATTGGGGTAATACAACACGGCCGTCTGCTCCATTTTCATAGTGTTGCAGTTCGAATACCATTGAAGAGGAAAATTGTTAAAACGCATCACTGTTTAATACCGATGATATATGCAAAGCTGCATGGAAAGTTGACAATTTGACTGACTCAAGTGAGAAAAAAATTATTAAAAATTGAAATTCGCGTCGTCGCCCCATTTTTCGGAAAAGTAATGACTAAAAACATTTTTTAAATATTTTTTTGGCCTAACGGTGTTACACAAAATCGGAAATAGTATACTCCTCTGCGACCGCACAATAGCGAGTTGGTAGGTGTAAATAGAAGAAAAGCTAAACTTTGTCTGATTGAATATTGGTTTTCAACAAATTGGAATGATTTCTGTGAGTAGTATACATGTTTGTAATGAGATGGTATAGTCTAAAGAAATGTGATTTTCAGAAACTCGGGGAAAGAAATCACTTCACTGATTACATTCTATTCAAATAATCGTTATCAATGACTATAATGTTGCAATTTACGGTTCAGTTTAAATATTTTCCTTATGACATAACGACATCTTGATAGTTGTATAATAAAATTCATCTCATGTCAAGGGAAGAATCTTTCCTCAAATTAGTTTGTACTTCTAAAGTGTCTTGTAAAATGGGAGCAGGTGATAGTATACCTTTAAAAAGTAGAGGTTTTTGGCCCAATGTCCTAAGCTGCCGCTTGTTCTTTCCAAAATGCAAGTACACATTGCTAGATAATCCACACACTCATATCTTTCAGGGGTTCTATACGACAACACGCAAAGTTTCAAGCTGCCCTTCCTGTCTATCGGCTTAGCGGGTGTTTTAAGTGGCTTGCTTTATCTTGGGATTGTGCTGAAAGTGCAATCAAGGAAAGTGCTACCGTGTAGAAGAGGACACCGCAAAATACCAAGCGAATCCAATAAAATTATGTACGACGTCTTTGAAAGTAGCATCACGACTGGCACTCCAGTCTGATACGCTGAGTATTTACTCTCTGTGTATGAACAAAGTCACAACTGACCATAATAAGGCCAAAGTAATTAAATTCTTTGCTTTGCGTCCCCACCCGCGTAGGTTTTTAAGGTTTCCACGAAAAACACACACAGTGTATTTGAATAGGAAATTTTAGGACATGACCGCTCAGCTTTTTTGAACTAAAATTTTGTTACAATTTTTTATTTGCTGCAATCAAATTACATTGTGTTAATTTTCTTGTGTGTGTTTTTCAGCCGCTTAGACGCGTACCTTTTCCCATTTAGAGTGGACGCAAAACAAAAGAATTTAATTACTTTTGCCTAAGTAGTTTTAACGTTCAAGACAGAGTTCTTCTTCACCTTGAATATCACATTCTGTTTTTCCCTGATTCTGCGTAAAGGTCAATACAAACTGTGAGAAATCAAACACTTCCATGAATGGTCTTTACATAAAGTGTGATGATAAAGTGTAAACTTGGGTTGTCCGGAAAGGAATCTCTTGGCAAACTGTCTTCATTGTCAAGGAATAAAGGAATTTGAACTCAAACAGAAAATTGGAGAGAGATGAAGAGCCCGTCACAAGAAAGGGCGATAATATAATCATAAGTGTTTAAGAATGGTCAAAATATTAGCGACAGTAGACAGTTACAATGATTCATTGTATATGTAAGTATGGATGATAATTAGCATGCACTGTAACGCCCTCCCTTGTAGAGGCTTTAATCTCGAAGCGTCCCTCAAGTGGCCAAGGCGTGTGAAGGTTGGTTCAGGTCGTACAAGAAGGAGGTAGGAGCTTTGCAGTGAATGTACACGTTTGTCATATCGTAATAAAGTTATAAAGTGGTGCTACAATCTACATCTTTGTGTGTTGACTTCACTTACTGAAAGCATAACGCTCCACAGACTGGTACCTCAACTCGAATTCCCCTAACTACGAGCGCGACAGTACGACGATGGCATGGCCGGTGAATCTTTGAAATTTAAAAAGGATAAGTTGTAGTTTTGATAAGGGAATGACCGACTGCAGTATTCAGGAAGTGACCCTTTTCCCAAGTGTATAGCAAATCACTTATGTTTGAAGAAATGTTGTGGCAGAACACTGCTTACATATACGTATAGATGATATGTATGTGGCAATCCAAGCAAATTTTCAGTATATCTCAACCTGATGCAAAAGTTAATATATATGACGAAAGAATGATCAAAATCAGTGGGGCAAGTTTTAGGGGAGTTTTCGGCTCGAAAGTGAAAGTCTTAAACCTTTGCTCAACCTTTCCTCAGGGGAACTTTCAGCCACGAGGATTCTCTACGAAAATCGAGAATGAAAACCAGGCGTCACAGTACAAAGTTTGTATCCATTTGTCGCGAACTTTTTAACCATATTTTGCCGTTCTCTCTGTCATAATACTTCATGGCAGTTCACGTACGGAAACAGCACAACTCACTTGTCGTGAGAGACACGGCTATTTCTACAAGAGGCAAATCTTAACGACACTAGCATAGTAATATCAACATATTTTCAGTATTTTTCACAGAAAAATGTACTAAATTACACAAATAATTATACAGAAGGAAGAAACATTTCCTATGTTCTTGATGCTATCCATAGACGAGACAGGTATTTGTCCATTCTTAAAAGCCAAAAATAAAGGTTTACAAAATTTCTGCCGACGGGGTCTCATCTCTGCGATTTGCTGATAAACCCTCCCTCCATTGTCCATTTTTCGCACCTAAAACACGGCACGAAGATGATTTGTTCGTGCCTTTCCAAAAAGCCATGAGAAGATGTGACATTATGTCATTATTAGATTTTTATTTTCACAAATTATTATTTGTGCAAATTAGTATTTACGACGCAAACTACATCAGCCTCTGTAAACATCAAATCAAGATAAGTCTCTCCATGAGCGTACCAGGTATAAAATTTCATTGACATCGGCTGAGAAATTCTCACTTCTGAGTCTGAATTTTAACAAATCTCTTAAAACAGACACACAGACTCATACAAACGTTACAGGAGCCATGGCAGGTCTATGCAGCAGTTTTGTCGCTATTCCCAGGTAACATGTCACACTCAACAGGGAAACTGCAACGATAGCATAAAAGGTTCCTGTATAGGTATTCGTTGTATCGTACAAATATCCTACAACAAAACAGAATATTGAGAATAAAAAAGTATCTTTGGATGAAAAATTCAAAACTTTAAAATTGATATTTAGCAACAAATTCCCAATGGCCTAATAGACCAATTAAGAGCAACAGCTGTCTATTGTTACATGCCAGTTCATTTCCTTTTGAGCACCTTGGGAAACACAATGTCTTGTGCACGATGGAAATATGAATTTAATTCAGTAAGACATGCCTATTCTCAAGAAATCGAAGTATAGGACAGAAGGATTAACGAATCTCAAGACTTCGTGCCGATTTAGATATCCACTGTACCCATCTACTACAAAGAGAACAGCAACCTTAGATACCCATCTGCCTGAAAGAGCACAGCCTCAATGGTGAACGAAACTTACCGCAGAATGGTGGACCGCTTATGCCGCTCAAACCAAAGGAAAACGCGATGACGCCAACAGCCATGCCATAGTACGGTCCGCAGACTTCCTTTGCCATCAGCCAGAGAGAAGGCATGTATATTCCGCTGCAAACGCCGGTGAGAGAACACAGTACTGCCATGATGGTATAACTGTCATTCATTGGAAAGAAGGTGAGACAAGAGCTTATCATGAGCAGAATCACTGCTGGTATGAAGTTCCTGATCTTTTTGACGCTATGGAGGTCGACGATCCATGAAAACACAAATCGACTGGCCAGCGACGAAATGCCTAGGATGGTCATTAGAAATGAGGCCGGTAAGCTAGCGATCCCTTTATCGATGGCATAGGGGACGATAAACAAGGACGCCGTTACATAACTGTAGTCACCAAGGAATGTCGCCAAAAGTAGCCACAGAAATAGTAAATTGTCAGCCATGAACTCGCATCCAACTTTCTCCAAAAGCCTTCTCAACTTGGTTTTGAAATTAACGGGGAAGTGTGAATCAGAGCTACTTTTCTCGGAATTTTTGGCGGGTGATAGAGTCTTGTCACTTGCCAAATTGATTGGTCGAACTAATGCAGCACACACAAATAGATGCGCGTTTATGACCGATGTTACTAAAAATGTACTTCGCCATCCATATTCATTCAGCAGATATTGATACAATGGTGAAAACACGATGTAACCGAGACTACTTCCTGTGAGGGCGAGCGCGGTGGCAAAGCCTACTTTTTTCTCGAAGTATCGTCCTAGTACCGCAATGAGCGGACTACTGGTCATACCATAGCCACAACCTGAAAGACAGAGAAAATACGGTACAAACAAACAAACACTTCCCAAAGTAAAGCAGAATGTTCAACTCTGAATGGTAGCACCAGCCAAAATTTAAATATCATGTAGTGCGTTAGATGATTTGGTACATGATAATCTAAGGAATAAAGGCCTATAAAAACAGACCAAAAGCATGAATGCAGTACACTTGGAGAGACAGTACGACAGTAGTTTTAACAAAACTCGATTAAGGGTGAAAAAATCACCCAGAAACATAATCTTCCAAAAAAAGTCTCACTTTTGCTCACCTACAAGGATTCCAAATGAAAAGTACAGGAAGTAGACGCCGGTGGCAAACGAACTTATGAAGAGACCAGACGTTGACAACACACCGCCGAGAACGACCGCTTTTCGCGTATCATACTTGGCAATAAAACTTCCCACTGGACCTGCAGTAAATACACGTGACAAATTATGAATAGCATTACAGAATACAAATCACATCATCAATTTCACCGCAACTATTTAATGTTTTAGAAAGCTTCAGATCAAACATTCTGTGTTTTGAGATCATTGCTCCCTTCAAAAACAGGATAACTGTGCCATGTTCACGCATGCAATATAATTGAAACCGAAGTCAAGTATGTTACTTTCTTGTTACTTACTATTCGTTTGGTGATGCAATAAGAATGAAAGACATTGATAAGCTTCCTTTGAAATATCATAAAAATCTTTACTGTTTCTTTGTATAATTTAGGGTAATATGCTCCTCGAAAGTGAAGAACTTAAATTTGTGCTCTAAGTTTTCTCTATGAAACCTTCAACCATTCTGTTACCAAATCAAGAATACAAATCAGGGGTCACCGTGCAAAGTTTTAGTACCAGAGAAAGAAACAAATTACCACACATTTACCGATATTTAAAATTTAAAATGGCCGCCATCCCTGTGTTAACTCTATGTGGAAAAAAAACCAAAAGTATCGATTTAGGAAAAACTAAGACGGTGAAAATGTTCTTGCCCCTACAGCTATAAAATGAGCATCGACAAGTGCTTTATCAGAAAAAGAATTTCCAAAATTTGAGAGTCCAAATATCTGTCCCGGGGGTGCATTCCACATTAATATGAATAGATCACTGTATCCATGTTTCACATATGCAGCAACTGAACTGGGGATCACACACACATTCGGCAGACCTTGGGGTAAAATAGTTGCAAAGGCAATGCTATATACACACACAGCCCTCTCATCAGTCAAACTCTCAAATATACGCTTTGGCTTGATTACTCTGAGTATTTTGTCAAATGTTCCTTTTGGAGTGACTTGAGCAAGCGATTTGTACATGATTGCGCATTTAAAGTAGGTGAGTTGAATGACACTCAGTAAACTCCTTAACCTTGCTCATGTTTAAATACATGATGCTTTTATTCGAAACTATCTACACGTTCTCTATGCTGTCCACCATTCACAATTTTTTGCCGAGGTCGAACATTTTGACTGCGCTGTAATACTCGGCCTGAGAGACAAGGAAAACTCAACCTCTATCTCCACAATCCCGCTTTTGTTGTATCAGCAACTGTATCAGGGTACCATGCCTATCTACCGGAACGAGTTCTTATTTGGGGTCGAATTCTTACTTGAAAATGCCCAGACTGATATCTCCAAGGAGAAAGCGGTAGACATTGCTGTCACTGTGGTACCAAAGTATGGTGTTAGGTACGACACCATCACACCGGCCGACAGAGAAACTCCAGTGCAGATCACAAGGCCAAGGAAACACGCCAGCGCCACCATCCATCCCCATCCACCGTCAGGAGGGCGATCATGTCGGCCAAAAACCGTCTGTAATTTTTCCATCCTTGGTTGAAGGCTAACCGCCTTCTGGTCCCTTGTGTTACTGTTTCCTTATTGAAATCGATATTGTCCAACGTCTGTTTGTGTCGCTTCTTCTACCTCTGTATGTAGGCAGTTTTGAAAATACACTTAGTTAGCAATCCCGTACTTTTTCGACCTGTTTCAAGATAGATCTGTGTGAAAGACTTACAACGTCATATGATGCATATGAAGATCACATATTGGTTTTAGCGAGTCCCGAAATGCAAAGCCTAACGACCTTGGTCGACAGCCGACAACAAAAAGCGATGAAGAGCTCAACATACAATGTTTATACATTCGACACTTGAACGGCTGCAGCTGAGCGATTTTGTAAGTAAAGAGTAAGATTATTAATGAACAAATATTTACAGATACCTTTTGCTGGCGTTTCAATAACCAAAGATAGCTTGCTGCTCTAAAACATAACCTCATGCATGACTTTACCCAGACGCATATAGCTTTATGGACACTAGGTTTTGTGTCTGACCCTGGAAGGTGTTCGTCATCTTGAAGTCCTGCACAATGCCTTGTTGCATATTATCCAATGCTGCTAACCTCTACGGTTCTGAAAGGACCTTTCGCTGTTGTTTCACTAACCCAGGACCGCTAGTTGCTCTAAAACATTACACCAGGCATGACTTACCCAGATACGTATGCTCCATAGACATAGGTATTGTGCGTCTGTTCCTGAGATGTGTACGTTACCTTGAAGTACTGCACATGCGTTATTGCTTACGTGATATCTATAGTTTCTGATAGGCCACCATGGAAGTAGTTATCTCTACGGAAAGTTCCAAACCTGTAAAGCGTTTCTTTCACTTCGAGGGTAGCAAACAAGACAGTTTTAAGGAATTGTAGTGAAATGTGTTTCAAGTGCAAAACGCTAGTTTCAGCGAATTTTGAACAAATTTAGATGAAAAAACCGGACATAAACTGAAAATGCTCACGTATTTCATTATATATTGCAGTTGTGTGTAAAACTTTCGCCACATGTTAGCGACTTCATTGAAACTAGTATGATCAACATCATGAAAAATATTCACCACAGATTCATTCTTAAGCTCTTTAGGTGTACAAATATGTAATTAACTGAATTAAAAAAAAGGAAATTTCTTTACTGCTGTCATTGCCTCGCCACTTTATATAGCAAATGTCCATATATGCCAAACTGTGAAAGCTCATTAGATATGCAAATTACAAATTAGTTTACATGAAAATGCAAAATGACTTTCAATATTGTTTTAACCTGGTATCGTAGATGTATATAGCATGTTCCGCGAACTTTGAGCGAGTAAATGCAGGTATATATCCCTAATTAGGAAAGTTCATTAAATATTGAAATAAGGAATTGGCTTAATTAAAATGTTTAGTGACTTTCAATAATGTTGTATCATAGTATATTCAATGTTATAACAAGTTTCGTCAACTTTGGTCGAGTCAATTCATATATATATATATCCCTAATTAGGAAAGTTCATTAATATGCAAATTAGCAATTGGCTTATGTGAAAATGCTGAATGACTTTGTTATATCATAGTATCTTCAATATACATACCAAGTTTCGTTAATTTTGATCGAGTCAATTCAGATGTATCCTTATCGAGGAAAGTTCATTAAATATGCAAATTAGCAATTATCTTTCATGTCACTCTTTTATTCCTTTTACGACTGATATATCCGGGTGTGATAAACATTTGTAGCAAATCTCATCAAATTGTGTGCATTCGTTCGTAATGGGTATCCGTTTTTTTAAATCATTAATTATGCAAATGAGCAAAGAGTATGCAAGCCACAGTCACCTAAAACTAATAAGTTCTTGCCATTTGCAAACTGAATCTACGACATAAGCTCACATGTGTGAACACGTGAGCTAATAATATCTATTCGTAATTACTTCCCGGTACGATATGGATACTTGATCTCACGCCCATTAGTTTTCCTCTCTACCAAATTTTTCAATTAAAAGTCAGAAATGCCCCGCTTCCAACTAAAAATTCCATGTCCTTGGCAAATTGTTATCCCTCTTAATACAAAAGTTCCCGCTAGTGTTTCCCAATCACAAGCTTTTCCTCAAACTTCTAATTCTGAAACTGATGACAATTTGTGTTGAGAATTTTCTCAGAAGTACACTGTGATGTTCATCGCAAAATATTGTCTGAGACAGAGTTCCTCTCTCAGTGAGCAGGAGGCCATAATGTTGCACACTGAACAATACGAAAATTCAGGAGGTGAAGTATCAGGATATCCAAAGAGGCCTTCATATGTTAGTGTTTGGTTACATTTGCATATAGCTTTGTCAATTGTTCACCAGCGACCTTGCATTAGATCAGCTGACTCTCCAAACGACCTTCTCATTCGGCTTCGATACAATCTGCTACAAGCACGTCCTGGTTATGTAACTCATCCAATCACAGGCGGCCCATACACTATTGATAAGCTTATTATTGAGTTTTTCTCAGTTTTCTCTGTCATTGTCATTCCATCTCCTTTTCATTATTCTCTGACTGATCGTAGTAAATAAAATAAATGACTATATAGCCTAACCTAGCCTCTTGACTCTTTATTTATTTTACTCCCCATTACAAGGACGTTTATCTCTCATATACACATCTTTTAATTAATTAGTCAACACAAGTAATTATGCTAATCCGTGGGCTTATCAAGGGTTGGTCTACATTGCAAAGATAGAGATGTAAATGAAAAAGGAGAAGGTATTAGATCTTGGGAAACATGTCCCGAGGACGTCCGTAAACCTAGTGGACGCTTATATATTCATGATATGCGCAAGCAAACACTGCTCATTATTCAAAAATAAACGGGAAGTTGGATCGAAAGGAACGCTGGAAACGCGCATGCTTTTCGTTGCCAAGCGCCAAATTCAGACATAACTAAGCAGACATGGTCCTGCTCCATGTAACAAATGCCACCCAGAAAGTATCGACCGACCAAGCAGGAAAAGATCGCCGGAGTGGCCGTTTTATGAGTTTTTCAACAAAATTATATAGATGTATGTTTCACGTTGTCGTTTTCTGGGAGTGTATACACAAACCGCGTTGTGATGAAGGCACTGTGGTGACACGATTAGCAACAGCACGCACTGGAGAATTTTTGCCAGCACTATGATTTTTTTTAAACCAGTCACCGTCATTTCTCTACACTTGCTATTAACTCCATGTCTGCCGGTAACGTATCGTTATTTTCTGTCTCAAAGTACCAGCAACAGGCCTTTGACGTCAAAGTCGGTTGTTTTCTGATATACGGTAGCAACCAAGCTCATGACTAGAATGACTCTACGGCGTCAAAGAGTTAATCACACCGGTTACTTTTTCGCCTAATAAAAGAGAGTTGGTCGCTACATGGAGTTAGAATACGAGTCGCTACTAGTCTAAGGGATTCATCGATTTTTAATCGCCCCTTA
>LD342662.1:106182-139990 GCA_001465055.1 Ptychodera flava
TGTCAATTCCCCAGCCATTATATTCTGTACACAAGGAAACACTCGAACTAAACGTTAGAAATTCTCATTTGTGTGTATGTTTGTTTTCAGGTCAACAAATCTTTGATGTATCTTCAACCAGGTGATAGAGGGCGCTATTGTAAAAGTACCTCGTATTTAAATGCAAAATGAATAGTACTGCTAATGAAAGCTTTTATCTAATTTTCCAGTCTACCCCTTATGTTGAAAACCAATGTTTATCAAATAAACAAAGCATTCTTATTCAGCAACATGGGTAACCATTTATTTCGTTTCTCATGGCATGCCTATGATCGGAGGAATCGGTTGGTCACTTGGATGTGAAGAACTTTTTAGTGTCTCTGTTGCCATGCAAATAGAATTCAAAGATGGTTTTACATCGAAACAAACCTTTCAGGTCTGTCGACAACCAGCTCTGGCACTGCAAACATTTTGAATATGCTATTTTGGAATGGATGGGTTTCAAAGAGCAATAACATAGACCTTGTTGAAACTGTTCAAGTTTTCTTGTAGCAGCTTCAAAAGAGGGTGAAAGTAAGATCATGAGAAACAAAGTAAACGTGTTGCCCACATAAGGAAAAAGTATACATCTTTTCATATACTATGAAATCCGTTTTGGACTTGTACAACTAACTAGCATGCATTTTAAACTACAGCGTATGCCTACAAGAATTTGACACGAGTTGCCATGTGAAATGTTCAAGTGCTGAACTTCCAAAGTCTAACGGAGTATGCCATGAAATGCTCAATAAGTATGCAGTCTTAATAGATAAAGATAAGACAGAACCCTCTAGACCATAGCATTTGGTGATTTCAGGATCTCAGCAAGAGGAAATGCTGTGTGCTAAGTAAAGTACACTCTTTTGAGGTATCATCTCAAAGTCATCACAATTACGACATTGAAAATTTTACAGGAACAATAACTATCAGTTCACAATAAATAATCGACATCCCCAAATACACAATTTTCAATTTGCTATGTGGAATTCGATCTGCATCGGAGAGAATTTGTTCTGTATTGAAAAGGAGAGAACAAAGAATATTAACATTTTTGATGTCTGTAGTCTGTGAACTAAAGTTAATTCATGGAGAGCTAGCATGCAGACAAATGGACTGACTTACAAAGACAACTGCAGTGCTAAAATAAATACAGAGCCATGTTGTACTTTGGTGAAAGACTTTAAAAACTGCATATAGCCATCAGTCTGGCAACACTTAGTATTCCCCTTGTAATGCAGTGATGGTAGACACCTGGTTGAAATTACTTCCTGCTATAACCTGACGTTTACAACATGACGGCATACAGACAGAGACAGCAAGATTCTGTCACCATATAAAACATTATTGTTGTATTGTTCTGTATAACATTAAATTCCAAACTGGTCTGTTATGATATCCATCTGCTGGTTCTGTACAGGTCAAAATACTGTATCTTTTCCTTTACTGGTTTTGCATCTAAATTCATTTTAAAATTTCGGGAGTAAACATTTTATAGTGTTTCAACAACTACAAACATTCTGTCTTGAGTCTGAAATACATGTAAACAAATCAAGGAACAATTATCAATGCTATAAAACTGGTTAGTCTATTACACTTCTGAAGAGCTGCCAGGATTAAGCATAATACGACTTGCTCTTGCTCAAAATTCCTGACAGACTACAAAATCTGTCTGTAATGGAAGGAATCATTTAAAGATAAACTATACGCAAAAGACAGAAAACACACTGAAGTTGTATGCAGACAGCCCTCAAAACAAGAAAGAAATGAAAATATTAAAGAACTGGAAGGTTGGCCAGGGCCTAGATGGATTTGTTTGGGTGCATACGTTCAAGTTCACCAAAAATTCACTGACGTTCAACAACCTTTTCAACTATTTTCAATGACAATTTGAGGTCCATAATAACATTTTGCAGATATCCTTTTATGTATACCATTTTACATACTTTTATGATAGCATAACTGGTCTTGTCACTTTTGAAAATTGTGGGTAGATAATCAACTTTCCAGCGCTTTCCAGGAGGCTTTAAAATTCAAGGATTTTCCAGGTGTGTCCAGAATGTTTTAAAGATCCTCATTAAGCCTGCTTATTTCAGTTTTGGGTGAGAAGGAACTTTACAGATTACAACAGAGACAAAATTTAATGTCTCCTGATACAAACCAAGAGAACGGTCTGCTAGAATTGTAGCAGACTACCTCTACCTGTACAAGGGTGTTGAGAACATCTAATGTCCCTGGCTCTGTGAGGGAATAGGGAGCATCTTGTAATGCTGGCCCTTCAAGTGAATGGAAAGCATTTGATCTACCTGTTCCTTGAAGGGTGTGGGGACCACCTACTGCTGTATTGTGTTGAAAGATTACTTACAGTGTAACAAGAAGTATGATTGGTACAGTAGTAGTGTGAGGGGACTTTTGATTTTGATTTGAAAAGCATTAGAGGGACAAAGTCGGCCATTTTTCATGAATTTTGTTTGGTGCAATATACTACACTTATATTGTTTGACATGTTGAAAGATACTGAATAAATGGGTGACCATGCATATATTTGACCCCTGTTTTAGACAAATTAAATGAAACCATCGCAAAAATGAATTAATGGTCATGACCATTAATTCATTCTCGCATTGGTTTCATGTATCGTGTCTAAAAGCGTGGGCGAATATATGCATGGCCACCCATTTATTCAGCATCTTTCAACACGTCAAACAATATAAGTAGTATCTTGTACCAAGCAAAATTCATGAGAAATGGCTGACTTTGTCCCTTTAAGTTACTGCTGAAAAAATATGCAAAGTAAGAAGAAATAAATCTGGTATGTGCTTGTTAACTTTCTGTGCACATATTTTTTTATCTGTGCTACTGCAGTGGAGATTTCAAGCTTGGAACATGATGCACCTTATTACACAGGGCCTGAAAAATTTAATTTTTATCCACTTGTCCCCGGACAAGTAGCCTCTATTTTTCTACTTGTCCGTAGCAGAAACTCACTTGCCCTGAAAATTTTCAAAAAAAAAAAAAATGATTCTGCTCTTACCCAGATTGTGGGACTTCTCCTACAATGGTTTGTGACAAATTGGTGGTATTTACAGTTTTTAATTGTAAAAAAGTACATTACCATAATGAAATTAATTTAATATTCTTCAGTCTTTTATGGGAATTCTTGCCAGTACCGCATTAGATGTGTTTAACAGAAATAAATACTAGTAAGATGTTTCATCACATTTATGACTACAAAAGTAGAAGTGATTGAAGACAATAGTCTAATAATGCAGACATTTAACATGGTTTTTTCACTAGTGCTGTAAAGTTCACTTCATTTTTATAATTGCCCAATTGATTGATACTTTTTCATTGAAATTGCAAAAAGAAAATAGGTTGAAAACGCTAAATATCTGAGAGGAACTCCTTTCTCTTCATAATAGCAACTTGCCATACCACGGCTTTGACAAGCTAGGTGGCTTTTGTTAAGGTCCGCTACAATCAAGATAGGGGGTCTTGACCATATAAGGAATTCAGCATGGTGACCTACACAAGCTTGCTGCGTACGATCGAAGAGTGGCATGGGACTCCTTCTGGAGAAATTTCTGACTGCAAAATACTACTTTGAAAGACAGGGATATAGTGCTTCATCAAAATTTTGGAGTTACTGATATTTTTAGGTAAAGTTGTGAGCTTCCATCACACCACATAGTGCCATTTGATGTTCCGTGCAGTGTGGCTAGAAATTTCATTCTCCGTACACACTGTGTATATAGCTAGCAGGTTAGTTGGGTAGAGTAACCGTGGTTGTCAATAAAGTTTGCTTCACTGTTTCACTGTCCAAATTGTTTGGTGAAAAGTTAGTTGTTCTATTTAAAATGATCTAGGCTTCCGCTTCAAACATCATTGTCTGGTTATTATCTCGTTACATTTTACATGTAAAATGAGTGGAGAAGTACGTGGCCCTGCATTTGCCAAGGGTCCAGTGACTAGTGGACGCACATCGACTTGCTTACCATAAATCGCAAACTGTAACAGAGTAACTGATTTTTCTTTAGTTTTTCGGTTGAGATGAAACAAATAAGCCCCGATTTGAGTGCGTCCGAGTGACCCATGTCTGGTACTTTTGGGGGACATTGTTTCTAATTTGCGTCAAAAGACGAAAGAACGCACTCTTGGCAAAACACTGAGTTGACTCTGAACTTTCTGCCCGCGGGCAAGTGAGGGCTAGTTTTGCGCTAGTCCGTACTAGAAATCAGTCTGTCCCGGGCATCGGGCAAGCGTAATTTTCAGGCCCTGTTACAGATTACAGACAGTTTGTGTTTCAGCGTCTCTACCCACTGGTATGGGTTTTTTCCAAAGGCTTTTTTGCAGTGAGAATGCACCCTGGGAAAGTTCTACAACAAGTGATTTCCCTCTTCGAGCCAATGAATTTATGTAAACTGTCTTACAGGCACTTGTCAAGGCATAAATCATGCCTGACATTGTATGATGGCTGTGCGAAATGAAACACCCATTATTTCACAGACAAAATCTTGTTGAAATTGATGATCTTCTCAGTAACTTTGCCATTTCAAACCAAATGAGTCTTTCAAAAATTGATGGCAAATTGAGGAACACATTAATGGCGGCCTTTTCAATCCCTTGAGCACGGTGGATCAACTGAAATATACTACTACTACTGAAAAATATACAATTGCTATTGAAACGAACATTGGAGACAATGAAGAACTATCAGACACATACGAGAGAGTTTTTTAACATTGACAGATTCTATACTGCCAGCAAAGCTGTTACAAAACACATGACAATTTTTCATTAGTACATTTCATTTCTACACAGTATGTACTTTTGTCATGAGTGATGAATAGTTGATTGCAGATTTCATCAATCATCACAGATCACATTTCATGAATGTCAGCAATATTTCCTCCATTCACAGAAGTGTTTGATTTTTCAAAATCCCTGTTTTACATGCCACACTATTATATTGTTGTTCTAATTAGATTTGAGAATTTCATTTTGTAGAAAGTTTCACCAGTTATGAATAAAAAGTATCCATATTTTAAAATGCAGCTGTGAATAATGCAGAATATTAATCAATATTAGTGGATTCTTGCAATGATATGCAACACCTTCACTGTAGTAGAGATCACAATACACTTTATAAAATTGACTGGCAAGTTTACAAATTACATCATGAATGTTCAGAAATATTTCCGTCCCATTCTTCAAAGGGAATATTATATGACTTTAGTTCGATGTCTCTTAGAGGGATCAGTAATCTGTAAGATATGTTTGCATCAACCTCTGAGTTTTTCTGTAAATGTCCATCATTTTCTAAGGCAATTCATCAAGTACCAATTTGTTGATGTGCTTTCAAGAAGTCTTTCCCCTCTACTGTCTATGGTCTGATATGGGTGCAGTTCAGATCTTGTATGCAACATGTAATTGATTGTTGGCTAAGTGTATACACTGACAGAATAAACAGGAGCTAACCAAGTACACACAACACAATACTGGAGAACTAAATTACAGCATTTTAGTTGGCCGCAAGAAACATTCCCCATCTCGCCTTACATAAACAAACCAACAAATGACTAATAAGCTTTCAACATGTTATTCCAGATGGGAGATGAAGAATTTGACATTTTTCAGAAAAAAAAATTCTGTACCCAAGGTGCATTTCACAATATTGCTGAAGACTTGCATGCACTCAACTGTAATCTTCCAATCAATGAGAAACAGTCAGTAGATTTCGTCAGGTGTGTACTACTGGGAAAAAAATTAACATCACAGCACTATATAACTTGTTATGCAGGAGGGGTTTCTATGTGGCAAGACAGCTAGTTGAAGATAACCCTAATCAAGGTGTACTGTTAATAAGTATAAATTATTTGCATAATTACATACTAATAAACCTTTCACCAAACAAATGTTGTGCATCCAGCTGGGCAAAACTGACCAGCCATGCTCAGAATGCAAGAGGTATTTTATCTTAAGAGTTGAAAATCACAAGGCAAGAGGCATTCAGCTGATGTAATGAAATCATGAGAAGCTTAGGGGTGACATTACTGTACACCTCTAATACAACAGAAGACATTACATGTGGCTTGGTAAGATTATGACAGACTTGTTCATGATTCCTGGACCATTACTTGCGAATAAATTTGGCGAATAAGTCAAGGCTTGAAGATTCAAAGACGAGCCTGTGTGGGAAATGTTACAATTCAAAGGTTTTTATCTCATCTAACATGGCTGTGAGCAAACAGTAACCCAGTACCAGTATCTACTTAGAAAGAACATATATCTTTGACACATATATTTAAAATGGGTACTGCATGACATGCCAGTAAAAGTACTCGGACCAGTCACTTTGGTTATTACAATACTATATAGTGTGGAGCCCTCTATGTTATGATAACGATGCATAATTCAATTATCAGTTTATCGAGGTTGTGAGAAAATTACAGACCATACATGCATGGTTAGACAGGACTGGTTGCATATTGATGGTGAAATTTCAAATGAAATCATTTCCAATGTGTACTTCGTGAGTGTACAGAGTCATATAAATTCAATATTAGAGTGAAATCTAACATCATATATGCAGATTTTCATTGTCAAAGAAACTTTTGAAATGTCTTTGGTTCCACTTTTTCAAGGAAATTGATGCTGTCATTAAAAATGAAGTGATGCAGGTACCAGTGTTTTAAGAGAGATCAGAAGGTGGACCAGAATGAGGTACTATAGCCTTAACCTGTCCATCTCATATTCCCTTGAAACAGGTCCACAGTCACCATTTGATGACAATAGGCTTGGGCCAAACCATGGTGGTGTAGGGGTTAAATTCAGGAATCAAAAGACTTGCACATTGCCTGTCCAATATGAGATCTCATGCAATGCATTAGACGCACTATTGCCTAAAGGATGTGGTAACTGTATTGTCAATTCTAATCATCTATAATGCTCACTGAGCTGCAGAACTTGGCCTTTCCAACAAAATCATAGCTGCTCCCCACCATAACTAATGAACATTCTTTCTACCTTGTACAAGAGCGCACAGATAAGTACAAACGTATCGAGAAGCTTTCTTCAGTTGTTATTTCAAATTTGTGTCATGCAGTATAAATTAGCATTTTGTTAGAACAATATGTTTATAAAGAATGTACTTTTTAGGTTTTTTCAGGGCTATTCTGAAAAAACGACCTGTGGATATACCATTTTCACTTTGTACCATTCTCGTGTTGTAACACAGAAAAGACAGACCCTTGAGCAATCCTTCTGTATAACATTGAGAAACTCACATAGACTTACATTTTATGCTAATGAGAGAAAGTTTCACACAATTTTAAAATGCACAAATTTTATGTAAGCAATGGATGGGATGCAAATCTAAAATAAAAACAAATTCACGACAACTGACTGACGGAGAGTTGACTGGCAAAGTCTCACAACCTTGACTGATAATCAAAAGCTTAATCTTGCAGTGACCAGATACAGGTTCAGGGAAGGCAAACTGATTAATCATGGAATAATACATTGTTTTTCCAAAGTTTTTGAGCAAAAAAAATTAATGAGTTCCAATTAAAAATATGGTGGGTTTAATACACAAAAGAACCATAGAGTGGGGTGACTATAATATTGGAATTACTGGTAGAGGATCTCAATTCAATTGTACATGTCGTTGCATTGTCACAAATCTGACAGGGCTACAAATGAAACAAAACTTTAGTAGAGTGTGGGAGAAATTTTTAACTTATTTCACCACTGCCTCGGTAGTCTTGTTGGACTTGGTAGCCTTGGTTTGATGTGTCTTCGGATGATGATGTGGACGCTAGTTTTGGCCTGGCGCATTTCTGTGCCAGTTCTTCGTATGATTTACCCTGAAGAAAACACACTAAAACTACTGTCATGTTGTCACATCCTAGTCCCCCCATCTGGCAATCTGGTGCAAGACACCTCGTCATTAATTCTTCACATATCTGAAATGAGAAATTTTGTCATAAGACTCCTTACAAAACTGATGTAGGTTTAATGATGCCACCTTATACCAAACAAAAATCAGCAGATCTTGGTTATCCACTCATGCCTTGAGTTGAGGTGCACAGCACATTAACAATCACCAGAGTTGAATCCAATTTCATTTATCATGTTATCAACAGTACTGGTAACAGCAATTACGCGGTTATTCACTTTTCTAAATAAGGCTGAGCATGTAATGTGTCAGCCACATAACTTCTTCACTTTAGTCAATGCAACAGTACAGAATGATAAAATCTATCACAGAGGACATAACACAGTGTACACCTTTCTGGTCGTTTGTTCACTGTGGCATTATTACTTCCAAAACCTGCATAAAATCTACTTCTCTTAATGTTAGCTTGAAACAAATCACCAGTGGGCCCTCGGTTATGTGTTCTGGGATTACATGCTGATTTAGTCCGGAAAGACATAAAATAAAATTGCAGCTGTTAGTTTGCCGGTCACCCACAGCATTATGTTACAGGCTAATCTTACCTGTTCTGGTTCCATTTTCTCAGCGATTCTCGTCCTCACAAAGTTCACTACTTCTTGATTTGATAAGACGTCCCAAATTCCATCACATGCTAGCACTAAAAATTCATGGTCTTCTGTGATATCTTTGACTATAACATCTGGAACAGCTACTCAGTACAAACAAAGACAGAAATAACAAGTGTTATTTGATGAAATTCATATCAGGCACATTTAAAGCCTAAGTGAATGGTTCTACTCCGGAATAAAAAGGACGCGATGCGTTCTACAGACTCAGTACGCCCAAATAATCATGTGATGCCGGTACAAACAAGCCCACATGTGTACTAACGCGTATGGAAATACACATACATCTAAGCGCGTTTGTGCACATGGCTTTGTTTGTACCGTGGTCAATTTGAATTTCGGGTTTGGCCTATTGCCATCCCTTGACCAACATTGGCTGATAAATCTGAAGGAATTATTTGGTATTTTGCGGAAACAGTGGATATGTACTTGTTTTATGCATGTACATACATTTGTACACTGGAACTATGTCATCATGAAATAACTGTTTGTTGTACAGGTTTCATGCTGCGGAGAAAGCCAGCTAAATTGCTCCTCTCATATATTCTTAGACAAAAAATATATTTAAATAGCAAACCAACAAAATCAAACAAACAATTGAATGATTAAACAACAAAACCCATAACGACATAGTTGAGGAATCTGTGTAATTTTCCTTCTATTTTTAAAATCTTTTGGGTGCTAAGTGTGAAATCAGACACATTAGGAGATGAAGAGGAATGCACAATGAGCTATGTTATTAGTAACTGCAGTATGTGTCTCGGTCACTGAGATGTACAAATGAAACAGACATTCACAATCACTTGTGTAGAGTACAAAAGACGTGACACTTGATATTCATCACTTGAAGGATGACATATTTAGAGAAGTGTTTGCAGCTTGTGAATGAACTACCTTTACTGACTGAAGAATATTCTGGGGATATGTGTAGTTACAAGATGAAATTGACTGAGTTTCAATCTAAAATGAAATTGTTCAATTACGGTATGACTTTCTCAATCGCAGACACTCCAAGCGAGCAATTGCTTTTACAACCATGATTATCAAAGTGTACAATGATCACTTGTCTACACAACATGCTAAATATTAAAACTCAAATTAATTTAAAATGCACATTTGACTTTACAGAGCCACTTCACAATTCAAAATTCTTGGCATACTGCAATACAAGCATGAAAAAAAGTTCATACAAGACTCTTCAAAAGCGGTTTCTTGACACATACCTGAGACTATCTGTTCATCTGGTTTCTTTTTGTCATTTTTCTTGAATACAAAATCACCTAGTGCCCTTGATAGTGCAAGGTTTCCTGTAATAAATGTTGACTTGCTCGATTAAATACATTGTCAGTTTGACAAGTTTACTATAAAGCAACAACTTTCCTGATGAAATATAATTATATACAAAATATACAAATGAGAAGTGCCTTACATCCGCTATAACCTCGGTGCTGTGATAATAAAATGACATTAACATCAAGTATTTTGCAGCTGCTGGCCAGATTTCATATGACCAATGAGCTACAATAATTACAATGTACATAAAAAGTTACCAGTTCAACACTGACCAATTTTTATATTGTTATCAAAGCTGGTATGCAAAAGTGACATGAACATTCAAAGGACTGACCTAAAGCTCTCTAGTGATTTATAAAATCATTACCATTGACTCTGTTGAATTCAACCCAGCCCCCAGCAGCAATTATCCTCTTTGTTTCATCTTCATTGCTGGGTTTGTGATCATAGGATAACTGCTGAACTTGTCCTCGTGTACAAGCCACTGCTCTGGAATCACCAACATTTCCCTGAAAGAGATGGAGTGCAATGATCTGTCAACGAGTCTGCTTCAACAACAAGTACTTTTCTGTGCACATCAATATTTCATACAACAGTATTCATTCTCAACAATTTGACATTTTGAAACATTATTCACTGGGACCAAAATTTACTGAATGCTGACGTCACCAATGTCAACATACAATGTAAGCCACTGCTCCAAAATCTGTTTTCAAATAATCATTTAGGTTGAGGCCTAGCAGGGTTCATGTGTAGTAGAAACAATATAGAATACTTACACAGTACATTTTGTTGTCTTTCATTAAGACTATAACAGCTGTTGTCCCTGCTAGTTCATCCTTCATCAAATCGTCTAGAGAAAGAATATATGGTATCAGTATAGTGATAAGAAAAATGTATGGTGACATTTATGACAACTGTAATTGCATAATCAATGCAATACATCTAAGCAATAATTAGCTCAGGGATGTAGAAAATTTTCGTTACAGGTGGCAAACATTAAAACACAGACGGTTACAAGTGGTATATCTGCACATAAAGTTTGTGCAAAATGTCCTGATTTTTTACTCACACTTATTTTTCACAGCCAGCAAATTTTAGCTTACAGCCGGTTGTTTTTGCCGGCTGCTGGCTATTTTCTCCATCCCTGTAGCTACTCTTAAAATTTACTCTTGGACTCGATTGTATTTGGCTTTCAATTATTGTATTACTTTTTTCAAGAAAGTGTTCGAAGTAATGACTGGTTTTTATCTCCTACAGAGAATGATGCTTCATAAAAATACGGTAAAATACTAAAAACAACATACACTGTATGGGATATGTGAATTTTGCATGATAGGCAAGATATCTGCATGTCAGAAAATATTGCACACAGCCAGTCAACATGTTGCCAATCATTAACCAATTTTTGTGCACAATCCATAATGCCAGTGCATTCAACTACCTATACTGTACTGTAAATTATAATTTATAACATCTACCACGTTGGAGGGACTGGTAATTTTTAACTTTGCTTTGTTTCATCCTGAATAAGTCTGGTTGGAAATAACATACAGTGTAAAATGCAGTTAGTACTGCTTGGCAATGATTCTGTAATGTTGCCACATGAAATAATGCAAGCATGCAAGCTAGAGAAAGATTCCATTCACAAATTTTATCTCCTTTTTCCATATTACTACAGGCCTCTTTATACGTCCACAATTATCAGATTGAATGTTTGATGAAGTGATAGAATAAATCATCCTTGATGGGTTCCACTTCATTTAACATATCATCTGTTCAATGCCTATCAGCAGTCTGAATTGGGATGTTTTAACTTTGAAATATTAAAGTAAAGTCTGGGCAGCTTTTATGAATTTCTCATTCATTCAAGATCTCATGGGCCAAGAAGAGACTTTCCATACATTCAACTTAGTAAAAATACCACTTATGATAGCATGTCACGCTGCAGCAACTATGTTATAACCTCTTGACATTGATGACTTAGTTTTTAACAATCATCTGCAGGATATTAAAAATAGTTACCTTCAAGCATGTCCTCATCTATTGATATGAATCCACCTTTGATTGCTTCTTCTATGTCACCCCGTGAATATGCAGGCTGCTGGGTAATCCTGTTGTGTAAATTTTTACCTGCATATTGAGCAACCTTTGCACCTGTATACATTAACAGAATAATTTCAAAACTCAGAGATTAATTTCAAAACTCAGAGATGTATTTGTGTACTATGTTATAAATTGGAAAACAACTGCATCAAAATCATACATGAGCTGATTAACCATTTTTTTTACATTATGGTAGCATTTCACTTGCCATGCTTTCGTGCCTTTCCAACCTTTTCTCAATTTCTTTGTTTACACAATCAACATGTTCAGGGAAAACACTGAGTTGGGGCCAAAGTTCAGTGACAGAAGTGGATAAGAGGGGTGCTCATATGTACCTCTTTTGGTAGTAACAGTGACGATATTTTGTTGTTGTCACATTTTGTTGGTGTCTATGGAAAGGTTCTCTGGAATCACCCGTTTTGTAACCAATAATTTTATCGTTCGCAATTCATAAACCTAACTTCTAAAGGTTACAAGGTTACCATTGGCACTTCATAGTTTTAAAGAAGCATGACGGTGTTAGGTAAACAAACAAACTGGAAAGGCATTCTTGTGTCAAGTTAACGGAATAAAAATTCCTTGACATTTTGTTCATCTTTGATTTCAAGACACATTTGCCTGCCATTAAAATCAGATAAAGTGACATCATGACGAAAGCATATGAACTTATTAATGGATTACTAATGGACAAGGTTTAGGATGATTAAACTTGTTCAGTTTTTCTCTCAAAATATCATCCCAATAACCAACTGTGTTTTACATCTTACCTCCATGTCCATCATAGACAGCAAAGAATGCGGCACTTTTATCATCTTGAAGTGATAAAATGTGTGTGTGTGCATCTTCCATATCTGAGTTATTGCATGTAAGGAAAGTTATGCAACTTGACCATTATGGTTTAACATAACAATATCATAGGTTTCTCATTTTTGAATGAAACAATCCTTTGTTCAATAATTTGAGAACGTCTCATGCAATGTTGCCATTGATCAGAGACTTTAGCCTAGTTTCAAATTTTCAATTCTAAAATCATGTAGCTGATATAATTTTACACTGTTGACAGATTCCCTGAACTTGATAAGTTAAAAACTCACGATTATAATCTTAATAGCTCTTAGTACTTTGGTACCCAAGGTCTGACCTATATGACTGAGGGTGCAAGAATAGTTATTTGTAAGGCAAAGTTTCATCTTGTACATTTATAGGACATTAAAATATGAGTGAAATACTCTCTTCCATATTTCGGGATATGATGCTGACATTTACACAACTTCATTTGTTATTAGAATATGATATGCTATATTTATCTATAAAGTTGAAGCCACACCCCCTTCAGATTAATAGTTCTATTATGTCATTTGTTCTACATAATATCTCTCTCACTGTGTCACACCATGGGCATTGTAAGGCAAAGTTTCATCTTGTACATTTATAGGACATTAAAATATGAGCCATTTTAATTATCACTTAGGGACAATGTTCTACTCGCTTTGACTTTTACTGCAGCCTAGACAAGTCAACTCACCACTCACAAATTATGTATGATATTATCTCAACTGTTGCCAAGTAAAAGTTTTAATGACAAATCCTCATACTTTTTCAAAAATATGCAAAAAACAGATTAGGGCTTGGATGTGGGCTGGGATGTGATATTGAAAATTACCGCATATACATATATGTGCAGGGCATTTCCCATATACCCTTAGATGAGGACGAACGATATGATGCAGACACCTGGACCCCTCAAATTATAATACATGCCAGATAATTATGCAATACTACCTACAATAACAGTAAAACTTCATTTATCTATTTATGACAAACACTATTATAAAACATCAAAAACAACTGAAGCAATTCAGGAGAAAGAAAGCAAAGATTTTGTCTTTTTACAATTCATGTATTTCACCAAAGATAAGCTTAAGAATCACTTTAAACTGCAAATAACTGGCCAAGAAGCTATCCTCAGATTTCATAGCTTAGGGAAGTCAATGATTCTTTGAATTTCCAACAGCCTGGAAATCTAGTACCACATGTAGGTTCCAGGAAATCTCACAATTGAAATCCAAAGTGAATACCGCATGCTTTTCACTAAAGTCAGTTTCACTTTCAAATATATGGACACATAAATGTGTAAAAAAAAAGACTGCGGACACAAACACATGAATATATGTTGCAACTTAAAATGCCATATAATCTTAAACTTTATGATATGTTGAACCTTATCATTTTTCATTTTGACACCATCTTCATTATCCATAGTACCAGTTACCCTGATGCAAAAAGTAAGTATTCATTATACCAGTTCATCAAATGCATGTACTATAGACTTGCTTGTTTAACAATTTTTGACTGTACAGTAGAAAGGATACTTATTCTCCATCCTTGCATACAAGAGGATCCGACTTTAATAAACTGATTGCTATCCTTCGTTGTCTCTTTTGTTGTGACTGGCTCTGATAATGTCTGCCCCATTACTGAAAATGTGTAATAAAAAGACATAAAGTGTTAGGAGTAGCAAACACCAACGAAATAGCAATCCTAATTTGTGAACCATTATTCCACAAGTTTTAGCTTAGATGACATAAAACAATTATGAGGCCACAGTCACAATTATGTCAATGCATCAAAATCATGGTCAAGGTATGGTAATTCTTGTACAATGGACAGAGGAAGAATCCCTGTGTAACATGCAAGGCTATGCTGTCACAGGCTCTCAAAAAAATCTTGCGGCTTTGAAAATTTATCAGTGACTCCAAATGGATGGAATATTTGAAATCAGCCATTTCGAGTGCGACATTCTCAGTACACAAAGGAGAGCAGAACTCTGTGGTGAGAAAATCAATTTACAGATTGTGGTATATAGGGACATTCTTTATCAACCATACTGATGACATGATGAGTAGAATTTTTTGACATTATATCAGACATCAGTCTGAACGAACGAGCACTTCCTAAGATTTCTTAACTATTCTTGTTAAGAAACCAGTAATATGAAAAATCACATTTTGATTCATGTCAATTTTTACAGATTTCTCGGTTTACTTATTAACTACTGGTACATCACATCAGATGATCTCTCTGCCTTAAAATTTATAATTATTCATCAGGGTTGCAATAACTCATACTTTCAAAATAAACAATATGAAGGTATTCAGTCAATCTATATACTCAAAGCATAGTGAGGATGTGATCATTGAAGTACAATAAAACTTCCATATTTGAGCATTACAATAAATTTTTTCTGGGTTCACATTCGTGTGACTTTGCTTTTTGTTTCCACTTTTGATGTACTCCTTTGAAAATAATGAATTGAACAACTTTGGTACCATATCATTTGGAGAACACTGTTCAGTCATTAGAAAACCAAATCTGAATTATTTTCATAAGGTAAACGTCACCCTTCTTATCCCTTGGACTTTGAAAGAGGTAAATGTACTACATGTGAGCATACAGCAAAGGAGTTGTACTTAAAGACAGAAAACAACATGAGAGACATCCACAAATATCTTTTTTATTACATTGCATTGTTGAACATCTTAACAGTAAATTACAGTTTCTACAGTTTCAAACATGCTGTTAATGTCAGATTGTGTCAACTGTGATATATTAGCACATTATTGTTTGCAAATTATCTGAACCTTTCGACATCATAAAAAAGCCTCCCATCTTTATTTACAAAGGACCAGTAGCTGTACCTCTGATTTTTTTCCATATTCATATTTTTAGTGCAAACTGGTTTCTTATTCTTCCCCTCAAAGCCCCAAATCATGCAGAGATACTTGGTGTTACGGCTTGTCAACTCAATCTGTACATGTGTAGACCGCATTGTTATAGTTGACAAGTGAATTCTGGTCCAGACTAGAATTCAAATGTAAACAATAACAAAGCATATGGTATCACATGTATAAGGCAGGATAAGGGTTAAACACACAATGACTTTACTTATTTACTTATATGTAGGTGTCATTGGAGAGAAACCTTAAAACAACTTAACATAATCACACTACATGTATAATATTCCACAACTTCTTCAAATATTGTCAGTAGATGTTAGACATTTATTGGTGACTTTATTGTATATGTCTGCAAAAGTTTTCATGTATTTTTGACAGTCCAAGGTAGACATGTCATTACAATGTACGTGGACTTTAACATGCTTATCAGTAAACACTAGTACAGTTTGATGACACAGTCTTGTTTTGTCTTTGTGTCATATACATGTAAACATATCATTTTATTGTACAAACATTGCTTTCTGGGTCCTAATGCTGAAATATACCATGCTATCGTAACATCACCGATATTAGACATCATAGAATGTTTCTATGAGTAACACGTACTAAATGGAAGGTAACAACTACGGTAGTACTGAAAAAACATATAATTCATACAATTAGATAAGAAATGTATGGAGTCATCAGTGATGTAATATTTCCATGTATTTGGGCATGTACATGTATATTGCAAAGCAGGCAGAGGGCTATTTAAAGGATACTAGAGATTTTGTCTGTAGATGTCTAAAACATGACTAATCAGTGTTATTGACAACTACATGAGCACGGCGTCCCTCTACAATGTAACATGCTTCCTTATGACCTAAATTTAGATTCAGCAAGCTCTACTAGTGAAAAGCCTTAGAAATCTGGGGCCTTCTTACAGTAAACTACAGCTACTGGCATACTGACAATGTGTCTGCATCGATCACAAATTACATGTAAACCCTGATGCACTCGTGTCTTTATGTGAACTCGGCTGAATACCAATGAAAATAAGTACCATTTAATTAGGTCAAATGGCCCTTATTATTATGAAGTCTCATCTTCAGTTGGTTAGTATGGTTTTAACTTTAAAATATGAAAGTTAACAAATACATTTCAAATACATGTTTGTTCTTGACACATGACAACAGGTACACATACAGTATATGAATACAGGAAACCATTCAGGAGGTATGGAAAATGGTGCTTGTAAAGGGTATTTGTTTACTGGCAATGTACTTTGGCAGTCAAATAATTACAATGCCATTTTTCATGTCAACTCTTCATAGGAGTATTAATAGACTTTGCAAATTACTTTATAGCTTATGAGTTCCCTGAAAAATATCAGAAGGAAGGACTGTATAAACTTATTACGAAAGTAAACTCATATATAGGACAAACTTTTTTTCTAGAAAGTACTGTTGGTTGTTAGCTTCTTTCATACATGGCTTTGCCAGACATTTGGGCCAATCCATTTTGCACACTCATACAATGTTTCAAAGTACATTCTCTCTCACTTACTTGTACTCTACTTACTTGTGATCTGTTGTATTTGTTGTATTTGTGGTAGTGAACTTAAAATTCCCATAAGGCACGGTGATCCACGTTACATGCAGCATGCAACTAAAATAATGCACAATATACCTCCAATAAGTGACAACAAACACCACAAGCAACCAGAAAATTTAGTCAAACTACGCACATTAAACCATGCAGAACAGAAAGACTGGTAAAACAAGAAAGGAGGGAAAGAAAAAACGGTTCATGGGACACGAGAACAATCTTAACCCTGGTGACTTTCAGATGTGTACTGTGTACATGCTGACCCAAATATTGTTCTGCGCAAGTGATATACGCAGGGTTCGATGTGTAAATGCAGTGACGTGCCACATTTTGTCTTTTTTTTGACACAATTAATCACTCAGATGTTGACAGATTTACTGCTTGTACGCACAAATTACTACTTGTCAGACTGTACTGGTAGTTCCACTCTAGGATTGACACGACCAAGCCCTTAGCGATTGTAGTAAACCTACCCACACCCTAGATTATCCTCAGATATTCACATAAATGACATTTTGTAAACATCCGCTCTCTTGCCATGATAGCAGGAATGTTTTGTTCCTGCTGGAAATTGTGCATAATTTAAGTCTAACGAGAGAATCCATTCAAAAACCTTTATATAGATTCAGCCTATAATTATGACTGCCTTGAGTGCTGTACATGTATATGGGAAAAATTCATATTGGTTAAAGCTCCTACGGAGATTTCTAAGATCTGTTCATTCCCTGAATTTTAATTTTTCTGATTTCCAACAAGTAGTGAGTACACTCAGAGTAAGCTATGTTTGCTTTAAATGTTACCGGCTACATGTATACATGGTGTACGTCTGTAAAAACACACAATAGAGAAGATCTGCATCACATGATTGACATACAGGTACATTATTACTGCACAAATTTTCAAACGCTTCATTTATAGGCAATACATGTGTAGAGTCTATATACTGCATGATGAAAAACATGTCACATTTTATTTCTGTTTACATGTATCAGAAGCAGAGACCTATATCTGTTCGCGAATTGGCGTAAACCTATTGATTTGCTCTAAATCCCTTCAACCAAAGGTGGGATGTACTCAAAAGTAAATAATGAAAGGAGAGCAACAGTTAACATACGGTAGTGTATGCAGTGGACAGACAGATAGTACAATGTATCACTCCCTTTCATAGCATATATTAATTATCTACCGGTACATAGACTATATTGACTGACAAGACTGAGGTGAAAAAGAAAGTATTGAAGAATCTACACATCATTTGCAACACATTTCCAATCTTTCCATACCATACAGTGCCCTGAAAACAGTAATCTCATCATTCAAATCAGTGGTGTTTATTTATCATACACCTTTTAAATTTGGTCACTTTACAGTCCTCAGTTTGGACTGAAAGGATTTTGAATATGAGGGGAAAACATGCCAAATTACTTAAGAATCTATATTTTAACTAACATAGTTTGTTATCATTCAATACCATCCTCTCAGGCTATTAAGTAAACCTAATAATAAAATAATTATAGGACTTTGCCTTTAAAGTATTGCACACTTTTTACAAGATTTAAATTGACAATCCTTTGGTTGAAATATACTGAATGGGAAAGGAAAAATGAAAGATGTGGTAAAAATCAGAAATGATATATAGGGAACAATTTACATTTCAAGGCCCAACACTGTTAGCATATAAAATTACATACGAATCTCACAGGGACTTGTTAAAATGAAAAAAAGACTGTAAATGATTGTCTTTGTGGTTAATCGACCTGCAGGTGAGAATTCAAAGAGATTCCATTTATAATGTCCTGATTGAATTTATTTATGAAATTTACAACAGCTCTGCCAGGCCATGAGTAAGAAATTTAAAGCGAGCCACACTCTTCTAATGTTGATTTGCATGTGTTTTTCAAAGATGTATCAATATCTAGCAAAGTAACCTGTCAACTTTAAAAAGTCCTTAAAAAGTAACTTTTATACTAATAGTTATGTTTTTATCCTTTCATTCCCTCTGGAAGTCCTAAATTTTCATACAATATTGGGAGTATTCCATATGCTGGTGGGCAAGTCCTGTATAACTGAGCATGTTCAGTTGAGTCAAAATATTGCAGGGTTGCTTCATTGAAAATTAGTACCATATAAACCCTAACAATTTGAACAGAAAAAAATAATTGCAATTTTAAATAGTTGAATTAATAGAATATTAACCCTTTGAACCCGGCTCGGACAAAAATGTCCGATGACGTCATAGAGTACCAGGGGGTCAGGGTGCAAAGGGTTAACAAAGCCAAAATAATTTTAGTGGTCGAATTATTAGGGATTTCAACTTTTTTGACAGTTCTTAATAATATGCTTACCATCTTGGATGAATGAAACTTATAATGGTGACTTTCCTGAAGTCCCGACTTAGACATTCTGTGCTGTACATTGTATTGTTCTGTGTATTTTAGTGAAAATAAAATGTTCAAAACAGCTTGTCATGATTTGTTGGTCAAATTATTAGAGACTGAGAAAGTCTCAATTTCCATTGGTGGTTGAGTTGATTAGGATAAAATAAAATTATGTTTTGAAAAAAAATAGTGGTGGGCGAATTAATAGCGTGGTCAAATTAACAGATTATTTTCATACCAAAACAATGCTCATTTAAACATTTAGCATAAAAGGAATACTTTACTTGAGATATCAATCATTTGACAATGAGTAGTTGAACAGATGATAACTTTTCACAATACTCCTATGACAACATTTACACATCTCAGCATCTTTTGTGATATCAATGACAGGATTTTCCCTGTTCACTGTCCATTGCTTTGGAGGCAAACCAATCATTGTAATGATAAGTACATCCCATTTATGAATGTACTGGTATTGATGACTGCTATAAATGGCCACTTTCTCTAAAACACAGAAAATAACACTAGCCCTTGTAAGGCGGAATCATTCAAAATTGGCACAAAAATCAGGAAGAAAAACAATTTGACACACTTTTGTAACGTCCGCTATTGCTACTAAGCAAAACTAGGGTAAAAAGTGAACGCAATCATTCAATGATGAGTCGGCAACATTCCACACTGACTCCATGGAACTACTGTGTCCATGTTCATTCCTGGCTCTGGCACTCTCTCAACTGTCCACAACACTATGTTGTCTTCAGTTTTAAACGATACAATTCTGATCTCGGTAACAGTTAGGCTGTAATCACTATCACTATCAGATTGTACCTAGCAACAGTTGAGAAACAAAAAAACCATGAAAATCTTTCCACTGATATACTATTGTATAATCTTGTTCTTTGTCTGTAATTTCTTATTGTTGTCTCTTTACATTGTAATATTTTGTCTCCTCATATTGTAAAAATTCCCCACCCAGTTTTTAATGTTATCGACCATTAATATGTTTATGTGACTGTGAGAGGCCTTGAACACTAGGCTGCATTTGAGCATGACAACATTACATAACAAGTCTTTACAGTAATAATTATCAATTATTATAATTATTTACCATGCCATAATATAATAACTCATCTGTAATAGCACACACAAGAAAAGATTTTCTTCAGCAAATTCAATGTTGTATTAGCATATTCACTGTTGTATCAGTATACACTGATACAGCATTTTCCGTAGCATACTGTACGTGCACAATAGGTTGCTAAATTAAACTGAAAAAAAAATTTGAATTTATCTGTAACTGATATTGATAATTTGCAAAAAGAAGCACTCACTGAATGCAAAATAGACATCAATGTCAGCATCTAAGGAAAAGACAACATGATGTTCAAGAAATAGTTATGGGAAAAGAAGGAGAGGGGAATATGACTGCTTGCTTGATATCGGCAAATGATTATTTGCTAATGAACTCAACTGTTGCTAGGCAGTCTGATAATGTTGACAGCGACAGTAAATTAGTATTTAGAAGGGCACTGGTAGAAGGGCTGAAATAAACTGCAAATGAGACTTACCTATACGTACAATGCTTCGTATCATACTGATTATGAATGTATTGATCAATTTTACTGTAGGACACTGTGGATATGGCTATCCATCAACAGATCAAATTCACCGAGTCCAGGAGAATACATGTAGAGTACATATGTATAACCTTCAGTGCAATTTTAACGAGTGATTCACTGAAGAGGAGACCAACCTGAAGTGATGTATATTGTGCGCAGTGACTCAGTAATAAGGTGCTACAAGCTAATTATAGACATCTGCTTTTGAAACTCAACAAAGATCCAGGAAGTACATGTAAAGTGAAGGCTGTCTTGGTGATATCTATTGGCCACTGCAAATATACAGCCTTCAATTTGATTGATGTCACATTGTAAAAGGGAATGTTTCGATATTATGACAGTTAAATGTTTTAAAGGGTTTATAAATAATTTACTGTAAGATGTACATGTCATTTATGAGACTGAAATTTCCACTTGACTAAAAACTGCACTTTAAATTGCAAACTGTCAAACAGTGGCCCCATTCTCAAATCCTAGGGTTAACTTCCTCTAATTTACTGAACTGTAAATAATTTGGAAAGTTCACTTTTCTGATTTTTCTGACTGGTGATTTTAAGTTTTTTATATTGAATTGATGACAATTAAAATTGTGCATTGCCTTTCTGAAAGCAGTAACGCATGGGGCCGTGCAAAAGGTGGCAAGATACCCTGGCATGTGAGAAAACTTTCTGAACAAATTCAGAGGTTCTAAAATGTAGTACTGAGCAATACATGTGACATCTACATATTCTGAGAATATGAAAGATACTTTTCAACCAACAAAATTTAATATTTGAACATCCCTGCTATAGACATGTTTAGCTAAAAGCACAGACAGAAGGTAAAAGTGACAATACACACTGTGTGCCGTATATCCTCAATATCATGTTAAATGAGCATATGTGGGCATACATACAGAAAAGGAATTTACTGGTGCATATACTTCAACATTTAAAATGCACTAGCATTTACTACCATCAGACAGACATGTACACAGAAAAAAAAAGCTTATTTTCATTATTTCTTTGTCTCACTATACTGTAAACTGAATTGCTTACTGAAGTGGTCCGTGCCAGCACATTTACTGTAAAAACTATAGACTGTCTGTGTTGTCTTTTGTCACTCTCATAGATATTTATTAAAGATGTGCAACTTCAATTTAAGTCAACAAGTTACCAAAGGTGACTGTTGCCCAGCTCGTTCACAATAGTACACTTCAAGGTAGTTTTTAAGACAAATAATCTTTACAAATTAAGAAAGATGAATATACATGTTGCATTTTTCATAAATATCCAAATTTTCCCCAAAATGCAATAACAATGCCAGCAGGGGAATACAGCTTTTCAAAAGACAAAATACGCTGTTGACTGGTTATTTTGTAAAGCTTTCTACAGCTCAAAAGCAATATCAACAGTGCAACTTTAGTAACACTGCTTCTTTATTGACCTATAGAGGGCATCATATTCTGACAACACAGAAATGACAATGACTGCTCCAACTGTTTCCTTTCAATACATAGTGTCAGTTACACCAATATTTGTTGATCTTTTCTCCTATACGAAACAAATGCAGTTGGAAAATATATTATGCCTGTTTTCTCTCCTTGTGATGTCTACATGTAGGATGGCGAGTTTGCACTAAATTGTCTTTGACTGTGAACCATCAGCTAGCACATGGTGACAATAGTTCATACCTAACAGGTGGGAAGTATATGTAAGTATACTTTAAAACTTTCTGACCTTGCAGTTCAGATTGTTTCCGAAACATCTGTTTGATTTTCAGTTCATGAACTGCCAGTCCTCAAGAGTACATGTACCTACCGATGGTGTTTTGTTACTGACGCATCACCGTTTGAAGTATTATGTTGCAATGATTGAATATTAACTTGCAAAATTCTTGGAAGCATCTACGGCATGGGCAGGTCATTAAGACTATAACCTTTTACTGTATGAGGATTACGTGTGCTAACATAGTGGATACACAGCATTACTCAAATGACATTCCATTACATGTGGGTGCATGATTAATGCAAGGCATCTTTATGGTATTTTCACAAAATCTGAGCGAATCTGAGAATCTATTATTATGGTATGCTTAATCCAAAATGATATGGAAATGTATGAACTTGGGATTTCAAACTCTCTTCTTTTAAGCAGATTCACAAATGTATCCTTAGTGGAGCTAAGTTACAGTACTGGTAGGTAATCATCTACTAGTAACAGAATCTAAGACATATCAACACACATGTACATGTATATACAGTGAATTCTGTCTCATACTGCATCATAGCTATTTTAATCGGCAAAGTGCACTACCACTATATTGCAAATAACTTTTTGCATCCTCCTAAAATGTGACAAGCATACCAGTTAAATATTCTACAAAGCACATTTGATCCTGATTAACAAGGACTAACTTAGAAATTTTTTTATGATGAGACATTCCATTTTGATGTCTTCAACAGAAATTCAATCATACGATTTTTGGGTTAACTGAAAAGTCTACTTTTTTAGAATAGGATAACTGGAACAGATGCAAAACATCAATCATTATAAAAGCAAGAAAACAATGTTAAACACAGCTAGGCCATTTTAAGAAAATTCTTAGTTTGCTGTCCTTGGATTTTTGAAAAACCTACCAGCCAGATAGGGAAAAAAAACAAACATGGACAAAAAAACACAAGTGTATTAAAGTGGCACTCCCACTTGGTAACTTTTTAAAACACATTTTTTTAGTGCCAACGGTCGATATTTGACGTGGTGACTGCGCGCGGATCGCGAGATATCGATAAAAACATGTCTTCAAAAAAGTAAAAGCTTGAATTCCGGTGGCCCACCTAAATTCAGCTTCTGAACATCGACACTGGGGCCATTGTCAACTAAGCTATGGAGTACGAGTCTACACTGACGCTGCTGTACGCCACAGTACCACTTACCTCGGTGATCGGTCATGCCCCTTGGGAGAAAGCTGAGTCTTTCTGACTTGGTGATAAAACGAAAAACAATTTTTGCTGATTCCACCAGAATTCGCATAGGTGACTAGCCAAGTTACGTGTGGTTGATACATAGCGGCCACCGCGTGGTATACATAGACGCATACCACGCGCGCGGCGAACCACGCGTACTGTGTGGCAGACGACAAAATGAAGTCATGGGAGGCGGCTAATATTTGACACGTAAAAACTGATGTTTATGTGGTATTGGTTAAAAATATAATACAACTGATTTAGAATAATGAAAACGACAAAAGCTAAGAAGAAGTTTTCAAAAACTGACCTGTGGTAAAGGCATAATGCTGTATATAAAGTCTTCGCAGTGGGAGGGAAAATTGCGTCGTTCGAACTTATTATGGACTCCCTAGAATATCGTCAATCAGCACAACAACAAATCTTCGGGGGATTTCGCGTCATAATCAGAAACGATCGTAAAACTTCGGGATGTGAAAAATACGCTTGGGTAATGACATGTTTTTATCGATATCTCGCGATCCGCGCGCAGTCGCCACGTCAAATATTGACCGTTGGCATTAAAAAAACGTGTTTTAAAAATGTTACCAAATGGGAGTGCCTCTTTAATATCAGCTCAATTTTTATTTGGTTTCCATTGGAAATATCATATTTCTATTTGTAATAGTGTTATCATTGTGTTTGTTTTCTTAATTTTCTCTGAAGACCTATCAGCACGTGGACAGCAAACAAAGAATTTTATTCAAAGCGCTCTTTAAACAAGAGCAAAGACCTTTCCTGAAACACAAGGCCCACACTAAGGCTTAATCCCACTGGCTACTGACTGCTAGTCTATGCATTGACTTACTGCATGAACATAATGTTGATATTTGGTATCAACAATTTTCAGGAAACTGAACTGTAACCCTTTTCCTGCCAAGTCCATATTTCACCATCAGGTCAACATGGTTAAAATTAATGAAACACAACACATTCCATATGGTGTATTTTAACATAATACTGTACATTTGAAGGCTGTTGAAAACATAAATACTGTAAACTTGATTGTTTGGACTTAAACATGCCAAGCCAAGCAGGTGAAAATACGTCATATGGATCAATACCGCTTTTTACTGACTTGGCTGATGGGGAGGTAATAGTCTTAACACTGTCTGGCAGGAAAAGGGATAAATTATTGAACAAAAGAAGATTATCTTTGTCAATAAAAATGATGCTCTCAAATAAACACTGAACCTTTTGCTATAAATCCTTTGCCAACTTGAAGCTGACAATTGAGAATTACCGTAATATGCAATACTTTTGCATACTCGCCACCTTCAGGCATATGTTTGACCTTTATACAATGCAAATAAACATGTGTTTCCTCATTTGAACCAGTTCCCTATGGAGAACTTGCACCGGTATAATTGTAACATGTATTCAAGATCATACAGTAAATTTACTTTTGCACATATGTAAATAAATATGTTCATTTCTTTGGATAGCATTTTGGAGAGATATTTAAATGGTAAAAGGTTCCAACACTCTCCCTCCACAATAGGTCTGAGGTTTTGCATACTTTTTATCATATCTCAGCAGTCAAAGATTTAGCAGATTTAGGATAATCTATAACTGAGTTGTTTATGTAGCTGATACAAATGATATTTGTTTTGAGAAAGTACAAACTGGCAGAAAAAGAAAAGAAAGAAAAGTTATTTCCCATGAATTATAGGTAATAACAGCATCCTGGATAGGTAACAAATATATGCCAGATATGTACACTCATATAATTGCATGATGTTGCTCACGGAGACATCTTGGATGTGTATCTGTGACTGCAATGAGTGAGCATAATAAGTACAAGATGCTAGAAACTTGAGAAACTTAAACAAGCATTACCAGTATTGTGGAATTTTACAAATTTATATTCAAGCAGTTACAATGAACAACTTGCAGCTTCTTAGAAAATTATACAATTGCAGCACATATTCAGAAACACTCCATATCTTCAGGACGGAATGGATAGGAATATGCCAGATCCACAGAATAATACTTTCGATAATATAGATTCACCAATATTGAACAATATATATGGTGTTGCTACTGCAGGTTGTGACTTTGTGGTCAACTATATGTTTTCAATAGTTGTAAATCACTTTAACTTCTGCACTCTACTGATAAGTTTGGTATACAATTAGCAAAAAATGATAAACATCTTTCTTTCCTTTATACTTCAGTCCCTGCTTACACACAAGAACATTGGCAGATATGTCATCACTAAAAAGACATCTAACAAACGATATGAATTGGAGAAATTTTTTCAACATGAACAATTAAAAGAAAAATGACGCCATGAAATGCCAGTGTGCTTGAAGTTGAACTGCGTGAGAAAATACCATAAATGTTGAGCAGAACTTACACAAAGTTCCACATTGAACTAGATTCAGAAAGCTTTGCAACTTAGAACACTGTCTCTGATGGTGATTGTAGGCTAAGGGTCATTTAAATAGTCAATATCTACCATATTTCCAAGTCCTTGGACTGTTTTCAGTTTGTAATTTTTACTTTTTTCACATTTATATTTGTTCATCTAGCATGTTAGTCATTTTACAAATTTTGGTTTCAACCAAATTGTGTTTAAATGCTGTTTGCAATATTATCAAAGTCACAGAGAAAGCACTTTCTGAGTTTATCATTTTTCAGTATAATTTTGTTTACTTTTGTATCATTAGTCATGTGATATTCTTTCTGACTTAAATTAATTTTTATCATTCATATCAAAATTGAGGTTTTTTGCCCCAAATATACACCCACTTCATCATTCGAGTAAACTACTGCTACCATGATAAACTTTAGAGTCTCGGCTTTTTAAAAATATATAGTATGAGGGGGTTTCTTGTCATCTTTGATGAGAAATATTGCTTTGAAAAAAAACTGTGTTGGCAACATGGAGCTCAACCTTAACCATTTTATCAAAGACTTATATGGAATTACGTGACATTGCATAGCACCTATCTGAGCAGGATTACTCAGATACTGCATAATGGTATTAACATAAGAAACCTGACATATTTGATCATACGAGTATACAAATGCCTGTGAAGAATTTGCAAAATACACAACATGTACATGTATTGATAGACTTGCCCTTTATTTTGAAAGCAAACACAGTAACTTTTTGTATGTTTTTTGATGAGTATCATAAATTGGCGCAATTCAACAAAATTGGTGATAATTTTCAAGCAAGCGGTTCACTGTACATAATTTTTCTCAAATTGTTACTTGAAAACTTTTTCATTTCTATTTCTGTCCTTTTATGAATGTATTTTCAGTTTATTGTCCAAGTAAAATAAGGCAACAAAATGATTATTTCAAATCATATTCTAAGAATTTACAAGCCTACCAAAAACCAGTAAAACGTGTAAATTGTGTAGAAATATTATACAAATCCGTCAGTTACGACAGCTCAATGCTAGTTCTATAAATGTTTACCATGACCATAAATCTATTATGTAGACATTTCACAGAATGTTTGAATCACAGGATTAAAAAAACATTGTCTTTTTGATTTGATTTCAATCCTTTAAAATAAAGCTGTAATGAAATTAAATATTAATAACGAAATTGTGCGATGATGTAAGCTTCTTCATATCTGGTAATTATTTTGAGTTAACGCAAGCATAGATTTTCATTAAGATTGTAGCATGGATAACACTTACAGGGACAGTTGATTGTATTGTTTTTGTTGGAAGGTGAATTTTATTCAGGACTAAATTCAAAAGTAAAAAAAACAGTGCATTGCGCACACAGAGAAACTGGCTATAGTTGGTGTTTCAACATGACTTGAAGAACTTGCAGTTGAGATTTATGATACAAAAATACTGAAAAAAAAATCACAAAATATTAAAGGTGCTCTTCTCATTAATTAATTTAATTTAACCCTTTTCCTTCCAGTCCTGTCATTTGCTATTCTATTGCAATGACTTGGAATGATTACGATTACAAGTGTGCATTTAGAGTGAATATTCCTATAAAATTTTAATGGCTTGATAATTTATTGAGGTCTCCCAAAGCATTTTTGTAAATTCAATATCATAAATTAAAGGCACCAAACGCCTTGAATTGGCCCTAAACAAATTAAATTGATGGCTACACTTTTTTTGTTATTAGTGCAATAGAACTCATCACAAATCTGCTGAGAGGTAAATTATTTTAGTGTAGAAACATGGTGACAGCAACAACCAAATACCCTTAATATAATTAATTGTATTAAAAAAGCTATCATACAATGATTTCTAAATTAATGGTTATCATCAACATGAAACACTACTTTCAAGCACTATTATTGACTTTCTATGTAAAAGTCAAATCTGAGTCACTTTGACACTGGGAGAAAGGAAAGTTTGATTTAAGGTAGAACGTGCCTCGGGGACAATTACTCGGACTGTCAAATTTCTACAATTCTTTTCTGATCAACCACTTGTGGGGGCTCATTTTAAAGCTCTTGGAGAAAGAAATACTTTTACAGGCTTAGTTTTCAAAAGTCCAAAATTTAAGTTAATTTTCTCCAAACAGAGTTAACAGGAATGGTGGATATTTTGAATTTCAAATATTGCAAAATGTTGGGTAATTTGTTTTGCTAGTTCCAAACTTTGCACGGTGACCCCCGATTTTCATTGTTGATCTGGTAAGAAAATGGCTGAAATTTCATTCAGGAAAGTCTGAGAAAAGGTTTCAGCTTTTCACTTTCAAGGTGCATACTACCTTATTGGAACAACCTATATATATATATATATATATATATATATATATATATATATATATATATATATATATTGCTAGGCTTGGAACTTATTGTGGTTACTCTACAGACTGTTTCATGCGCTTGGCAATCGTCAGGAGTGAAGTTGGCAGGCTCGTTGCTACCTATATTTAGGATCAAGTGTATATGCAAAGAAGGCGGTTGACTTGCGCGTTCTAGTGTTCATGAGAAGGAATTTGCTTCTGTATCTACATTTTGAAACGGTTGTTTAGCAGTGTTGACTTGTCTGAGTGGATAATATGAAATTTCCCCGTGTTGCAGAGGTTATAGCATTTTGTCTTGGTTGAGTAAGGCTGGGCTCTGTCAATGACGGACCATGTGATGTTGTATTTTGTGTTGCTGTCCTTGAGGGTCCATGTGTACTTTGAGAGTTCCATGCTGTTCCTGTGTTTTGATGTGTTGAAAGTGTATTTGTGATATGTATATCTTGTTTTAAAAGCTGAGTCCGTGAGTCTGATGTAGTGCTTTGTATTTTTGCTAGTATTAACGGTACCGTATACCAAATACAAATGATCCTATATAGGTAGCAACAAGCCTGCCAACTTCACGCCTGACGACTGCCAAGCGCATGAAACAGTCTGAAGAGTAACTACGATAAGTTCCACGTCTAGCAATACTTATGCTCTGCGGAAACGCATCAAGCACTATACATTGCCTGAATTGACACCAAGCCACTGATCATATATATATATATATATATATATATATATATATATATATATATATATATATATATCAGGTCAAGTTCATTAAAACTAGTGAAGCACAATATGTCGCATTTGGTGTGTTTTAACAAAAAACTGAACATTTGAAGTTCCCTGAAAATCACTGATACTGCTTGGAACAGACCAAGCCAAATGGGTGGGAATACGTATGGTTTTGGCTCAATATCGCTTTTCACTGAGTTGGCTGATGGGGAAGTGATACTGTCTGGGAGGGAAAGGGTTAATCTGTTACTTAAGTTTCATGTATCTAGCAAGAGGATTGGTAGATGCATGAAAGATCAAAATTATTGTAACAAATTGCATGAATTTCGTCGCGATTTGTGTTTCATTTATGCTAATTACTTTCATTTCATGGGTAAAGCAGCCCGTCACCCAGGAGATACTTTCATTCATAAATCCCATTAAGTCGAAGTTTTGATACACCGAACGGTATATCTATCAATCAGACATACGGATTCAGTCACATGAACATGTCAATCATTGTCTCGTGCTGTCGATGCTAAGGCAAGTCCGCCATCGGCGGACATAGCTTTCACTGCGCTAGCGATGGCTAGCCATAGTTATTTAGAATATTTACAAATAGATTTATGAAGTAAAATGCAACGACACGATCGAAACAGTAATTCTCATTCTTAGGGATGCTGTGGCTTTTGAAAATATCACATAGGTTTTTGACCTTGGCGAGCGCGAAAGATTCAGTTCGATGACACACATAGTAAGCTTAGGCTACACTGCATGTTTGTTTGTGGCCACAACGCTGCTGTCACTGGTCTCCGCCGGTGTCAACTCGGATCCCAATCTCTGTCGTCAATGTTTGCTTCTGACAGACTTTTATGTTTGCAGTGACACGTCTCGCCCGTAGATACATCCTAATATTGTTACTTGACGAAAACTCTGTTCTATTGTGAGTGTTGTCCGAGTCAACTTTCAAAATACATCGGATTCAACAGCGCTGCACTGCAGAGTTAAGATTACAGCTTGACAGCTGTCTTTGCTACAACCTTACGCTCCAGGTTTGATTCTGAGCGAGAATTTACGGAACTTTTTGTGTGATGAAGGACATTTATCGTTGTTGGTTGAATGACTTTATGCTTTTGCCTACTATGTAGTTTTCCCACAGATCATACAGTACTCATTTAGTCAGTTGAGCTTACGTTGAGGTGTAGATTTCAGGTTTATCGCCAACTGGGATTGCCAGGTACAACGTCTACATTGTGCCTTACGGCTCGACTGGAGCCTAGCCGCGACGTTACTGGGCCACTAAAATAAAACGATCGACGGTATCCCTATTTGATTCTCGGGAATGGCTATAAGTTTGGCAACTCAAAATTTCGTTGGACATGCCTTCTATGTTTCCATGTGTGGATTTATCAAGTTACCTTTTCGTAAAAATGTCACGAGAGCACGGCATCGATCACGAAAAATCGGTCTGTGTCTGTCGCGACATGCAGGTATGAACTGTACCAAGCAGGAAAAAAGTTCTGGTTGATGACGTACAACAGGGGTAATATGGATTTCTTATCTGCGCTGGTGTACGTCACACAGGTGGAGATATGGGCAAGTTCATGTGATAAATATGTTTACACACACACACACACAAACTAATGAAGGGACTGTGGTGTGATGCAACAGGGATGCCAGAGCAGCACAGTGATGTTCCGAATCAAGATTAGTCTAAAAAAGATCAATGGAAAGAATGGTAATGTAACAGATAACAGGTGTGATAAAAATCCTACTGGGGATACATAAAGATTAAATATCAACTAAATAGCGTGGTGATACAGATTGTCCTCCATCAGAATACAACTACATAATACCAAACACTGGCCTCTGAATAGTCAGCTGCGTGAAAACCTGATTGTGACAATTGACACGTATGTTATGGAGTGTCTATTCCTATATTCCTTTGTGCAGTCTTAACCTTTTTGTGACATACTTATGTGCATGATTCATTACAAAGACAAACTGTGAAGCTCAAGGTAGCTGCTCACAATAAAAAACGTCAGAATCATGATCATGTTATCACAATCACACAAAACACCATATTATCCAAACATACACTGACAACCCTGATGACAACACAATGGAACTGATACTGTTTGAAGTACACTTCTTTGAAAATTGCAAAAATTCAAGTGTATCTAAATTGGAATAGCCAGCTTGAAATTATTCAAAGGTAATCTATTGCTTATTTTGAAATAATATTGGAAAATTTACAATTATTTACATATTTTATATAGTTCCCATTTATATCAGTAGTACCAACAAGATAGGCATGAAAAGAATAACAATTTTGGTAATACATTTTAGTAATACAAACAATTCCATATCAGACAAATCTGAACAAAAATCCTCAAAACACAGAGGTCTGATGTTATCGAGACAATTTTTACACATACAATAAAATAATATGCAGTTTCCCTGTGGTGGGGGCGAGAGCTTGAATAAAATATACTACCACTACCAGCACTAATTTCTCGATTTAAGAGCTTCAGACGGCGGCAAGGAAAGAGTGCTTTAGCCAATAACCAGTGATAATGTTAAATTTGCTATTAAAGCGTATTATATATTGCAATACTTTCATGTTCAATGTTTCAAAAGGTCTGCCACCTTCGATCATGGGTTATCACAAAAAATGTATGCTACGACACACGTCACCGGTGGCAAGGACGCTGCGTGACACGCGATAGTCTTGAGATACACTAGTTTGCCTACATCTGTTTCGAGAAAAGTATTCACGGTGTAAAGCCCTTGAAATTCACAATTATGAATGAATATATATGTCACAATCTGCCAAACTTACTGAGCTGACTCAGAACCGTCCCATATACGTACTCTCTTGATAAGTTTGAGTTGCGTGTCACGACTCACTTGTGTCACAGATATTTATAAATCGTAATTTTGATGGCATGACAGTGCTAGAGAATTAACACGCCATTAATATAAACACTTCCGAATTATTAACCACGGCCACTGAATAGAACGCAACTTGTTTATCGCATATATGCAAACGGTCACAAGACGGTATTCGACAGACGTCAAACGTGCACATAGCCTCTGGAGGACAAGTTTTGAAGTGTCGTCCTGACGTACACTTTCGTCTGCAAAACTCTGGGGAGTACTGTCGTAAACTCTAAGACAAACACCTTCTAGCTGTTGCTTTCTTACGATTTCCAAAGACGCATAAAAAAGCTAAATACTATACAAATGTGGGAAGTCAATTACCTGTGAATACCAACGGTGTAGCCTGGAATTGGAGGTTCTGCTAAAAATACGAATTCACCTGGATTCCCTCTATGAGCCCTCTTTCCAACATGAGACCGCATAACATCTTATTTAGGGATACCCCCATATACTTCCGCGTGTTTTGATCACGAGTTAAGCATGTTGGAGAATCATGTGTCCAACTTTTTTCAATTTTTATTTTTAGATAATTATTATAGATGTAAATTGATGATAATCTCGCTTAACAGAGTCAAAATGTTGACACAACGAAAATTGAACTTCATTAATGTGGTTTGTTTACATATCAAGGTGATATCACTTCGCTATGGCTTCGACATTAGTCGTTAGAGGGGTACGCACCTTTGTCAATGGTTAGTACCCACTGAGATGTGTGTCTGTTTGTAAAGGGAAGTCTGATTGGTCAAATGAAGAAGTCCTCAGGTAACCCGGAAGTAAATAAAGCAGCAGACTCGGATTTCGTGGATTCGTGAGATGGAAAAGTTAGCGAAGCAGTAGATGACGTGGCCGTGAAGACACGGTTGATGCGCAGTTTCCTCACGGTTGTTCGGATTTTGCGTAGAAAAGGTAAGAGTATTACATTAAATTAGCTGCACAAACTTATTCCAAGAATCGAATCGAATTATTCTAAACTTTAGTTTTCTGTTTTACGCGACTGCAATACTACCGATATCGATATACATGGCTAGTCTTGTGTTGAACACACCTGGTACACACTGGATGATGATCTGATTTACGCTGTAACAGCTTGCAATTTCCAAATAGTATGACGCATCCCCTTTTTCGGTTTGCTGC